>OZ017788.1:3270573-3575161 GCA_963969325.1 Lycopodina hypogea
CGATAAAAATAAGTCAAACTGATAATCAATGAATCATAACATGACCAATATATTAATTCAACATTAAACAGGAATAATTTAAGAACAATAAGTAAAATCAACAAACTTTACTTGTGATAAGAAATATCAATAAGCATATAAGGTGACATTAATCATAACTTAAAGTTCATAGTAAGCATATTTTCAATTAATAAGTCTGCTGGTAGTGTATGTATGTGTGATGTTCAATCGTTACTTCAAAGATTATGATATGGCATAAAGAGATAGTATTCTGATAGAAATATAAAGCTGCTATGCAGTACAGAACTCTCACAACCACCATTCATCAACTGCAGGAGTAGATATAATTCCCTCACATGATAAGTGAAACCACTTTTCACATAGGTCGTATTCGACCATATCTTCAAATGTCTCTGGCATTCCATATGTACAATGCAGTTCAATCTCTTTGCCTGAAAAGTTGTCCAATCTTGGAGATATTCTCAAAAAACAGTTGGAAATGGAATAAATAGTCCATTCCTGAAATAATTCACTATATGCACTCTCATTTCATATTGATTAAATTCTATCTCTTCAATAGTATTTCCTAGGGCAGCATGCACAACAAAGGCAATAGCAAAAACACCACAATCAGAATTACCCTTTTGCTGTTGTACGGAAGGGATGTCTACTGTTAATGTCAGAACTTCTTTCTCGCCTTTTTTCTGTAGCTTGCTGTAAATTACAGCCAACTGATTCGTCAATGATGGTGATAAATCACCACCACAAAATTTATTATCATATACCATTATTTCCTGGCCAATGCTGTGTGATGTAACCCAATGGTTCTTATTTATATGGTGGATCTGTGTTGCTTCCCCATGAACCACACTGAATCCATTATTTTGGCATAGCAGGGTACATTGTAAACCACCTAGGTGAGAAAATTGCGTTTTCTGAATTTTTTGTGCCCAAGAAATGTGTGTGTCCGTTAACCGTCTCCCTGTTGCAGAGTCTTCCACATCTTAAGCACCTTTGCCTGTATAAATAAATGAATAGATACACATATTTTCCCAATGTTAAAACAAGGAGATCCAACCAAATTTACCAGTACTTTTGATGTTCTATTTTTGGACACTTTCGATATTTGTACATTCGATGATGCAATACTGGTCTCCCAATGCTGCTTCTCAAAATTGCAGTCAAACCAGTCATATTTTCCAAAGAAAATAATACATCTCATTATATCATCGTTTTGGGTTTAGGCTCTGAAATATCATTAGATTATGGATGAGATTCTACAGATAGATGTAGTGTAAATGATAAATGTATAATGTACAATTATAGAGTATAATATTTGTTATTACCTCTGCATCAGCTATATATAACTTCAAATGGCATTGGTTGACAGTAGTTTTCAGCACTGCACCCTCTTTATTCTCCAACCGATACACACCATTTTCCAAGTTCTAATTGATAATCCAGTAATAAGGACTGTAAGGCCACTATGTCTAGAGTCTGCCCTCTAACAGTGACAATCAATTAAGGACAACAAGTATACATTAAGCAGACAATAAATTACATACCGGCAATACATTACTTCAAATGGGGTGAGTTTCATTGTTTTTTGATGCTGGTTCTGTATGAGAAGAGTATAGTTGGAAGGTGCTCATCCCAGTCATTCTGCTCATCATTTACCAACTTCATTAGAGTAACCTGCAATGTTTGGATAAACCTTTCCGTTAATCCATTTGATTGTGGATGATAAGCAGAAGTAACTCTGTGCTCAGCTCCTGTTAGCTGAAACAATTCAGTTTGCAAACAATTGACAAACTCACGGCTTTGATCATATATGATAATTTTACAACAGCCATATCTAAAAATAAAATTATTTGTAAACAATTTTAAAAGAAACCAAATTTAAATACCTGAAAAATAGGTGGAATAAAAACAAGACTACACTAGCTGCTGACTTGTCCTTCAGTGGAGCAGCCTCAGGCCACTGGCTGAAGTAATCCACCAATTTAATGATATATCTTTTGCCAGCCTTCGTCATTGGTAAAGGACAAATGAGATCAATGCCCAACTGCACAATAAAATTAATTCATAATTATAGTCTATACACTATATTTAATGACTCAATTGATGCCACACTTGGGATTTAACAGGAATTGGATGAAACTCCGCAGCAGACTTCACAAACTTTGGAATGGATCTCTGACACTTGTCACACTTTTCCACAAAACTCTGAATATCATTGCTCATGCGTCTCCAGTAGAAACAAGTTGAAATCTTTTCCAAGGTTTGTCATGACCCAAATGGCTTCCTGTGAAAATATTATCTGTTCAGTTTGCTGGAATAGTTATATTTCTAATCGTTGATATGTTATGCAACCAAAGAATAACCAGTAGTCGAAATAAATGAGGATTATGAAGAATATTAGATTTATAGTCAAGGGCAATAAAATAATAGGTTAGTTTTATTTATCCATAGCACTACACAGATCCTAAGTGAGCAATAAATATTCATCTGATGACATAATGAGTCATGACCAATAGTTGATCATAATTGAATATTTGAAAAATTTTGATCTCATTACTAGGAGAATATTTTTTTTTATACTGAAGATAGAGTTGAAATCTCCATTTTGATTCCATACATACCTCCTACTCCTGAATGACATGATTCGAGTACCCTTTTCTTCTCATCCCCACTCCTCACACACAATAGTCCATGCATCATTGCAACATTTTTCTTCTTGTAATAGAGAAGTTCACACTCGAACTTGAAATTGTTTTTACACTTCTATTCTAAATTTACTTTGTCCCCTTTCTCCACACCACTGGGATATTTAACAAATCGAACATAATTCTCCACTGCAGCAAACTCATCCATTCTGGAGCAAGATTTAGAAATGAGAGACATACACAATCCAATAATTTGAGGATAACTGTGGGATTTTGATCTTGAGGTCTTAAATACCCTTTCAGGGAACCCCCTGACAGAGTCTTCCACTGATGGTGTGAATGGGGAGCCAGGCAACCTACCTGAGAAAGTTGATAAGTAGTGTCAGAGCCACAGGAGGAGAACCAATCCCAACTAATACAAACACGATTGGATAAAGACAAAGACGGGAGTTATGAGAATTTTGTAGATAATACAAATGTGGGTAACCAAGAGAGGCTGGATAAAGACAGGAGTTATGAGAATTTCTGTAGTTAATACAAATGTGGGTAACCAAGAGAGGCTGGATAAAGACAGGAGTTATGTGGGTAACCAAGAGAGGCTGGATAAAGACAGGAGTTATGTGGGTAACCAAAAGAGGCTGGATAAAGACAGGAGTTATAAAAATTCTGTAGTTAATACAAACATGGGTAACCAAGAGAGGCTGGATAAAGACAGGAGTTATGTGGGTAACCAAGAGAGGCTGGATAAAGACAGGAGTTATGTGGGTAACCAAAAGAGGCTGGATAAAGACAGGAGTTATGAAAATTCTGTAGTTAATACAAACATGGGTAACCAAGAGAGGCTGGATAAAGACAGGAGTTATGTGGGTAACCAAGAGAGGCTGGATAAAGACAGGAGTTATGTGGGTAACCAAGAGAGGCTGGATAAAGACAGGATTTATGAGAATTCTGTAGTTAATAGAATGTGGGTAACCTGGAGATGCTGGATAAAGACTACTATGAGAACTCACATGAGAAGAATTCAGCTGGCCACTGGGAGCAGAGGCCCAGGAAGTATCCACAAGCTATGAAGTATAATAGATAGAGATGACTGAATATAATTAAGTTCTTCACTAACTACCAAAGAGTGTATCAATATGTATAGCTGTTGTGCAAATATTGTAAAAGAATCTATTGTCTGATACCAGCAGTTCACTGGATCAGTTTATGATACTTATCTTTCTTGAGAACTCACTTTGTGAACCAGCCACTAATAGATGGGTGGTGTGGTAGCCTTGATGCAAAGTTGAGTAGTGAGACCTAACTTGTGTGTCAGGATCATGTCAATGCTCTGGTTGCCTGAGTAACAGAGGACAGGAGCCAGGGAGCGATCACAAGTAGTACATTAATGTAAGAGTTTAGCAAGATGTCCAGACTTACTGATGGTGTGATCTGGGAGCCAGGCAACCCTCCTGTGAAAGCTGTTTAGTAATACAAGTTAACAAGATGTAGTATGTGTGTGTGTGTGTGTGTGTGTGTATATATATATATATATATTAGATATTAAAGAGCCATGATTGAGTCCCCCTTCTTCCCACCCCCTCCCATTCTTGTGCCATTGATGTAGAGATTCCTGATTGACTACTCCAGGGGCTGTGCCCCAGAATAGTCAATTATACACAAACTATAGGTTTCCATAAAACATATATATATTATGCAGGTAATCCAGATGTTTAATGGCTAATGACCTAACACAACACACTAATAGAGTACTAATTAAACATTTACAATTTTTTATAATCCAGTAATAAGGACTGTAAGGCCACTATGTCTAGAGTCTGCCCTCTGATAGTGACAATCAATTAAGGACAACAATATACATTAAGCAGACAATCTGAACAATTAATTGTCAATAAACTAACAGAATGCATCTATTGGCAGGAAGATCCTGACTGGAGGAATGAAACAACCCTGAATGGAAAGAAACTTAAAAAAAGAAAGAAAAAAGATTAGAGATGGTGAAGGAGGAGATACAACTGTACCTAACCATAAAAAACAAGAAAAGAGATGTATGGAGTCATTCCTTCCTCTTTCCTCCCTCCTCGTGAAATGGGATCAGAGATATGGAATGAGATCTGTCTGTCTGTCTGTCTGTCTGTCTGTCTGTCTGTCTGTCTGTCTGTCTGTCTGTCTGTCTGTCTGTCTGTCTGTCTGTCTGTCTGTCTGTCTGTCTGTCTGTCTGTCTGTCTGTCTGTCTGTCTGTCTGTCTGTCTGTCTGTCTGTCTGTCTGTCTGTCTGTACCATCCTTCTGGCTAAACCTGTGGGTGGATTTCTCTTAAACATGGCATGATGATAGGATAGTGGGGGAAGAATAATTAAGGGTTGGAAATGAGGGGTCAAGGGGTAGAAATGGGAAAAAAGAGTAGGAGAATAATCAGGGGGAAGAAAGATTAGGGGAAAAAGTGTAAAAGAAGATTAAAGAAAAAAGATGCCGTCTTTATTGAGCATTGAACCAAAGACCTTGGAATCATGAGCCTAGCTATATTCACTGAGCTGGCATGCACACACACTGCATACACATATGCATGCATGCACACACACACACACACACACACACACACTCACTTGAAAAAAAAAATTACATAGGATAAGTGATGATAGTGAACCTGGAAAGAAGCTCTGTAAAGATGGTATGAGGATTCAGTTGAAGCTCAATAGAGACAGAATGTGGCCAAATGATGTTGAACAAGATGGAAGAGAGCATTAGAAGAAGCTTGATTTAAATAGAAAACATTCAGGATTTTTAAACAAACTTTATTATGTGTTCATTATAGAACTGTAAGATGAGTGCTTAGGAATATTATGCTTAAATTAATTGCACAACATAATTGCATATCATTATATATTATTGTGCATCAATAAAGCATAAAAATTCTCCAATTAGCCATAATGAGAGTAATGTCCACCAGCCTGCCCATTCCCACAGGTGGACATCCCTAGTGTGACTCTGGAATCATTCCTTGCATATCTGGAGTACCTGTACACTGACCACGCCCCCATAGAAGAGGGAGATGCATTGGGAATCCTGGAGCTGGCCAACCAGTATGCAGTCCCTCATCTCTTAGTGCCATTTGAACTCTACACTTCAAAGGAGGTGGAGTGAGGTACAGCAAAGAGTATAGCTCAAGAAGATCTGGATGTTATAAGTGAGTGTGTATTCATTTGGCAAGGGGGGGTTGTAACTCCATGAATTTCATGGACTGGTTGTCATGGAAATGATGTGGGATTTGTGTGCATTGCATATGTGAGAGTGCATTGATGTAAAAGATATTGTGTTAGCAGGCTAGAATACAGGATTTTTCCTGGGATAGGGACAGTATAATGACAGAGTATTATTTTTGTGGGTAGCATGTCCAAGGAGGCTCTGGGGGAGTTCCTCTCAAGGAAAATTTGGAAATTAAGTGCTCTGATATGAATTTTGGTATTTTTGGCATCCGGCTTACTTACTGCAACTACTTTGTGTAATATATGTTTATCGTAAACTACTGTTACATTCTACATGACATCTTACATTTAGCAAGGAGGGATTTTAATCGGGGAGGATTTCAATCTAGTGGAAAACCCAGGGCATTTCCCTCTCTATATGAAATATTACTTTGTGTACATGTCTGCACTGAATCGGCATAATTATGGTGCCCATATTTTCCTATCTTTGATGATATTCATATGTTTGTTCATACAGCCTTGTTGCTCACTGCTCAACTTCACAACACTGGTCAGCTCAGTTCCTGGTGTCTCCACTTCATCTCCAGCAATTACCTTGCTTATGTCGAGCAAAGAATTTTTGTATGCTACAAAATGAGAACCTGGATCATGTGACCACACACTGCTGGCCTCCTGTGTCCTATGAACAAGAGATGGAAGAATTCAGGTCAAAGTACATAGACGATGAGGATGAAGAGGAGATGGAGGGAGGAGAATTGAAGAAGAGAGGAAGAGGTAAAAAGAAAAGGTTTACCTTGAGGGGTCTATTTCATAGATCAAGTTCAAAACTGATACCATGCAATTTTAACTCCATTCTATCTTGAATATGTGGACTGTGACTTCATGGATTCGTATGTAGTGTATCTATCATATTGATTAAAATATTTCGGGTTAAAATTATTTTCTAAATGAGCAGTTTAAATTATTTTAGTAGAGGCAAAATTAACTATTTTTTTAGATATGATGGAATGAAGCAACCACCTAGAACAATTATATCATTTATCATAGTAGATTTGTATTATAGAGTCTAGTCATAGTAGGTTTGTATTATAGAGTCTAGAGTTATATACAAACAATGCAGAGTAATGATTGGCCAGCAGTGGGTATAGAGAAACAAAATGGAGTAGCAATATAGAGAAAAAGTTGTTGCCTAATATCAATTGATATACAATAATTATATAGTAGATCATATAGAGATATTTTTATTCCTCTTGTCTCAGGCTAAAGTAATTCACAAGCCATTTTGGACACAACTAAGGGCATCAGATATCCACTGCTGTCATCAAAAACTCAACAAAATACATACAATAGAATCAATAGTACTTTTTGCTGGCATTATGCTCAATACTTCCAGACACTTTTATGCTCAAAAGTATGACAGCAAAAAAAGTTCAGAAAGGAGGTTAAATTCAGAACAAAGACATCTGGAGTGGAATAACTTTCAAGCAGAAAGAGCTAAACTATCCAAGAGAAAATTAGTATTGTGTGTAACCCCCTTACCATATCAGTAATTTTAGCAATTTTAAGACTATTTGTCCTAGCAGACACTTTGCCTACACTATCAAAGTAGTTAAAAAAAATAATAAAAAAAAGAATTCACTATAATAAAGACCAACTGAGCAGCAGTAGAGCCTGAGGTATAATAGAAAAGCTGCAGCATTTGAAATTATGGGGTGGTAAGTGAAATTATTGGGTGGTAAGGGAAATTATGGGGAATGTTATTGTGTTATAGATCACTATGAGTCTAAACTAAACAATTAGGACTTTTTAATGTCATAACATAATAATCACTGATCATTACATTCATTTTTATAGTCTTAATATGATGATTTTCCTGCATCAAATTAAAATTATTGAATATCATTCTTGAATATAATAGGAAAAATTAAGAGTATTATAAGAGGGGGTGAAGAGCATGACTGGTTGGAAAGAAAGCATAATTGCCAAGCACTAGAAATGACCCAGTGCTGAGTAAGGTTTACACATTACCAAAGAAAAGTGACCACCACTCAGCTCTGTAAGATTAACCCTGGGGTTAGTAACTCTGAGGCTCTGCTGTAGCTGCTTTTGAAGGGAGCTCTTCTTTATTTTCAAATTTTGTGTATTATTATTTGTTACTATGAGTTAAATTAAAGTGTCTAAGAGTGTGATGTTCATCTACCACAGTACAATTCATGTGATTTGGCAGTACTGAGGATATTGTTGGTCATAGTAGTCATGGCAAACTAATCACAGCTGCTTCTGTTGACTGTCTTCATCCTGAGGGCAAGCAGACAGACACATCCAATGGAGTCTCTGTCTTGTCAACACTAGGCAGAGCTCCTGTGGACATATAGAAGAGGCCATAATCCCTGAGGCAGACATTCCTGGACCATCCTGTGGGAGAAGAGCAGCCTGCAGTCTATTTCAATTGCTATTCTTTTCCTGACCACCAAGCAATCTGGCATATATGGGGATGTGGTTATGGTGAGGGTTGGAGAGACTTTTACAGCCACCTCCAAAGGTGATAGTGAAGCCATTGATGACCTGATCCAGGTCAACCCCCACATCATCCATGGAGTGCAAGATTCAGTGTTCAAAATACTGTAACCTCTAATTCAACTCCAGGCCATTATCCAAGAGAGAGCTACACCAGATGAAGTCACAGAGAACTTCCCTCAAAGATGGAGTGGAAGATGGTATTAATAATCTTGTGGTGAGACAGAGACCTTATAATCTAAAGGAAATACTTCCAACATCTAATAAGAATCACTTTGCTACAAAGGATGCATGGTAATATGATCTTGTGTGTACTTGCAGTGTCTTAGTATTGTCATATGAAGGGTTGCAGTAAGATCTGACTATGTGGAGGGCAAGAACAAGGACTACAGAAGCTTCATTTTAATTGGTATGTAAGCCATGCCATGGCAGTAATATACGCTGCATAAATCTGGGTATGCAGGTGCAAGATGATAGTTTGAATGCTGGCATATTTGTTGTTTGGTTGTTGCTGCTCTCTTTTATGAGATACGAAAAATAAAATATATTAGCTAAATGATATCTAAATATGCAATTAACTATATATGTAACAGGTTGGAAGGGATACTAAGCCAATGTTACACTGATTGTAAAGGAACTATTGCTGCTTCCAGTAACCTCAGCCTCAGTGGAACTGGCAAATTCTTCATTGGGATTCATTAGGTCACCTAGGAGGAATTCATTGACAGAAAACCTGCTGAATGTATTTTTTTTGCTTTTCTGCATTAGATATATATTTTTGATAGCATTAATATTGACAATGTTATGGATGTAATGTATGTTGTTTGTTGTTGCTTTTGTATTATCAATCCATTTGTCTTTATTAGTTGACAGACATTATACATTATCAGTAAACACATTGCATGGGAAAATGAAAATACACATGCTGCAGTTCATAAATATAAAGCAGAAATATATATGAATCAACATAATAATTAGAAAAATATAATATGAATGCATGCATATTGTGTTCCTTATGTCATTTGATCGTCTTCATTTTTATTTACATAATTGTATGGTGGGAGGACATATCTTGTAGAGATTTAGAATACGTAGTGAATCTGAGATTAGACCTTTTGCATCATTAAATTTCCTTTTGGGATTGGGTCTATCGCCATGGCACCTTGTGTTCACCACGAGAACACAAGTCCCCATCTGACTGACTACATCAGTAATACATGTCAATTGCAGTTTCTATGTAAGATATGACCCTCCCTCCCTCCCTCCACTCTTGCAACCTTCACATGCTTGACCACACTGTCATAATGGAGCATAATTGTCTCCTTTCCATTCTCTTTATGCCCTTGCAGTCAATCAATGTTGGATCATTCATAAGTTCAGCTTTATTGTTTGATATATAATTTTCTGTGCTTCTGTCATGAAAGAGCACTAAGATTGACTTTAGAGGGGTGGGCCTCCCTGCACTTCCCCAACAACTTCAGTATGGAGAGTGAATGTAATTATTTACTTCATGATGAATATGAGAAGTAAGTGCTATGGACCCCAATTGCTGGTCTCTCAGATATATAGATAGCTTAAGATGTGTTGCTTATAAAGTTGGTGAATCTTAAATATGTGCTCTGTATGTGTGTGTAATCGCAAGTTGTTTTCATTGCCAAACTGTTGTTTTAACCAAACTGAATTTGTTATCTGTTTGCTGTGATCGCAAAACAGCCTCATGGTAGGACATGTCTTTTGGAAGACTTTTCTTATGGGATGACATTTTTATGGGAGGATATGTCTTACAAATGAACCTTGAGAAGACATCCTGTTGGAGAATGATCCTACACTGATAATGTAGTGTAAAAATTATTCTGTGCAGTGAAACTGTGATATGATCTTTACTATACCAGAGTTTTAGTGCATATAAGTTTTATCTATATTATTTCCGTGGATTAATATTTGGACTATTAAGGAACAAACTTCAAACACTTCCAATTGCCACTCATTTTACTATCACAATAAGCATAATTCATTATACAAACTGGACATGTTTACTACTACTGGAGGCTAATGGCCAAGGAAAAACTGACCTACCCCTATCACCAACATTGTTCCTTGTCACCCTTCTAAAAATATTTTTCATAATATTTTTTTAAATATTTTAGTTTAGACTCCATGAGTTTACAATTTTTATGGTTCCTGTTTATCTCCACTCTTGCAAGTAAAGATGTCTTCTACTAATCACCGTGAAGCTCTATGAAGTCACTGCCAGAGTTTGAACTAGTCAATTTTCCCCTCTGGCTGCTAGAGTATGGTGTTATCCAGGGGGTGGTGTTGGAAACATTAGAGAGGATGGATGAGTGGGTGAATAGAGAGCTGGAGTTAGGTACATAATGGGATAAGTCTGTGAAGGGGTGAGGAGAGATAGGAATCTATTGTTTATATTTCTTGGATTTGATGGATTTAATGGGGTGCTGTGTGAACTTGGACTGAGTGAGAAGTTAGATTATGGGGAGATTACTCTGTCTGAAAGTGATATTCCAATATTATTGGAAATTCTTAATGAGGTTAGTGATAAATGGGAGGATATAGGTGTAGCTCTTGAACTTCCTCAAGAAGAGATAGAGGGGATCAGAGCTAGAATTGTTAGTTCCAAAATGAAATTGAGCAATGTCCTCTGTGAGTGGATGTCAACTAAAGCAACCACTCTGAAAAACCTTCAGCAAGCATTAGAAAGACCTCTTGTTGCAAAAAGCTTGGAAAAGTTCAGAAAAGCTATGAGGCCTAAATTTGTGATACCACCAGCAAGGACAACACACTTGGATTCCACTCTGAAGATAATCAGTCAATCATGTGATATTGAAGTAGTTGATGGCCAGTCCATGCTCCTGGAGGTGCAGGTCACTCTCAATGAGTCAGCGTCTTACCAGTGGCTGAAAGATGGCCAGCCCCTTTCTGATGGCTTTTCTTACTCTGGTGTAGGCAGTGACATACTTGTCATTAGCCTTGCCAGACAAGGAACAGAGGGAGAGTATGCCTGTTGTATTAGTAAAGATGGAGAGAAAGTGACTAGTGATGTTATCATATTGACGGTTAACTTTCCACCAGAAAAAGAATCACTAATGCAATTGTATAAAGATCTCAATGAGGTCCCTCAAGACTCATGGCCACCTGTAGGTAATTGCTCCTTCATCAACCTGACCCTCATAAACAAGAGCAAACAGAGTGGTTCTGATGATTACAACTACAGTATTAGGGGAAGTGTAGATGATATCTTGGAGAGCAAAGACAAGATAGAGTAGAGGTGTTTGGTGAGTATAAATGTGGAGAGCTGGTGTTTGTGGAGGGTTGTCCTGGTGGAGGAAAAACCACACTTGTTTACAAAGTGGCTAGGGATTGGGCCAGAGGAGTTGATGTGCTGAAAACAGCTAAGATGGTTTTCCTTATTCCTCTGAAAAATTTAGCTCACAAAAGGGATGGAAACTTGTTAAATGTTCTTGGGCCTTTCTATGGTGACATAGAAACATTGAAACATGCATTGCATGATATAAATAAATCTCATGTTTAGGGAGTGTGCTTTATATTGATAGATTAGATGAGTATCAGCCTCTAGATAGAAGTGCATCTGTGGTGTATAGATTGCTACACAAAACATACCTCCGAGAGGCAATGATCATTGTAGCCTCTCATCCCTTGGCCACTGCTACACTCAGGGATAAATTTCCTGAGATTAAATGCATTGAAGTCATGGGGTTTAATCAAACACAAATTTTTTAATTCTTGAACAGATTTCCTTTCAGTTCTGATATATCTGGCTTCTCTCGATCTAAACTGAGAGATTTTCTCCATTCCCATCCCAATATATTGCACACGTGCTATTTACCAGTTAATGCAGCCATATTCTGCTTTTTGTATCAAGAAAACAACGGTGATATTCCACCTACCCTAACAAAAATATATGAAGAGTTTACAAGATGCATAATCTTACGCATGCAAACATGTAAGAATGAGAATGCCATACTCAATTCAATGAGAGAATTAAAAGGAGAAGACAAGACAAATTTTGATGAAATATGCCATCTTGCCTTTAACATGACCAAAAATTCCAAACAAGCAGTTTTCAGCAAATAATTGCCTTTTTTAAACGTGTTATTATTGAAGATGCATCATTTCTGGGCCAGATTACCATTGATCACACAGCAAAATGCATGTGGTAATGAGAATTCATACAACTTTGTACATCTAATCTTTCAGGAATATCTTGCAGCCTGGTATGTAGCCCACCTTGAAGGGAAAGAACAAACAGACATTATCATATTGTTGGCTCATGACAGTCACATGCAGATGGTGTAGATGTTCTACTGTGGCATGGTGGAGTTTGAAGCCAAACCAGCTCAAATAAAACTAATCATACAGAACCAAGAAGGTAATGCCATGCATAAGATATGCTGTGCATTTGTATCTCAACAAAAATCTGTTTGTTATAGATTTTATAAGTCTGGACGAGTTGGTGATCTTCTGAAGCTTAATGATAACACCCTCACACCTGCTGACTTGACTTCTGTGGGCTATGTCATCTCCAATACTTCTCACTCTATTAAATCCATACACATGTCCCACTGTGGCCTACATGACAAACATATTAAAGCATTTCTTATGGGAAATAGTACCCAAAGGTTACCAAATATAGAAGAATTGAATCTCTCACACAATAATATTGGTCCAGATGGTACACAAACTTTAGCACATACACTTAGTTGCGGTAATAAAATAAAGGTACTTCACCTCTCAGAGAACAATATTAGTGCAGATGGTACAAGAATTCTAACTGGTGCACTCAAGTGTTGTAACAAACTTGAGGAACTGGATCTCTCACAGAACAATATTGGTCAAGATGGTGCAATTTCTTTAGTATATGCATTCAGTAAATATTCTAAATTTAAGGTTAAGTTTAATATTGAAGATGTTCCATTTGCTCTGGCTGGTGTACACAAGATTTGTCCCAAACTGAAGGTACTGAACCTCTTAGACAACATTATTGGTGCACATGGAGCACAAACCTTACCACCTAAACTCAACTCCTGTTATGAACTGAAGGTACTTGATCTCTCAGGCAACATTATTTGTCCAGATGGTGCAAAGCTGTTGCAAGTATGCTCAGATATTGCGTTCATCTGGAGGAACTGAATCTCTCAAGAAATAATATTGGTCCAGATGGTGTACTAGCTATAAAAGATGAAAACAAATTATTCTGTGATAAACAGAAGGTACATCTCTTGGACAATGATACTGATGCAAATGATGCACAAGCTGTAGCAGGTGAGCTGAAGTTTGGCAATCCACTGGAGGAACTCCATCTCTCAGACAACTGTCCATTATCGGCTGGTTCAAATCTATACCAAGTATTACCAGGTCAGTCTACTTCTCATCACAATTGATATGCACATGTTTGGTACCAATACTAAGTTCTATTCCTATATCTTAATAGCTGTACCATACATTTATGACCCATTCATCTGTTACATCATCTGACCTTTATTGCAGAGTTCAGTTCTGGGATTTCGTTAGGTTTGCATGTTGGAGAATATATTGTTAGTGGATAGTTACATCAAAGCCTTCAGTGTTTCTATTGTCCTGAACCTCCCATATTATAGTTTTATTTCATGATGAATTTCAGTTACCTGAGTATTCAAAGACAACAATAAATAATTAAAGAAAATGAGATATACCTGCATGTGCTGTTGAACATGAAGCATTTTATAAACTATAGCTAGCATAACTTGGAGTTACATAAAAAGTAAGCTAAATGATGACAACAGCTTCCTGCCTGTGCCTCCCTGCTACAAGATGCATACTATTCCTGCAGTTGTTGTTAAACGACTTTTAACACATAAGGAGAGAAAAGGTGAGACTATGAAAGCAAGAGTCATTAATTATTTTTTCTCCTATATTAGGTAATTAATTAAAGCTATAATAGTAATGTAGTATGAAAAAAATATTGAGGTGACCCTGAGTGTTTATACCAAGTAAGGTACTCTTATCCTTCTAAGAGCACAAATGAATGTTCCGATGTGATATTGGTTGTTGGTATTACCAACATAATGCGTAATGCCAGGTTTGTTTTGGTAATACCAGGTTGAAAATACTTAACCTGAATCTCTGTACAGGTCTTAAAATGAGAATGATTTTTTATATCAATTTAAAAGATATAATTTCTCTACTCTCAATTTTCTTCTTGCAGTGTAAATAAAATACTTCAAGCTCTGATTATAATTCCATACTATTAAATATTCATAGGAAATCCACACAACAGAGAACTCTTTATGATTTTTCCTGACAATGCATAACAGCAATAGTTCATCATTGGCATATACTAAAAGAAATTTTGATTACTATGATTGTGGAAGCTGCTAATAGCCAAGTCAATAACTGTGATGTAGTTTTGCATAGAGACCTTCAACCATTGTGAGAAAACTTTCTTCATGGATTCCTTCTTCATATCTCTTTGGAGGTATGAATTCCCCAGGAAGCTGAGGTTACCTTACATCAAGTTCAGACCTTTGCCTTCATTTTTCTTCCAGAAGGATTTAAAATAGTATTAGAATGCGAAGTGTGTAAGTTTAACAGTTAATGTTGTTAAGTGTCTGGCTTAGTTAAACTGCATGTTGCAAAATCATTTCTGATAACAATGAACCAAATAGAAGTCAAAACTTTCAATGCAACATATTTTAGATTCCATAACAATACCTCTACTAAGCAATGCTCTTTCCCACCAACTCTGTAGCTCAGCATTATCATTCATATGATACTTGTTTCTTCCTATGGAGATGACGTCAGTAAGATTGAGCTTCTAACACAACTTAGAAAGTTTAGTTGTAGTGTGAGTCAGATAGCAGGGTAACATTTTGCAATCTTTCCGATGGTCAACATACTTCTTTTTTTTTGTTGCTAGTGTGAAAAATAACAGTTGTACTATAATGTGAAATTACAAAATGTAAATTATTTACTATGAATAAATCTTGTTAATTAGTAGAGCAATCTCATTCAGTATTATGCTGTTACTGTTACAAGTACTGTTGAAATTACTATTGTCAACACGAAATTTAAACTTTTGCTACTACATCTCTATTGCAGTGTCTTCTACAGCACCTGCAACAACTACTACCTAACCAACTCAAGCGGAACCAACTCCACCATTATTAAATCAAGCAGAACCAACTCCACCATTATCAAATCAAGCAGAACCAACTCCACCATTATCAACTCAAGCAGAACCTACTCCACCATTATCAACTCCACCCAAGACTCACAAAGGAGGTAATTTATAGTTATTTTCTCATGTTATTAATTTTACTAATAACTCAAACGCTCTTCTGCATGGTTCAGCTGCTATTCCTTCAACAACTTGTCTATTATAATACAAAGTGGGGAACTTTATTGATATGCATTTGTATCCATTATGAACAGCATCTAGCAATTAGCTGTATGGACTGCCCAACAGTTGTATCACATTAACATTACCTAATAAAGATATTATTAAACACAACATAACTTTATGGATAACTCCAGATAGCGTGTCTTTTTCTAATCTATGGATAACTACCCGAAATTATCTGAGCAGTTATATTGAAATTTATGGGCAGTTTAATGTCAATGTTTTTGTTTTTAATAAACCTTGCAGTACATAAAATCTGTCAGCTGGTTTATAGTAGTTTATATTTTCCCCATTGAGAATGTGAAAAAAAATTAGGGAAGAAAATAATGCCAAAAAAAAAAAAAATAAAATAAGGATGAAAGAGGAAGGGGGTGGGGGAAAAGGTAATAAAAGTAAAGGCTGAATGAAAAAAAAGGATAAAGAAGGATAAGTAAATGCAAAAGAAGGAAGGAATAAGGAAAAAGTTGGGAAGGACAAAGAAAGGATTGAAGGAAGAATGGGGTAGAAAGGAAAAAATGGAAGGAAACTAATGTAGAAGGAAAAGAAGACAGAAGGAAAGGAAATAAGGAAAAAAGAAATAAAGAAAGAAGGGAAAAGAGAGATTGAAGAATAGATAGGAGAGAAGAGATAGAAGAAATAAAGATAGAGGTGGGAAATTAGAACGAAAAAAGGAGAGAAAAAAAGGGGGAGAAACATACACAGGATGTAATCGAACCACTGACCTTCAGCTTTAGAGATTTGTGCCTTAACCATTGGTCCACACTTTTAGTAGGTTCTTTTTGTATGGAGATTTCAATTTCTTCTTTCCACACCAGAGATATCACTTTTTTTTTAATTGTTTGAAAGGCAGCGCTCTAAGAAAAGTACACATCGATTGACATCACACATCAAACTTCATCTAGAATTGCGACCAGTAGAATTACAGTGGGTGTGTTGGAAAGGGAGGGGATAGGGAACATGCACAACCATATTTTTAATAACTGAGACCTTTAACTTTGCAAGAGGAATTAATCTACATGTAATTGTGAATATGCTCCCTTCCTTATTTTCCCCTTCAGATCTTGCCAAGAACAAGCCTTGCAGCTCAGATTCCTCCCAAACTTGAAAGTGTCCACGTGAAGAAGACAGGGTCAGATGGCATGGTGACTGGGATAGGGATAGTGGTCAGGACAGGGACAGCAAAGCACAAACAATGGGGAAACATAAATGACATCCAAACTTTTGGCACATTTTGTACAGTGTGCATGTTATTTTCTTTAATGGTGTTCAGTTTATGTGTAGAGCTTTATATCAAACCATATGGAGGAAAAAATGAAAAATTTTCCCCCTGGCGTATAAAAATAAGGTGATAAGCTGGGTTAGGTCTAACACAACCACATATATATATACATATATATATAATACACTCTATAGTATATGTGGTTCACACTCATATAATATAGAGCCACTTCTGTGGAGGATATATTTAAATTAACTTGTTGATCAACATTTTTCTTGGACAAAGGAAATTCTCACTCCTAAATGATTGTCATAAATATACCACTAATTTTTACAGCTGCTAACTGGATATAAATTATCTCTATTTATTGATTTAGATAATTTAAAGTATTATTGGGGGGTTTTAGTATGCTATATTTTGTTTTTAAAACATCCACTTTAATTTATACCTTGACAAATAGCATGTATTGATCTGATCAATGGATATTATTAAAAATACATTGCCAACTTCAGTTGTTTTCAGGCCAGTGTTTTTACTTATGTATTATTTCTGTTTCTATTGAAACAAAAAGAGCTTTCAATTTGTTGCAGGTGGACCGTGGATTGCTGCCCTCACGAGCAGTTAAAAATATAATATACTCCATATCAAGGTGGTGGATGCTTTCTAAATTGCAAAAGACCTAATTCATATTTCGTAGAACAGAAAAATGTAGACAATAAACAGGTAATTGGACAAGGTTATGATGAGGCAACTACTTCATCTGGCTATAACTAAACTGAAAGGTTACAGCCACAAACCCACTCGCTTATGACTGACTTAATATTAACTTAATACTGACTTTAAATGCACTGAATTTCCATTGGAAAAAAAAATTGAAAGGCAAAAAAGTTAAAGAGGAAAAAAACACAACCATAGCCAGGATTCAAGCCAAAGACTTTCTGCTTGGAAATAGAAAGTTTGACCAGCCTAACAAAAACAGATAACTTTAAGACTCCCTGGTATGATAACTTTTGGATAAAAATGATATTCACACAATGCTCATGGCACAATCAGCTTTGGAAGTGTATATACACTGTTCTTACCAGAGATTAAGCTGGCATCGATTCAAGCAGGAGAGTCAGTATAATCAATGAAATGTTTGGAACAACAATCAACCTGTGGATATTATTCTTCTATTCATCCAAAAATGCCCAACCATCAAGAATGAACATTTCTTTGTTTTCATATTGATCCCAAACCAAAGTATGTATAGTTGGAGCAGTACTGGAAGTTTCTATGCATGATGCACAAAATGTTTTGGAGTAGTTACTTCATGTAAGAGGTCATAATTTTTATATTTTAATGCACCTAACATTAAGGATCTTCAGATTTATTTCTGATTCTCATGTAACTAATGGATAAAACATATGCTTTTTTTTCTATTTTATTTAAAATGCAGTGAGCGAACAAGATATTCCGAACTTGCTGGTGGACCTACAAAGTGTTAACGCCGAATACTCTCGCTTTGGTATCCAGTTAAAAGTACCACAACATAAGATAGAAGCATGGGAACAAGAATTTCAAAGAAAAGCTGATAGAATATTGGGAAAAATTTTATCTTATGTGTTTGACAATCAAAAAAAGTCCAATGGATAAAATATTAGCTGCTTTAAAGAAGATCGATAGACGTAACTTAGCGGAAAAGTTGGAGTTTAAATATGGAGCAACTCAAGGTAACTAATGGATATGCAGCATGTGTGTGTATGTATATATATACATGTATACATATATATATATATTAGAAGACCTATGTAACTATGTAACTGACTATGTAACTATATAACTGACTATGTAACTATGTTCATCCGTTTCTCAAAATCCCTCTGTTAGATTTTGACCAAACTTTTATGGATGGAGGAGACCCACACTGAGATGGTTTTATGTCAGGTAGCATGTCTGGGAAAAAACAGAATGTTGTCTGTCTGTCTGTCTGTCTGTCTGTCTGTCTGTCTGTCTGTCTGTCTGTCTGTCTGTCTGTCTGTCTGTCTGTC
Organism: Lycopodina hypogea; assembly: GCA_963969325.1. Lineage (NCBI taxonomy): Eukaryota > Metazoa > Porifera > Demospongiae > Poecilosclerida > Cladorhizidae > Lycopodina > Lycopodina hypogea. Next base: position 3,289,627 of record OZ017788.1, read on the forward strand.
TGTCTGTCTGTCTGTCTGTCTGTCTGTCTGTCTGTCTGTCTGTCTGTCGGTATGTTTGTACCATCATTCCGGCCAAATCTGTAGGTGGATTTCTCTGAAACTCAGCATGATGATAGGTTTTGACCCAACTTTAAACATGGGCTAAACATCTAGGTGCCAACAAGAGGATGAGGAACATTGTGTATCCAACAGCATTGTTGTAAAAAAATTTAAAAAAATGATAGTTGAATTGTTCTGATAGAGTGATTGAGACATGCAACTTTAAATTATTGCTGTTAAAAATGAGATAAAAAATGAAAATTGATTTGGTTGTGATATATTGATTGTGACTACTTAAATAGCATCAAAGGAAAATAATACACTGAAATAATAATTTGCTCCACTTCTCTCTTAATAATACAACTTTTCCACCATCACTTTTCTTATTGGCAAGACATGTTCAACTACTGGATTTTAGCCTATATTGGCTGGGCAACGCTGGGTATATGCTGCTAGTATATATATATATAATATATATATAGAAGGAGATGTCTGTCTGGCTTAGTTTGACTGCATGGTGCAAAATTATTCCTGAGAACAATAAACCTAATAAAAGTTGAAACTTTCCATATCACTTTCAATGCCACAAATTTTAGATTTCATATCAATGCCTCAACTTAGCAATGCTCTTTCCCACCAACTCTGTGACTTAGTATAATTATTATTTTGCTTCTTGTTTGTTCCTATGAAAATATAAGAGTGAGCTTTTAACATATCTTGGAGTAATTGGTTGTTGTGTAAGTCAGATAGCAGGGTAACACTTTGCAATCTTTCTGATGGTCAACATACTTCTTTTGTTATTATTATTATGAAAAATAACTGTTGTACTATAATGTGAATTTTTTAAATGTGAATATTTATCATGACTAAGTCTTGTGAATTAGTAGAACATTCTATTTCAGTACCATGCTCTCAATATTACAACTACTATTGAAGTTACTATTACCAAATATGCAATTAACGCTTTTGCTGCCACATCTCTTTTGCAGTGTCTTCTACAGCACCTGCAACAACTACTACCTCACCAACTCAAACAGAACCAACTCCACCGTTATTAACTCCACCAAAGACTCACAAAGGAGGTAATTTATAGGGACTGTCCACCATTTCCTTCATACCAAATGCAAGATTCAATTTATAAAACCACCCTCCCCCCCCCACATCTTTTTCTTTAGGTCCTGTCAAGGACAAGAATGGTCGCTCAGGCAACTCCCATAGTCGTCAGCATCCCTATGAATATGATGTGGATAGAAGGCATGGTGGTGACCAGAGTAGTGATAGGGATCAATGCAGGGGTAACAAAGCACAAAGAAAGAGTAAACACAACTGATATCCAATGTTTTGTACACATTTTGTACTGTAAATGTATATAGAAAACCCCATTCCTTTACTTGATGGTGTTCAGTTTTTGTGTTGGCAGTATCTCCGACTAATACTTATCTCCAACAATAATGAAAGAATAATTTTTTATTTGCTATATTTCTTCAGATGATCCAGCCAGGGACAAGCACCAGCACTCAAGCTTCTCCCAATATAACAAGTGTACACACAAAGATAATGTATACAGGGAGCGTGATGACTGGGGTAAGGATAGAGATCAGGACAGTGGACACAAAGCACAAAGAAACTGTAAATAACTGACATTCAACATTATTCTACAATTTGTACTTGATGTGTATCAAGTTTGTTCCTCTTGAAGGTGTTTAATTCTATGTAGGATATTATGCTCTACCATAGACTTATCTAAAACTTAAGATTCTGTCACTTTGTACTGTGAAAGTAGCATATATGTTCCCTTTGATGGTGTTCAGTTTTTGTGTAGGACATACTCTCAAAATATAGACTTATCTTTAACTATATTGAGAAAATTTTTTTTTTCTTTCCTTCAGATATGGCCAGAGACTACCATTATTGCTCAAACTCCTCCCACAGTCGCAAGCGTTTCTGTGAATTTGACGATCACATGGACAGGGGGGGGGACATGGCAGGTATAGGGCCAGGGATCAGGGCAGGGGGCACAAGGCACAAGGCACAAAGACAGGGTAAAACAACTAACTTTCACACTTAGTCATTATTTTGTACAGTGGGTGTAGCAAATTTTTTATCTTGATGGTGTTTAGTTTTTTGTAGGGTATTATCACAAACTATAGATTTATCTCAAACTTCTTCAGATGATCAGGCCAAGAACAAACATGATCACTCAAGACCCAACAGAGTCTTGCCACAGGAAGGGCAGGGAGAAGAGAGTTATTTTGGGATTGTATCATGGTCAGTTACGGGTAAAATTGAATAGAGAATCTTTTTTTTTCTTTTTTTTTTTTTTTTCTTTTTTTTTTTTTTTTTTGCCATGGAGGTTGCTATGTTCATAATAAAAATTTTCATTGTATTTGCAAATAGTAAACCTCTTCAAAATAGTTGATGGATAATGATAAAGGGAATAAACCAACTTAGGGAGTAACTTTTAAGGTATTTGGTCCTATGGAGGAGAATGATTTTGGTTCAATAATTTGAAATTCCGCTAAGCAAGAGCCTTGCAAATCACCAGCCAATGCAACATCAGTGACTACAACTGACATCATGCATGTACAATACCTTTACAATAAGAGAAAATCGTGTGTCTGCATTGTCTGTTTCATATTGGACATCTAAACATTTTTGTATCAGTGATGTCAATTCAAGAGGCCTGATGTTACCTGATATTTTGGTTGCTAGGATATCAAATGACTCTAGTTGAACCTCCTTAAACAGCCTCTCTCGAAAGAGGGACAACCTCTCTACAATGGACAAACAGTAAGGCACCGATTGATTCCCTACATGAGCTAATAGATCAGATCAAGAATATATCCCCTCCTCCCCCCCCCCCTCCCCCTCCCCCTCCCCATCAAATATCCTCTTTTTGAATCTGAAAATATGATATTTTTACTTGGGCTTGATCTCTAACCCTCTACCTAACTACAGCAAAATAGTAAACTATTCATATCATTGAATAATCAATAATTTAGGATTGAATATATCCTAGCTTCACTCACTCACTTACTCATTCACTCGCTCACTGTGGTTAAATATTTTTTTAGCCAACATGGAAGATGTGCAGCCCATAGATAGATAATTGTGATGATTGTTCACTGTATGCTGTGTGAAATAAGGACCAAGACCATATGAGGATAGTTTAGGTAGTGGCTTGGTCCAGTCAAATCCAAAAGTGGTGGGGGTGGGGTGTTTTTAAAATTCTTGGAGAAGAGGCTGCTAGGTAAGTACCGGTAAAAGGCTTTGGAAATAATTGCTTGAGAACCCAAGGAAACCATGAGGTTTCATAAGTAGTTAATTAAAGAAAATGATGATGCTAAATTGTAATCCACAGTGCCTTAAAATGGGTTTATATTAAACTACTACACCAATTTCTATAACTTGTAGCCAAGTCCCTTTATAAAATTAATAAATAGCTTTAAAATATAATTATTTTATGAAACCCTTCAGAGGTTTCCATTTATGCATATAATGTGACCGTTTCTTTGTTTGTTTATTTTTGTTACACTTTGCATTAAGAAAATAATATGATTTAATTGAAGTTGATAACTGATTTGACAGGATGCTGACAACAGTGCCAGGCTGCAAAGGATTATTTTTCTGATCAAAGAGCATAAAGAAAGAAGCCAGAAATAAGACAGATAAGCCAAGGAAAGAAGAAAAAAAATCAAACTTCTCTAGAAATAAGCAAATTAGAGTTTCAAGCAAAACAGGAAAAAAATAAGCCACTCTCCGGAAATTTGGCTTTAAATAAAGCCTGTTGGCAACCCTGAACTTTTGTCTGCATAATTAGTGATCTTTACCATATGTGCCAGTTATGCCTACAAAACTAGTAATCCTATAGCATGTATCAGTTGCGTCTAAACACTAGTGATCCTACCATATGCCCCAATTATTTCCAAATAACTAGCGATCCTTACCACATGCAATAGCTATGTCTACATATGTAGTGAACTTTACCACATTTATCAGTTATATCGATATTACTAGTGAACCTTACCACATGCATCATTTATGCTTTAAGATCCTTATTACATGCAATAGTTATGTCTACATAGGTAGTGATCCTTACCACATGTATCAGTTATGTTTATATTACTAGTGATCCTTACCACATGAATCTTTGTTTGAATAACTAGTGATCCTTACCACATGTTCCAGCTATGTCTACATAAATAGTGATCCTTATCACATGTCCCAGTTATATCCATATAACTAGTAATCCTTACCATATGCATCAATTACGTCTACATAACTAGTCATCCTCACCACATGTATCAGTATGTCTATATATGTGCTGATCCTTACCACATGTATCAGTTATGTTTGCATAACTAGCAGGGCTGCAGTTGGGATTGAGGCAAAAGTAACATTTTAGTAAATGAAAGGGGACACTAGAGTTTTGGGTGTTCCTATAGTACAACAAAAGCTTGAAGGAACTGTGGGTATGTTCCCCTAGGAAAATTTTTTTCAAAATAGGGGACTTACATGATGTCAGTTACAACCTGCCAAATCTACTTATGATAACTGAGAACCACTGGCACCATACTGATCTGTTTGTTGGTATCGACATTATGACCAAACCTGTGCATAGAATTCTAAGAAACTAGGCATGATAATAGGTTTTGATCCAATTTAAAACATGGGCTAAAAAATCCAGGAAATGGTTACCAAGGTAACAAAAAAAAGAAAAAAAAAAGATACTTTGGCCAGAAAAATCCTTGGAGCTACAAACTAAAAACTTTTTATGTACACATAGCTTCACTCTGGGAGTTCCTTTTTCTCTGGGTGTGTCAGGCAAAAATGTCAAAAATGGTACTTCAGGAATATTATTTGGACATAGGAAGTTAGACTCATGAACCCATATATATTCAAAATCAGTTTCATCTGGAGAATGTTTAAGTATATCCTGTCAGAGCCACCTAGACTCCACCCAGGGACTCTGCCTCTGCCTCAGTCTTGGCAACCTGTGAAAGAAGAAATGAATAACAAAGTTAATAAAGTTAAGTTAGCTAATTGTGTGAATGAGGGTTACGAGTTTCCAGTAAAAGAAGTTGATTATGAGAACATGATTTGGAATGAAGACAAAGAAGTGCTTACAAAAAAACAACAAGGACTCACCTAATGAACAATTAGCCAGCCAGGCAGAAGCGCCAAGGCAGAGGCCCGAATGGCCAGATCTAGAGAACATATAAAAGACACAGCTAACTATTATTAGCTTAGTCTCCAAATTATAAGTGTGTAAAGTATAGCATAGTGCATATTGTGTTTGAAGAATCATTGTTACTGGTACAGATAGTTTCTGGCCAGTATATGATACTTATTCTAATTGAAGGAAGACTCAGTGAGTGGACCTACCATTGGCTAATAATAACAACGGTAGGTAGCCTTAGTTAGTACTATAAGAACGGGTGATTAACTATGGAGTGGGGCAGCTAGCCTAGTTGTCAGAATAAGGATTGAGACTGAAACTAGGCCATAGCTTGCTCACATATTCATATGGCCATACCCCTATCTGTGTTAATGTCAGACTAATAAAAGGCCAAAAGCGATACTTCTGCCAGACAAACTCTGGAACAACAGACCTAAAACTAGGTATGCATACCCAACTTGATTTTGGGAGTAAACAGGCTGGTTTCTACTTGACCACACCTTTTTCATTTGGTGTGCATGGTTAAAAATGCCTAAATGGTATTTATGAAAAATTCATGGACTGAAGACCCATGAACTCGTACATATTAGGAAACAGTGTTGCCTGTGGAATGTTTAAATAAATCACTACCAAGTAGGTGAAGGCACATGTGTAACAATCAATAACTTCAACTTCTTCCCTGTTCATACATATGTAGATATCTAGTATCAATACTGCATGTTTATCCACACTAACATCAAAGCACCAAACAAAATGAAGCTAACTGTACAGGATTGGTTCAGTAAAGCATAAATTTTCTCCTTTTGTTCTGCAACTATTCATAGGGGCATGAAATAATTTTATTTCAAATTTGAAATCATTTGGACTGGCCATTTAGATGTAACTGGTGGGTTTGTCCACTAGCTATAATAAAAATTCTAGAAAAAGAAATGGTTGAATGAAGATTTACTGAATTTGTGGTTTATTTGGAAAATATTATTTTGTCAAAAAAGAGTAATTAAAATGTATGAAAGAAATGGAAAACAGTTTGTTAACCTCCAAAGTTCAACACACCATTAGCAAATTTCAATTAAAAAAAAAAAAATCAACCTGATCTATGAAACTGGGGGAACTTTGAAATAGCCCTGCAATATATAAATAAAAGTTGTAGCAAACTTCCTTACGCTAGGGAGGTGGCAGGTCCTGTACAGAATGATCTTTGAATGCTTGTTGTGGGGTTACATATGTTTAGGGGATCCTTATATAGCTGGTCCACATTACAAAACTCCTGTTAACTCCACCCCCCCCCCCCCCAGCACAACTATCCCTAAAAAAGTAAAAGAGTAGTCCCACTAGCCAAACTTTTCACTACCTGAACCGCAAGGAGGTCATGAGAAAGGTTTTAAGGGTAAAGGATGTAGCTAGCGTGACCAGTTGGAGAGACGTCTGATAAAATTACGTTTTGGTTAGCTAGTTGTTACAGGCTAGCAGCGAGGTTGCAATCTCTACCTATCTACTCCTGACCTGCTTGGCGATCCCTTTTATCTCAAAATTACTGCTACAACATGTTGCTCCGGTTGAAGAGGACCTAATTATTGAGGTTAGTTTGTTGGCTTTTTTTTACTTCTTCTTCTCCCTGGCCTTGAACTTCTGGGATTCCTTCTTGGTAGGCATGCTAGATGTTTTGCTCAGATCCAAAATGTACCATCTATATTTTTAATGCTTCCTTTTATGTTGTCATTTTCAAGATCTACCTGAGTGTTCATGATCTAGTTGAAGTCCTTCACAATACTTAAAAGAAGTAGGTCATTCTAATCTGTATGCCCATGTGTAGTGTTATCTTGGCTACTGGTTCCCTTTTAACTTTCGTAATATATCCGATATTGTGGAGAGAAAGACGTTTGGTCCAAGCTTGGCCATTATAAATTGTTTGTGCCCCTCCACCCCATGTGACATGTCTCACAGAGGGTTTGTTTAGTCTCGGTCCTAGACCCATTTATTCACAGCACTGGATGTATTGTATCACCAGCATGCAAATAAAGTGGTCTGGTGACTTGAGTGTGCATTCTGTGTCCCATAGCTGGAATGACAGCAGCTGATTATGAACCAAAATAATTTTTTAATGAGATTTTAAAAAAACACACACACACACCTCCGTCCAGGTTGTAAAATTTTTTGAAGTGATTTACTGTTTCAGACATTACCCCCAATACCAAGTACTGTATATTTATGTGCAAAACATAAGATTTCATGAATATGTAATTCTGGTTAACCAAATGAGTGGATGTGGCTTTTATGGTTGCATTCCACAGATGTCCAAGGAACGTGAAATGCACACTCAAGTCACCAGACCCACTTTATTTGCGTGCTGATGATGCAATACATCCAGTGCTGTGAATAAAGGGGTATGGGACTAAGACTAGGGTTGGTTGTTGTCTTTGCCTAGCCAAACCCTATACCTATTGCTTTGCTGGAGTGAGGGTCTGATGGATTGCCAAAAGCTAACTTGTGTGTGCACAATCAGCGCTTCTGTTTGTTTTTTTATGTTTCTTATCAATATTTTCCAAGTGTTTTTTAATTGTGCCTTCATAGTAGAAAAAAGGAAAAGCAAATGTATGCAAACCAAGTTGTTATTAATGCATTATGCATACTATAACAGACACAAATAATTAGTGAGTTACCATCCTGTGGGTGTGGTTGGACTTCAACAACAGTCTGTGGTTCACATCTCTATGAATCTGTGGGATAGTACAAAAATGTTAGCTATTGATGGTTCAACAATTTGAATGTCGAGGGACATTCAAATTCTCATTCCCTTTTATATTCTTTATAATCACAGTAATAAAAATTTTAAAAAAAGCAAAAGATCTGCATGCACAAAATAATGAGAACAATTTAATTTATTCATTGAAGAGCCTCAGAGACATGTAATTTCACATCAGGTTGTAGGACTGTTGCTTGTCCTTTTAAGTGTTTATTTGGGAGTGACTCTGATGGACCATCACTAACACGGAGCACAAGCAGATTTTTTTTTTGTTTGTGGATTTAGATTTAAAATTTGTATCTTTAAAAAATATATTATATTTTTTACAAAATGTATTTATTTATTTTGTACAGTTTTCCAATTGGAACACTGTTCTAATCTCTCATTGTCTGAGGTCTGATAATCTAGTAACTCCTGGTCTTGACTCTATTCTTTTCCCACCTGGTCTGAAGTCCTATGGTCTAGTCACCCCTTGGTCTAAAGTATAATGTATTGCTACAACCTGATCTGAAGTCTCGTGGACTCGTCACTAGAGAATACTAACTTAATTTAATTACAATCTTACCATATCTCCTGGTTATGTCTACATAATTACCTATCCTTTCCATATTGTCAGTTTATGTCTACATAACTAATGACCCTTACCATATGTATCTGTTTTGTGTCTGCATAACTAATGATCTTTACCACATATCTCAGTTACGTTAACATCCTATAATCTTTACCACATGTCTCAGTTATATCAACATAACTAGTGATCCTTACCATATATATCTGTTTTGTGTTTACATAACTAATGATCCTTGTCTCATGTCCCAGTTATGTTTACATCACTAGTGATCCTTACCACATGTCCCAGTTTTTCCTACATAACTAGATATACTACATGTTCTGCTAATGGTGATCCTTACCACATGTCCCAGTTGTGTTTACATGACAAGTGTTCCTTACCTTATGTTCCAGTTATATCTACATAATTAATGGTCTTTATCTTATGTATCAGTTTATGCCTATATAGATAATGACTCTTATCATATGTATCTGGCTTGTGTCTACATAACTAGTGATCATTACCACACATCCTAGTTATAGCTGCACAACTTATGATTCTCACCACCTGTCCCAGTTGGGTTTACATAACTAATGATCCTTTCCACATGACCCAGTTATGTCTACATGACTAGTGATCCTTAGCACATGTCCAAAGGTGTCTATATAACCAGTGCTCCTTACCACATGTCCAAGTTATGTCTACATCACTAGTGATCCTTACCACATGTCCCAGTTATGTCTACATAACTAGTGCTCCTTACTGCATGTCCCAGTTATGTTTACATAGTGGTGATCCTTAGGCACTTATGTCTGCATAACTAAAGTTTGTTTGCGCTGACTTGGGCCCTTGGGAAACGTAAATAACTTGGCCAATACTCAACGAATTTCCAGATTTCGAGGACCAACAAACTCATGACGCTCCAGATGTTCTTTCGGCACTATTCCTGAAGAAGTTGACCATCCCTAAGCAAAGTTAGCTGTATGTCCCATAAGCAAGTACACAACATTCCACAGAGTGTTAATTTGACCATATGGAATGCAAGCGCAAAAATATCCCTTGGAGGCTAACGTCCACCGCAGAACTCTTGCAGTTCTTCGACTGGAATACATAAAAAGAAGCACAGAATTGATTCTTCCTTGTTTCAGCTGGACCCTAACTCCAAGTAAGCTTATACCTTGTAATAAGTATTGTAAGGAGTATTGGCATGATATTTGGACTCAGAATAGGTACTGGTCTGGCAGTTACACTTGGAAGGGTTGCTAGACTGGCAGTTTGACTTGGAAGAAGAGGACTGCTTCTGAGACACAAGGACAGTACCAGAGTTATCAGATAGTAACACGTCAGAGAAGAAGCAGTCTCTGTAAATATATAAACATATCATATATATATATATATTCCCCCAATGTTAGTCTGGCTCTCACTTGTGTAGCTCAAAGGATCAGGCAAGTCTGAACGTTGTCTGTAATTGTTGTAGCAGTTATAGTATGTCAGAGATGTAAATGTTATAGGGTAAATGTAAAACACTCTCCAAATAGTCTGTGTCATCGCCTTGGAAAGTGCTCAGGAATTTGTCTTTGTTCTATTATGTTGCGTTGTTCATACACATATCGTTTGTTGTCCCTTTTTTGTACCTAAAACCCATCTCCCTCAACATCTTCCACAAAGAAAACCTCCCTCCATCAAATATCCCTTTTGCCTTCACACACCTCAAGACCACTGTCAATGTTGAGTAATTTTGTTTTTCGTAAAACTTTGTACAGTTTGTCGTATAGCTTCTTTGTCAAATGAGTCAGGGTTAATTGTAATTCTTGATTTAATGTATCGTTTAGTTGGAATAAGTAGTTCTTTGTCTTCAGTCATTGTCTGGTAGATTTGTTTAATTGTAGTCTTGGAAATTCCTGTTGCCGTTGCTGTTCTGTTCAGTGGTCTATTCTTCATGAGTGACTTCCCAGTCCGCTTTCTTCTTCAAAATAGCTCCTAACAGAGGTAAGGATATGTTTGGACTGGGAAGTCAAAACTACGCATCTTCCTGGCTTCTTCTTTATTCTCCTTAATGGACCTCCACAGGAAAAGGGTCTTTGCCCACTCATTACTGTATTGCATGTATTATTTAGTGCACATTTTTAACACCATTAAACATTGTTTTTTCTTATCACAAAAATAAAGCAACAAAAACCAGCCACAGCAACTAATAACAACCAGCCACACAACTAACAACAACCAGCCACAACAACAAACATCAACCTGCCACAGCAAACAGCAACCAGCCACAACATACAACAACAACAAAAAATACAAGCATTGGCATTAGCTAATAGAGTTTCGCATGATAGAAGACTACAATAGCACAGCTATGTATCAGTTAAGAAGTTTGAGAAGTCTTACAAACCTCAGATGCTTTACAAGTGCAAGTCTTGCAAACCTTGGAAAAACTCTAGCCTCTACACAGTACAACTGTAATGGGTTATTGTGGGTGCATTTTTTGGCGCAAGCACACCTTAACCTCTTTTGGTGAAGTTAATAAGCTGAAGCATGCACTACGTCACTTCTATAATTGACCACTGACTTCCGGGGCCCAAGTCAGTGTGAACAGAGATTAGTGATCCTTAATATATGTCCCAGTTATGTCTACATAATAGTGATCCTTACCACATTTATCTATTTTGCATCTACATAACCAAAGTTTCTTTCCACGTGTCCCAGTTATGTCTACATGACTAGTGATCCTTAACACATTCTGGTTAAGTTTGTATAACAAGTGATCCTTACCAAATGTCTCAGTTATGTCTGCATAATTATTGATCCTTACCACATGAATCAGTTATGTCTACAGAACTGGATTTTCACCGCATATTCAGGTTATGTCTTTATATAGGGATTCTTACCATGTGCCCCAGTTATATCTACATAACTAGTGATCCTTACCACATGTCCCAGTTATTTCTACATAATTACTGACCAGAGGCCCATTTGCAGCTTAGCTTGCAATGATCAAAACACTTTGTCCAACAAACACTATCCTAGATATTATTGAAAAGGTAATTAGAAGAGTTTCAATTTAACTCTTCTGCTTGGCAGTGATTGAAATTGTTGGATAAATGACTTCCACAACAGTGCTTCCTCAGATATTGTGAATGTCTCCAGTTTGCTCTGTTTCAGTTATTGATTTTCTAGTGTCTCAAGCCCTAGACACTGCTCATGATGGTGTAGGGTGTTCTTTTTTTTAAATATGTTTTTTTTTTTTTTTCTAAATATTTTCAAATCCTTGGTCTAATTGGTGTGTAGGAAGGGATATTTTCTTCACTAATACCATACCCCCATGCATTTATTCATGGGAGAGGTCACTGTCCACACTGCTTCCTCCCCCCATCTCCCATGCCCTGGTTGTTGTTTCTTTCTTTCTTCTTTTTTTTTTAGTAGTTGCATACATAGAGGCCCGCCCATTTGCAGCTTTGCATGCTATGGTCAAGGTACATTATCCAACAAACATTATCCTAGACCTTATTGAAAAGGGCATTGGAAGAGTTTCAAGTTTATTCTTCTGCTTGGCATTGATTAGATAAATCACTTCCACAACAGTGCTGCCTCAGCAATTATGAATAACCCTAGTTTGCTTTGTTTCATTTATTGATTTTCTACTGTATTCAGCCCTAAACACTGCTCATGATGTGTAGAGGGGTTTTTTGTAGTTTTTTTTCCAAATATTTTCAAATTTCTGGACTAATATGTGTCCAGTAAGGATATTTTTTTAAATAATAGCCCAATGCATTCATTCATGGGAGGGGTCACTGTCCACATAGCTCCCCATCCCCCATCCCCACTTCCCATGCCAGGTTGTTGTTTGCTTGTTAGGGGAGTTAGTGAAAATAATATATATGATGATAGTCTCATAAGTTTTATCAAGTATTTATTAATGTTGGAAACATATTTACCTTCAGAAAAATATCATATTCAGTAGGAAAAAAACGAGAAAATGTTTAGGTCCTCCACAAGTGGCTGTAATTAGCTTGCCTATGAAATGGCTAAAGGCAGCTGTATATTCATTCAGACAGACACTATACTCAATGTACTGCCCTGTTCATATCAGGATTATTTTAATGCCCTAATAGCAGCTCTAAATTACCCTCTGAAAAGATTGAAATATCAGTGAAAATTTTAATTAGTTTCAATCAAAATTTACAAATGGTGTAAAATGATAGTTCCAAAATACAAGATTGGGTTGTGCTACATAGCAGATCTCAAATATCTGTTGCACAAGACAAAGATTGTAATGTTCCTTTACATTATGTGTTAGCACTGTGCCTTCCTGTGTGCTCCCTGCCTGCCTGTCTGCTTGTCTGCCTGCATGTCTGCATGTGTAATAGTAAAAAAAAAAAATGTAAAAAAACCTTTAAACCACGAGTCCCACAACCACCTGTTTGAGTTTGATTGGTATTATTTACATGAATCCATGATACAGGATTGAAGAACATACTCTATGAAGAATATGGTTGAACTGCTTGGATCATTTCATTCCATTTTTTCATTCCATTTTTTTTTTTGTGTATGTTGTTTCAGTTAGCTTGTTATTTTAACCATTCACCTTATGAAGCCTGCAGGGCATTTGGATCATATACTCTGTTCTGACATTGAGTGAGAATCTCAACACACCTTTGCACTATTGTTAATATGAGCTCGAATTCCTCTATTGTTTAGATATGTACTGTGTTGGCCTTGTGGTCATTGAGATATATGCTTCCATCTTGCGCAGAAGTTGCTTGCTGATGTTTACTTCCGTGTGGAGGGGCACCTGGTGCCAGCTCATGAACTAGTGCTCTGTCGGAGATGTGATGTAATGGCTGCCATGCTCACTGGAGGCTTCAAGGAAAGCCGCTCTAATGAGATATGTATGTGGAGCATCACTATTAGAACTACCTTAAGCTCACTCTTGTATAACTGGATATATGTATATATATATATATATATATATATATATATATATACTTCTTTTTTTTTTTAATACATTAGATAAGTGATAATATTAAACCTGGAAAGAAGTTCTGTAAAGGTGGTGTGATAATTCAATGGAAGCTCATAGACATAGAATATAGCAGGAATGATGTTGGACAAGATGGAAGAAAGCCTTAGAGGAAGCTCGATTGAGATGGAAGCATTCAAGATTTTGACAAATTTTATGATGTGTGTGCAGTATAGAGCTGTAAGATGAGTGCTTAGGAACATTATGCTTTAGTTAATTGCACAACATAGTCGTATATCATTATATATTATTGTGCATCAATAAAGCACTAAAAATCTCCAATGAACCATAATGAGAGCAATGTCCACCAGCCTTCCCATTCCCACAGGTGGAGATCCCTGGTGTGACTCTGGAATCATTCCTTGCATATCTGGAGTACCTATACACTGACCACACCCCCATAGAAGAGGGAGATGCATTGGGAATGCTGGAGCTGGCCAACCAGTATGCAGTCCCTCGTCTCTTGGTGCTGTGTGAGCTCTACACCTCCAAGGAGGTGGAGCGACGGACAGCAAAGAGCATAGCTCAGGCAGATCTGGATGTTATAAGTGAGTGTGTATGTTTGTTTATTTGGCAAGAAGGGATGTAACTACATGAATTTGTATGGACTGGTTGTGATAGAAGTGCAGGAGTTGTATGCATTGCATGTGTGAGAGTGTATTGGTGTATAACAGATGTATTGGTGTATAAGAGATATTGTTTTAGCAGGCTAGAATACAGGATGTTTCCTGTTATAGGCACAGTATAACAGAGTATAATTTTTGTGGGTAGCATGTCCAAGGAGGATCAGGGGGAATTCCTCTCAAGGAAATTTTTCTGCATCTAGCATACTTACTATAACTACTTTGTGTAGTATATGTTTATCATAAACTGCTGTCACATCCTACATGACATATTACTTTTTGTAAGTAAGGATTTTAATCTAGGAGGGGGAGGATTTCAATCTAGGGGGAATCCCAGGGCGACCCCCTTCTATAAGAAATATTACTTCGTGTACATGTCTGCAATGACTGGGCATAAATATGGTGTCCATATTTTAATATCTTTGATGATATTCATGTGTTTATGCATACAGCCTTGTTGCTAACTGCTCAACTTTATAATGCTGGTCAGCTCAGTTCCTGGTGTCTCCACTTCATCTCCAGCAATTACCTTGCTTATGTTGAACAAAAGAACTTTTCTATGCTACAAGATGAGAACCTGGATCATGTGACCACACACCGCGGGCCTCCTGTGTCCTATGAACAAGAGATGGAAGAATACCGGTCAAAGTACATAGAATATGAGGATGAAGAGGAGATGGAGGGAGGAGAATTGAAAAAGAGAAGAGGTGAAAAGAAAAAGTTTACCTTGAGGGGTCTATTTCATAGATCAAGTTAAAAACTGGAACCATGTCATTTGACTCCATTCCAACCTGAATATGTGGACTGTGACTTATTACCTGCTGTATTTCAATATTGTTATTAATGCATTATGCATATCATAACAGACACAAATAATTAGTGAGTGACCATCCTGTGGGTGTGGTAGGACTTCAACACCAGTCTGTGGTTCACATCTCTATGAATCTGTGGGATAGTACAAAAATGTTAGCTATTGATTGTTCAACAGACCCTTATTCTAGACAATTTGAATGTCGAGGGACATTCAAATTCTCATTCCCTTTTATAATCTTTATAATCACAGTAATAAAAAAAAAACAGCAGCAAAAGATTTGCATGCACAAAATAATGAGAACAATTTAATTTATTCATTGAAGAGCCTCAGAGAGATGTAATTTCAAATCTGGTTGTAGGGCTGTTGCTTGTCCTCTGAAGTATTTATTTGGGAGTGACTTTGATGGACCATCACTAACACGGCATAAGCAGATTTTTTTTTTTTGGAGTTTTGATTGGAATTTATATCTACTATAAAATGTATTTATATATTTTATCCATTGTTCCAATTGGAACACTGTTCTAATTTCTCATGTTTTGTGGTCTGATATTTTAGTAATTCCTGGTCCTAAGCCTAATTGTCCTTTCCCACCTAGTCTGAAGTATAATGGTCTAATCACCACCTGGTCTAAAGTGTAATGTAGTACTACCAATTGATCTAAAGTCGTGTGGACTCATCACTAGAGAATATCAAATTAATTTAGCAACAATCTTGCCATATGTTCCAGTTCCCAGTTATGTCTACATAACTAATGACCCTTACCATATGTATATATTTGTGTACATAACTAATGACCCTTATCATATTTATCTGTTTTGTGTCTACATAACTAGTGATCCTTACCACATATCTCAGTTATGTTAGCATATCCAGTAATCTTTACCACATGCCTCATTTATATTAATATAACTAGTGATCCTTACCATATGTATGTTTTCTATCTACATAACTAATGATTCTTGCCACATGTCCCAGTTATGTCTGCATTGCTGGTGATCCTCACCACTTGCCCCAGTTATGTCTACATAATTGGTGATGCTTACCACATGCCCCAGTTATGTCTACATGATTGGTGATGCTTAACACATGCCCCAGTTATGTCTACATAACTGGTGATCCTTACCACATGCCCCAGTTAGGTCTGCGTAACTAGAGATCCCGCACCTACAGATTAGCTGTCCAGGGACACACACCACATACACACACACAAATTTTATTCAAATTGCATGTTATTTGACTATCAATTTGTAAAAATCCCACCAAAAATGCATTTAGAATCTATAGTTGCTCAAATCCGCAGACAATTTTGGGGTTAAACTGTCTTTTTAGTTCAAATTGATTTTAATAAATATTACTTACTGAAGCTAAGTACTGTTGAGCCTGCTCAGTACTTGGATGGGTGACCACCTCACATTTGCTAAAATATGCCGACAATTTTGGGGTTAAACTCTCAAATTGATTTCAATTAAAATCACTTACAGAAGTTAAACACTTTTAAGCCTGTTCAGTACTTAGATTGGTGATCACCTGGGGACAGCAGCTCTTGTAGGCAGTTTCCCTTTTTTCCCCTTATTTTCCCCCCCACCCTCTGCTTTCTATTCTTACTTTACCGCAAAGGGCACAATTTGACGCGCTAAATTTGAAATTTTTCAACTCCTCACAAATTTATTCCTACCCTTGATTTTTATTTAATTTCATGAGTTTGGTAGATTGAACACACACAAACTTGCATAACAATCCTGCACCTACAGAATAGCACTCCAGGGACAGTCACCACACACACACACACACACACACACACACACACACACACACACACACACACACACACACACACACACACACACACACACACACACACACACACACACACACACACACACACACACAAAAAGAATTTTATTTTTATTTAATTTCGTGAGTTTGGTAGATAGATTTGAGTTAGGAGTGGGCGTATAGTTGCGAGGCATTATTTTTTCACTTTGAGTTTTTGGTGGTGACGTCCCGGAGAGCTATTCTGTAGGTTTACCAAAATATCAACCCCATCTCTTCAAAGCAGGTGGAAAGAGACACACAATAAATATAAAAAGAAATAGTTGTAGCAAACCTCCTCGGGCTGGGCTGAGGTCCAGTATAGAATGACCTATGAATGGAAGCCTGAGCTGCCCTTAAGCATCCTTAAAACTTTTGTAATATATCGGATATTGTGGAGTAAATAATTTTTTGTTCCAGCTCATCCATTATTAATTGTTTTTTTTTCCTCCTCCCCATGTGGCATGTCTCACAGAGGGTTGGTTTAGTGTCGGTCCCAGACCCCATTATTCTAGGCACTGGATGTATAGCATTGCCAGCACACAAATAAAGTTGATCTGATGACTCATGCGTGCATTCTGTGTCCCTGAGCTGGAATGTCGGCACAGCTAATTATGGACCAAAATAATTTTTGATGAGATTATTTAAAAATCGAACCATATTTAACAGTTGTAAATTTTTCAAAGTTACTGTTTTGGACGCTATCCCCAATATCTAGTGTAATAGTACTACATATTTATGTACAATACATAAAACTTCATGATTATTTAGTTCTAGGTAACCAAATGAGTGGATGTGGCTTTTATGGTTGCATTCCACGGATGCCTAAGGAACATGGAATGCACAGGCAAGTCACCAGACCCACTTTATTAACATGCTGGTGATGCAATACATCCAGTGCTTTGAATGAAGGGATTTGAGGCCAAGACTGGGGTTGATTGTAATCTTTGCCTGGCCAGACCCTTTACCTATTGCTTTGCTAGAATAAGGGTCTGTTGGATTGCCAATAGCTAACGTGTGTGCATGATCAGCACTTCTACTTTTTAATATTGTTTATCAATATTTTCCAAGTGTTTTTTAATTGTGCCTTCATAGTAGAAAAAAGAAAGAGTAAATGTATGTAAACCAAGTTGTTATTAATGCATTATGAATATTATAACAGCGAGGAGGTTATGCTTAATGTATTTCAATCTTGATACTAATGCATTATGCATATTATAACATACACAAATAATTAGTGAGTGACCATCCGGTGGGTGTGGTAGGACTCCAGCAACAGTGTGTGGTTAACACCTCTATGAATCTGTGGGATAGTACAAATATATCAGCTATTAACAGGTCAATAGACCCTTATTCCATAGAGATGATAGGTAAAGGGTCTGGCTATGTAGACTAGATTGGTTGCTCGGGTTGTATCAGTGAGACCTTACTAACTGATACTCTATAGCCAAGGTTTATCTAGGGAACTTGAATGTCGATGAACATTCAAATTCTCACTCCATTTTATACTCTATTATCACAGTAATGAAAACAAAAAAAAATAAGCGTGCACAAAATAGTGAGAAAAATTTAATTTATTTAATAAATAGCTTCAGAGAGACGTAATTTCACATCTGGTTGTAGGGCTGTGGCTTGTCCTCTTAATTATTCATTTGGAAGTGACTTTGATAGACCATTGCTAACATGGAGCACAAGCAGATTTTTTTGTTGTGGATTTAGATTTAGAATTTGTATCCATAAAAAATATATGTATTTATTACAAAAAGTATTTATTTATTTTGTGCAGTTTTCTAATTGGAACACTAATCTAATCTCTCCTGGTCTAAGATCTGACAATTTAGTAACTCCAAGTCTTAAGCCTAATTGTCCTTTCCCACCCAGTCTGAAGTCTAATGGTCTAGTCACCCCCTAGTCTAAAGTATAATGCACTACTCCACTTAGTCTGAAATCTCGTGGACTTGTCACTAGAGAATATTATCTTAATTTAATAACAATCATACCATATGTCCCCAGTAATGTCTACATATTGCTTATCCGTACCATATATATCAATTTATATCTACATAACTAATGATCCTCATGTCCCAGTTATGTCTGCATCATTAAGGATACTAACCTTATACCCCAGATACATCTACATATCTAGTGATCCTTACCACATGTCCTAGTTATGACTACATAACTATTAATCCTTACCACGTGTCCCAGTGATATTTACATAACTAGTGATCCTTACCGCATGTTCCAGTTAGGTCTGCATAACTAGTGATCCTTACCGCATGTCCCAGTTATGTCTGCATAGCTAATGATCCTTACCACATATGCCAGTTATGTTTTCATAACTAGTGATCCTTACCATGTGTCCCGGATATGTCTGCATAACTAGTGATTATTACCATATGCCACAGTTATGTTTTAATAATGTGATCTGTACAGCATGCCCAAGTTATGTTTGCATAACTAGAGATCCTTACCACATGTCCCACTTATGTTTCCATAGCTAATGATCTTTACTGCATGTCCCACTTTTTATATGTCAAATTTTATGGGTGGGACACATACAAATCTCCCCCCCCCCCCCCCCCCCCCCCAAAAATTTTTTTTCTTTTCCCCTTTCACCCCTTTTCCTCCTTCATTTTGACTGTGTAAATGAGTGGATGTGATTGAAGTGAGTGTGTGTGTGAGTCTGTGTACATGTGTGTATGTGGTGGTGGATGGGGAGTGCAGGTGTTGTGAATATGTGTGTGTTGGTTTTGAGTTAGTATGTGTGTCGATAGTGAGTGGCGAGGGAGTGTGTGTATGACTGTGTATGTGTGCTTTCGTGTTGTGAGTGCTTGTATGTAATGCTTTAGTTAGAATTAGTCCATGAGTATGTAGGCCTGGGTTGTAAATCTGGAAGTTTGTGTGTGTGGGGTGGGGGGTGTTTTTGTGTGTGTTCATATGTGTGGTGCTGATAGCATAAAAAATATATAATTTTCAACAATGTCATTACTTATTTTAGTATCAGCTTGCTGAAGAGAGTCAGAAAACCACATTTCTTATGGTTGTGAGAATTTTTGACTTCCCTGAAGAAATATATGCTAAATCCTTACTCCTTCTTTCTTTAGAACTATATAATAATTATTCAATGACAATTTCCAACACTTGGTGATAGTTTACCGACAGTAAAACAAAATGAGTAATCATTTGATACCCAGCCACTACCGCACACCCATTAACTAACACTATTGTTGATGCTTTGCTATAAACTTCTCTTATTTCTTATTATTAGAATAAAAATCTTAACAAGAAAAGAAATGGCTGAGGTAAGTGTTTTGTACACTGCTAAAGAAAACATTAATGTAGTGCTCATTAGCTCTCATTTATATAACAACTGTGGTCAACTTATGTTTAATGGGAAGCCAGTACCTTATTACTGTGCCCAGACACAAAAAGAATACATTGAAAATATAGATTATTTTTTTGAACGTGTCAGCAGAGAAATATTTACATCTCATAATCTTTAGTGTCATTCTATTTGTTAAGCAGTGGTCCTTCCTTGTCAACACCACCCAGCGGATCCCTTCCAACTGGTCCTGTTAGATAGGGCTCTTAATTTGGAATATAGATCTTGGGCATGGCAGGGATCTCATGAAGTATTTAGCAATAAATTATATTGTTCGGTTAACTTGCATTTCTTTATTAAACTAGCTGCAAGCTCACTGGATGAATAGTCTCATCAAGAAATATTAGTGTGTCTTGAGAAAGACATTGTCCATCATCACATGTATTCTACTGCATATTAAAGTTGTGAAGCATCCTTAGGACACAGAAAAAAAATCAGTGATATTTCACTAGACTTACACTTGCTCAATTTGAACTGACTGAGACTGGGGCTCCCATGTTAGCACTTTAAATAGGTTGCCAGCTAGAGTCCTGGTCAGACCTTACTTGTATGTAAATCATAGTGTTATAATAATTTGATAAGTTCTATGCTGTCATACTATTGAGTTATGTATTACAGTTACAGTAATCTCTGTTTGCCTAATGCAATGGAGTGATGTTCCAAGAGATGATCAACTATACATATATTAATTGGGACAACTAGCAGAAAACCCTGCCTACAGGCTCTTTTTTAAATCGGCCACCTGCAGTAACAAACCAATTCAGTTTATTAGTTTACTTCTTGTAGCATGTAGGGATAATTTATGCTAATCTCAATAATGAAATAAACATGATACAATTTATGAACATGCCAAGTTGCTGTGATATGTTGTGTGTATGTATTATCACCAAACCATACACATTGACACATTGAGTCACCCAATCTGAACGGAACTTTCACAACGACGTGCTGTGAAATGCCCTATTTAATCTATGAAATTTTCATTAAGATCCCTCCAGTAATTTGGAAGAAATTAGAGTCAGCATATACAGACAGACAGAATTGAATATTGTAGTAAGATTATAACTAATGATATGATGTGATGTCAGGAACAGTTGTCATGGGCCACTAGATTTGGGGTTCTTATTGAAGAGGATAATGACTTACCTATTGAGGGAGGAAGGGGAGTAGTGTAGGTTTAATGGGGTGAGCCAACTGGGAGCCAGCAAACGTGATTTAAATTCAGATGGTATTAATTGGGAATGACCACTGTAAGCACATCTTCTTAAGCTTATATGATTTATAAGAAATATAAATATTTTTGGGAATTTTAAACCATTATTATTAATTCTTGTGTTCTAATCCTGTGTGCATTTTAAACTTCATATTATTATAGAAAGTGAGATACCATAATAAGAAAGAATTTGATATGAAGGAAGTATAAATTGGTGAACACACACTTGACCTTATGCTATTTGTTTCTACCGGAACTATTTACTCTATATCATCATAGAGGGTGAGTTACAATGCTAGTGTATAGCTACCATAATAAATAGACATACACTAATTATCTCATGTTTAAACATGTCCTATTTCTATCTGCCTCAATTTTTTATTCTATATCATCATAGGTGGTGAGTTACACTGCTAGTGTATAGCTGCAATTATAAGTAGACATGCACTAATTATCTCATATTTGAACATGTTCTATTTTCGCCTGCCTTAACTACTGACTCTA
Source organism: Lycopodina hypogea (assembly GCA_963969325.1). NCBI lineage: Eukaryota > Metazoa > Porifera > Demospongiae > Poecilosclerida > Cladorhizidae > Lycopodina > Lycopodina hypogea. The sequence goes on from OZ017788.1 coordinate 3,311,509, forward strand.
TATCATCATAGGAGGTGAGTTACAATGCTAGTGCAGAGCTGCCATTATAAATAGACATGCACTAATTATCTCATATTTGAACATGTTCTATTTTCGTCTGCCTTAACTACTGACTGTATATCATCATAGAAGGTGAATTACAATGCTAGTGTATAGCTACCATTTTAAGTATACATGCACTAATTATCTCATGTTTAAACATGTCCTATTTCTATCTGTCTCAATTTCTTACTCTATATCATCATAGAGGGTGAGTTACAATGCTAGAGTAGTTCTACCATTATGAGTACATACGCACTAATTATCTCATGTTGGAACATGTCCTATTTCTATCTGCCTCAATTTCTTACTGTATATCATCATAGATGGTGAGTAACACTGCTAGTGTATTGCTGCCATTATAAGTAGACTTGCACTAATTATCTCATATTTGAACATGTTCTATTTTTGTCTGGCTTAACTACTGACTCTATATCATCATAGGCGGTGAGTTACACTGCTAGAGTATAGCTGCCATTATAAGTAGAAATGCGCTAATTATCTCATATTTGATGTTTTATTTTCGTCTGCCTTTACTACTGGCTCTATATCATCATAGGAGGTGTGTTTCAATGCTAGTGTATAGCTACCAATATAAGTATGCATGTACTAATTATATCATGTTTGAACATGTCCTATTTCTATCTGCCTCAATTTCTTATTCTAAATCATCATAGAGGGTGAGTTACAATACTAGTGTAGTTCTACCATTATGAGTACATATGCATGCACTAATTATCTCATATTGGAACATGTCGTATTTCTACCTGCTTCAATTTCTTAATGTATATCATCATAGATGGTGAGTTTCACTGCTAGAGTATAGCTGCCATTATAAGTAGAAATGAACTAATTATCTCATTTTTTAACATGTTCTATTTTCGTCTGCCTTAACTACTGACTCTATATCATCATAGGAGGTGAGTTTCAATGCTAGTGTATAGCTACCATTATAAGTATACTTGTACTAATTATCTCATGTTTGAACATGTCCTATTTCTATATGCCTCAATTTTTTACTCTATATCATCATAGAGGGTGAGTTACAATGCTAGTGTAGTTCTACCATTATGAGTACATATGCACTAATTATCTCATGTTGGAACATGTCCTATTTCTATCTGCCTCAATTTCTTACTGTATATCATCATAGATGGTGAGTAACACTGCTAGTATATAGCTGCCATTATAAGTAGACTTGCACTAATTATCTCATATTTGAACATGTTCTATTTTTGTCTGGCTTAACTACTGACTCTATATCATCATAGGCGGTGAGTTACACTGCTAGAGTATAGCTGCCATTATAAGTCGAAATGCGCTAACTATCTCATATTTGATGTTTTATTTTAGTTTTCCTTTACTACTGGCTCTATATCATCATAGGAGGTGAGTTTCAATGCTAGTGTATAGCTACCATTATAAGTATGCATGTACTAATTATATCATGTTTGAACATGTCCTGTTTCTATCTGCCTCAATTTCTTATTCTAAATCATCATAGAGGGTGAGTTACAATACTAGTGTTGTTCTACCATTATGAGTACATATGCACTAATTATCTCATATTGGAACATGTTTTATTTCTACCTGCTTCAATTTATTACTGTATGTCATCATAGATGGTGAGTTACACTGCTAGAGTATAGCTGCCATTATAAGTAGAAATGCACTAATTATCTCATTTTTGAACATGTTCTATTTTCGTCTGCCTTAACTACTGACTCTATATCATCATAGGGGGTGAGTTTTAATGCAAGTGTATAGCTACCATTATAAGTATACTTGTACTAATTATCTCATGTTTGAACATGTCCTATTTCTATCTGCCTCAATTTCTTACTCTATATCATCATAGAGGGTGAGTTACAATGCTAGTGTAGTTCTACCATTATGAGTACATATGCACTAATTATCTCATGTTGGAACATGTCGTATTTCTACCTGCTTCAATTTCTTAATGTATATCATCATAGATAGTGAGTTTCACTGCTAGAGTATAGCTGCCATTATAAGTAGAAATGAACTAATTATCTCATTTTTTAACATGTTCTATTTTCGTCTGCCTTAACTACTGACTCTATATCATCATAGGAGGTGGGTTTCAATGCTAGTGTATAGCTACCATTATAAGTATACTTGTACTAATTATCTCATGTTTGAACATGTCCTGTTTCTATATGCCTCAATTTCTTACTCTATATTATCATAGAGGGTGAGTTACAATGCTAGTGTAGTTCTACCATTATGAGTACATATGCACTAATTATCTCATGTTGGAACATGTCCTATTTCTATCTGCCTCAATTTCTTACTGTATATCATCGTAGATGGTGAGTAACATTGCTAGTATATAGCTGCCATTATAAGTAGACATGCACTAATTATCTCATATTTGAACATGTTCTATTTTTGTCTGGCTTAACTACTGACTCTATATCATCATAGGCGGTGAGTTACACTGCTAGAGTATAGCTGCTATTATAAGTCGAAATGGGCTAACTATCTCATATTTGATGTTTTATTTTCGTCTGCCTTTACTACTGGCTCTATATCATCATAGGAGGTGAGTTTCAATGCTAGTGTATAGCTACCATTATAAGTATGCATGTACTAATTATATCATGTTTGAACATGTCCTGTTTCTATCTGCCTCAATTTCTTATTCTAAATCATCATAGAGGGTGAGTTACAATACTAGTGTAGTTCTACCATTATGAGTACATATGCACTAATTATCTCATATTGGAACATGTTTTATTTCTACCTGCTTCAATTTATTACTGTATGTCATCATAGATGGTGAGTTACACTGCTAGAGTATAGCTGCCATTATAAGTAGAAATGCACTAATTATCTCATTTTTGAACATGTTCTATTTTCGTCTGCCTTAACTACTGACTCTATATCATCATAGGGGGTGAGTTTTAATGCAAGTGTATAGCTACCATGTTAAGTATACTTGTACTAATTATCTCATGTTTGAACATGTCCTATTTCTATCTGCCTCAATTTCTTAATCTATATCATCATAGAGGGTGAGTTACAATGCTAGTGTAGTTCTACCATTATGAATACATATGCACTAATTATCTCATGTTGGAACATGTCGTATTTCTACCTGCTTCAATTTCTTAATGTATATCATCATAGATAGTGAGTTTCACTGCTAGAGTATAGCTGCCATTATAAGTAGACATGCACTAATTATCTCATATTTGAACATGTTCTATTTTTGTCTGGCTTAACTACTGACTCTATATCATCATAGGCGGTGAGTTACACTGCTAGAGTATAGCTGCCATTATAAGTAGAAATGCGCTAATTATCTCATATTTGATGTTTTATTTTCGTTTGCCTTTACTACTGGCTCTATATCATCATAAGAAGTGAGTTTCAATGCTAGTGTATAGCTACCATTATAAGTATGCATGTACTAATTATATCATGTTTGAACATGTCCTATTTCTATCTGCCTCAATTTCTTATTCTAAATCATCATAGAAGGTGAGTTACAATACTAGTGTAGTTCTACAATTATGAGTGCATATGCACTAATTATTTCATATTGGAACATCTCCTATTTCTACCTGCTTCAATTTCTTACTGTATATCATCATAGATGGTGAGTTACACTGCTAGTGTATAGTTGTCATTATAAGTAGAAATGCACTAATTATCTCATTTTTTAACATGTTCTATTTTATTCTGCATTAACTACTGACTCTATGTCATCATAGGGGGTGAGTTTCAATGCTAGTGTATAGCTACCATTGTAAGTATACATGTACTAATTATCTCATGTTTGAACATGTACTATTTCTATCTGCCTCAATTTTTTACTCTATATCATCATAGAAGGTGAGTTACAATACTAGCGTAGTTCTACCATTATGAGTATTTATGCACTAATTATCACATTTTGGAACATATCATATTTCTATCCGCCTCAATTTCTTACTGTATATCATCATAGATAGTGAGTTACACTGCTAGTGTATAGCTGCCATTATTAGTAGACATGCACTAATTATCTCATATTTGAACATGTTCTATTTTCGTCTGCCTTAACTACTGACTCTATATCATCATAGACAGTGAGTTACACTGCTAGTTTATAGCTGCCATTATAAGTAGAAATGCACTAATTATCTCATTTTTGAACATGTTCTATTTTAGTCTGCTTTAACTACTTACTCTATATCATCATTGGAGGTGAGTTACAATGCTAGTGTATAGCTACCATTATAAGTATACATGTACTAATTATCTCATGTTTGTACATGTCCTATTTCTATCTGCCTCAATTTCTTACTCTATATTATCATGGTTGGTGAGTTACAATACTAGTGTAGTTCTACCATTTTGTGTACATATGCATTAATTATCACATATTGGAACATGTACTATTTCTACCTGCTTCAATTTCTTACTCTATATCATCGTAGACAGTGAGTTACACTGCTAGTGTATAGCTGCCATTATAAGTAGAATTGCACTAATTATCTCATTTTTTAACATGTTCTATATTTGTCTGCGTTAATTACTGACTGTATATCATCATAGAAGGTGAGTTTCAATGCTAGGGTATAGCTACCATTATAAGTAGACATGCACTAATTATCTCATGTTTAAACATGTCCTATTTCTATCTGCCTCAATTTTTTATTCTATATCATCATAGGCGGTGAGTTACACTGCTAGTGTATAGCTGCTATTATAAGTAGACATTCACTAATTATCTCATTTTTGAACATGTGTTATTTTCGTCTGCCTTAACTACTGACTCTATATCATCATAGGTGGTGAGTTACAATGCTAGTGCAGAGCTGCCATTATAAGTAGACATGCACTAATTGTCTCATATTTGAACATGTTCTATTTTCGTTTGCCTTAACTAATGAATCTATATCATCATAGGGGGTGAGTTACAATGCTAGTGTATAGCTACCATTTTTAGTATACATGCACTAATTATCTCATATTTGAACATGTCCTATTTCTATCTGCCTCAATTTCTTACTCTATATCATCATAGAGGGTGAGTTACAATGCTAGAGTAGTTCTACTATTATGAGTACATATGCACTAATTATCTCATGTTGGAACATTTCCTATTTCTATCTGCATCAATTTCTTAATGTATATCATCATAGATGGTGAGTAACACTGCTAGTGTATAGTTGCCATTATAAGTAGACTTGCACTAATTATCTCATATTTGAACATGTTCTATTTTTTTCTGGCTTAACTACTGACTCTATATCATCATAGACGGTGAGTTACACTGCTAGAGTATAGCTGCCATTATAAGTAGAAATGCACTAATTATGTCATATTTGAACATGTTTTATTTTCGTCTTCCTTAACTACTGACTCTATATCATCATAGGAGGTGTGTTTCAATGCTAATGTATAGCTACCATTTTAAGTATACATTTACTAATTATCTCATGTTTGAACATGTCCTATTTCTATCTGCCTCAATTTCTTATTCTAAATCATCATAGAGGGTGAGTTACAATACTAGTGTAGTTCTACCATTATGAGTACATATGCATGCACTAATTATCTCATATTGGAACATGTCGTATTTCTACCTGCTTCAATTTCTTAATGTATATCATCATAGATGGTGAGTTTCACTGCTAGAGTATAGCTGCCATTATATGTAGAAATGAACTAATTATCTCATTTTTTAACATGTTCTATTTTCGTCTGCCTTAACTACTGACTCTATATCATCATAGGAGGTGATTTTCAATGCTAATGTATAGCTACCATTATAAGTATACTTGTACTAATTATCTCATGTTTGAACATGTTCTATTTCTATATGCCTCAATTTTTTACTCTTTATTATCATAGAGGGTGAGTTACAATGCTAGTGTAGTTCTACCATTATGAGTACATATGCACTAATTATCTCATGTTGGAACATGTCCTATTTTTATCTGCCTTAATTTCTTACTGTATATCATCATAGATGGTGAGTTACACTGCTAGTATATTGCTGCCATTATAAGTAGACATGCACTAATTATCTCATATTTGAACATGTTCTATTTTTGTCTGGCTTAACTACTGACTCTATATCATCATAGACAGTGAGTTACACTGCTAGTGTATAGCTGCCATTATAAGTAGAAATGCACTAATTATCTCATTTTTGAAAATGTTCTATTTTAGTTTGCTTTAACTACTTACTCTATATCATCATTGGAGGTGAGTTACAATGCTAATGTATAGCTACCATTATAAGTATACATGTACTAATTATCTCATGTTTGGACATGTACTATTTCTATCTGCCTCAATTTCTTACTGTATATCATCATAGAGGGTGAATTACAATGCTAGTGTAGTTCTACCTTTGTGAGTACATATGCACTAATTATCTCATATTGGAACATGTCCAATTTCTATCTGCCTCAATTTCTTACTCTATATCATCATAGATGGTGAGTTAAACTGCTAGTGTATAGCTGCTATTATGAGTAGACATGCACTAATTATATCATATTTGAACATATTCTTTTTTAATCTGCCTTAACTACCAATTCTATATCATCATAGGAGGTGAGTTACAATGCTAGTGTATAGCTACCATTATAAGTATACATGTACTAATTATCTCATGTTTGAACATGTACTATTTCTATCTGCCTCAATTTCTTACTCTATATCATCATAGATGGTGAGTTACACTGCTAGTGTATAGCTGCCATTATAAATAGATATACACTAATTATATCATATTTGAACATGTTCTTTTTGAATCTGCCTTAACTACCAATTCTATATCATCATAGGAGGTGAGTTACAATGCTAGTGTATAGCTACCATTATAAGTATACATGTACTTATTATCTCATGTTTGAACATGTACTATTTCTATCTGCCTCAATTTCTTACTCTATATCATCATAGAGGGTGAGTTACAATGCTAATGTAGTTCTACCATTGTGAGTAAATATGCACTAATTATCTCATATTGGAACATGTCCAATTTCTATCTGCCTCAATTTCTTACTCTATATCATCATAGATGGTGAGTTAAACTGCTAGTGTATAGCTGCTATTATGAGTAGACATGCACTAATTATATCATATTTGAACATATTCTTTTTTTATCTGCCTTAACTACCAATTCTATATCATCATAGGAGGTGAGTTACAATGCTAATGTATAGCTACCATTATAAGTATACATGTACTAATCTGCCTCAATTTCTTACTCTATATCATCATAGATGGTGAGTTACACTGCTAGTGTATAGCCCCCATCATTAATAGACATGCACTAATTATATCATATTTGAACATGTGTTATTTTGAGTGGCTTCTATAATGTTTCATGTTGATATTGACTGGGCAACGGTGGGTATATGCTGCTAGTGGTATATAAATAATATCTTTGGTTGAAAATTAAAGTGGAATTTTTTTTATAACTGTAGGCCCAAGCATTTTTGATGAGATCGTAAAAAGCAAGTCTATAGGTGCTTGCTAGGCTAAAATACTCTTCAGGAGGGGGACACTATTGATACACACACTGGCACATGTGCCCACATGCCCGCACATACACATTGGTGCATGTGCCCACATGCCCGCACACACACACTTACCACTAACATATAAATAAACTAGTGATAAAAACATTCTTAAATAAAGGGAGGAAATATTATGATTTAGGTTTTCCTCAAAAGGTACGGAAACAAGAAAATATTAATACCTACCCTAGAAGTATTTAAACGAGGCTGAGCACTCATTTATGTGCCTAATTCTGCATCTAAATGACTGCCTCCAAACTCAATTACTTGATATTTTGTACTCGTATTAAGCATGATGAGGGCCCCACTTATTTTGTTTCTATACTATTTAATTTAAGTCTTCTTTGGGGGCGGGGGGGGGGGGGGGGGGGGGGGTGGTGGGTTTCTTGGTAATATTGCAAAAGAAAATATTCTATTATTTATTCATAATAGCTTCATTTTTGACACTAGATGAAACCCTACAATGCAGACAGGCAGGTAGAATAGTTTTTAAAAAATAACATTTAGGATTACAGTATTTCTTTACCATACTAAGTCTTTTTTTTTTTCCTTTTTGTGTCAACTGCTTTGGTTGACCCGAATAAAATTTGGACGTGGAATGGTATTTTCCTTTTATCTTTACTCTTTCACTGCAATTGTCTTACCAAAGAGGGTCCAGTGGAGCCAGCTCAAACATGGTTATGAACTTAGTCCCACCTAATCTTTCAATAAACTTTTCCACTTTTTGCATCGAGTAGGCATCACTGGAGCACTATCTGCTAGTATGTATATATATATCGTTTCTCTCCCAGTTCTATTTAGAGGAATCGTGGCCTGTTTGAGCAAATTATGGACCTAAATGTGTGAATGAAGCGAAAGATGGCTGTGATTTTGGGGTTTGCTGGCTCTGGAAAGAGCCACACTCTAGCATTATTATTGGGCAAGAAACTTCTTTCCAAACATGTCAGCACATCCTGTGTCAAAACTCCTATACGAACCATTGGCCGGAGACGATTTAAGAAAGATGCTTCTTCCAAAGGCTATTCAGAAATTAGTCCTGAAAAATATTCCCAGATGGTTATGAAATCTGGGAAAGATGCCCTGCACTCCACATCATGTGATATGACCGAGAGAGATGTCCAGAAAAAGGATATTAAGGATGAGGTTACTGACCAGTTAAGCAAGCTGATCAAAGGCGTTGAAGATGGCTTGATTGATGCTCTAAATATGACTGATTTTGTGAATTCCCTTGTTGATGAGCTTGTGATAGAAATGGTTGACAGCGGTGGGCAACCACAGTTCCTTGAAATTCTTCCAAGGTTTATTGGTTGTTTTGGCCTTACTGTTTTAGTCACTGATCTGAGTAAACGTCTTGATCAGTGTTCCACCAGCTACTTTTATGGAGAAGATGGGGAGCCAGTCGGGATAGGAAAGCTTTCTGATTTGACAAATGAACAGTTGCTATATCAGTTTTTGCAGATGGTCTTCTTCTTATCGTGTCCACACACTCACTAGATGTTGTGTTTCAGTCATAGCTGAGAACAGTCTTTAGCGCTTTTGTTGTATTCTGCAAGGTCTTCAGCTTTGCATTTTTGCTTCAGCAGAGGACATCTCAGTAAGTGTTCCATGGTTTGTGGTTCAGTGCCACATTCACAGGTCACATCTTTGGTGTCCAGATATCCCCACTTCTTGAGAGTCACTTTCGAGCGGCCGACACCGAATCTTAATCTGTTGAGGCATTTCCATTCAGCCTAGCTTGAGTCAGCACCAGGTGGAAGTACTTCTTTGGCACTTATGGACATGGTTGTTGTTGTTGGAAGATTATCAAGCCTCTCTTCCAATAAGGCAGCTCTGGTATTTTCAGCTCCGCTGGGTTCAACTTCGTTGAGAAAGCTTTTCCTAGACATGAGCTGTCTCTTTGCCGGTTTATGGCCGAATAGGGGATGTCGCTCATCTGTGGTCTGGCGCTGGCGTTCTCTACTGCTTGCTGTACTGCGTCGAATCTCTGGTGGCGCTATGCCTGATAGGAAGTATAGGCTGTCTGTTGGTGTTGGTCTGAGACATCCAGTGACTAGGCGGCAGGTAGCGTTGATGGCTGGGTCAATCTTCTTAGCATGGGCTGATCTTTCCCACACTGGACATGCATACTCAGCAGTTGAGTAGCAGAGAGCTAAGGCAATTGATCGTAGAGTAGATGGGCTAGCACCCCAACTTGTTCCAGTAAGTTTGCTGATAATGTTATTTCTTGCACAGACTTTTGCTTTCGTCTTCTCCACATAGGTCTTAAAGGAGAGGCATCGATCTAGGGTGACACCTAGATATACTGGGTGGTCGCAGTATTCAAGTGGAGTATCAGACCAGGTGACATTTAGCTTGCGTTTCGCTTCTCGGTTGCGCATATGGAAAGCACACACCTGTGTCTTTGATGGGTTCGCACGGAGGTGGTTCTCTTCGTAGTAGGGTGTCAGTTCGTTGAGAGCATTTGAGAGTCTTTCTTCAACAGTACTGAAGATGGTGGTATCATATAAACACAGAAACGAGCAAATCAGATTCATCTTTGTAGGTACACAGAGATTTGGAGCATAAATGCAGTGAGAAAAGAGAGGATATGGAGAGGATTCTCTTGGAAATGGTGAAATCGCTTAGTTTAGAAGACAACGCCATCTATGCAGACCATGAGGGCAAGAAGCTGATCTTTGCCATTAATGCAAAGAATCCCGAAGAAAATGACCACCGAATGGGCGAAAAGATAATGGAGGTTGTTTATGGATTAAGAAGAAGCAGAAATAATCACCATCCCAGTGAAGTACCACATCTTGGAGAAGACCCTTACCTCTATGTCAAACACCAGGCAAATTGCATTCACAATTAATGAAGTGATGCAAAATTTGAAGAAATTCTTCACTAATGAAGAATCCATGAAAGAAGGTCTGAAGTATCTTGATCAATCCAATTGCATCTTCTTCTTCAGTGTGTTGTTTCCTGACAAGGTGATTGGAGAGCCTCAAGCTGTGCTGAACATGATGACAGAGATAGTGAAGAAGCACATCAAGCTGACTACAGGTGTTGATACAGGGAGGGTAATATTTGGAATGAGGAAGTTCAACCAGGAAGGAATCATTACTGAGAATATCCTGAAGAAAATTTCAGGTGGTTACAATGATAATTTCACTCCTACGGACTTGCTGAAAGTTTTGGAGGAATTGCTTATTGTTTTCAAGAGGAATCCTGGGGAGTTCCTGATGTCATGCTTGCTGTCTGTATATACATCCAAGAACATATTGGAGAGCCAGCCAGCTCACCCCACGCTCAATATCCCAATGATGTTACACTTCCCCAGGGGCACAGCAAGAATTAGCATTTTCTGTAGCACTGTCTGTAAGCTTGTCTCTAGCAAAGAATGGAAGCACTCTGACGAATACAATGTAGCTAGAAATAGCTTTATCTTTGCTCATCCCCATGGCTTAGGTATAGTTTGTCTTTAAGACTTTTATTACTCCTTTTTTCCAAGTCACCCTTCAATTCCCCTCTGATCCTGAACTTGACTCAGAGTTACTACCTTCTACTTGTGTGGCTGTACGGGACACAATCAAGGAATTGATCAATGGAGTCACAGAAGCTCTCCGCTACATCCCAGATGAGCTTATGCTTGCCTTTCAATGTGTGGCAAAGCATAAAGTAAGCTACTCCCTTCATGCTGCAGAGTATATTAAGGAAGACGGTTATCTTTTTTGTACCAGAAACCATACCTACCATTGAAAGATGACAGGTTACCACAGACTTTGGCAGTGTGTGTGTGTGTGTGTGTGTGTGTGTGTGTTTCCCCGTAAAGGTTGAGCTCAGTTAGGCTGTAATAGCTGCTTATTATGTCTACTAAACTGTGTCTTGCTTTGGTTACAGGTATCCCTTTACCAATTAATCAGCGTTACTCCCAGACTGACTACACTCATCAATTCTCATCCGGTGAGTTGTCACTCTATTTCACATAATACATATGTTCAGGTACAAATATATGAATACTTTTTCAAATATGACATATATGGACCTATAGAACAAAAAAAAAAAATTAAGTAGAAAAGAAGCAGTTGAGATAAGCTGCAGTTGTCCACACTGCCTTTAACTTTCTATCAGTTACATATCCTTACCAAATGTTGACATTAGTATTGTGAGGACAGATTGTGTGTTGATAACCATGTCAGGTTGCATCCATCTTACTATAATTCTCTCTTTTTTTGGCCTGTCTGACTATCTGTGTGTACATGCGGACTCTAACATCTCCCAAACTGCTGGAGTGAACTTTGTGAAACTTCTATGGAATGATTAGGGTACATCACTGCAAGTCCTTACAAAAGTTTCATTCAGATCCGGTGGCTACAGGGGTGTTTTTGCCAATGGGTGTGTTTGGTGATAGGGCACACTAACTAATAACCAAGTTCAATAAAAAAAAATTGGCATGTTTATTAATTATATCATGTTTGTTAGATTAATTAGATTAGTATCAATGATCTCTACATGTTACATATAGAAAAGTAAACATGTTAGTTATTGCAGGTGGCCCACTTAGATCTTCCCATAGGGCGGCTTTTCTGCTAGTTGTACTGAATTGTGATAGCACACACTGGTCCCTGTAAGTGCACTAAAATCTTTATGTTAATCACAATATCCATTGAGGTGATTTCTACGAATGAAATTTAATATTTAGCTTATACTGACAATGTTGGGATCATATCTTAAACATTTATAAAGAAAAAAGTTCTCCTGGAGTACAAATCCATCCAGGCCTGACGTTGGGACAAGAGGGTAAGAGCCATATGATAGTGTCTTCATCCTGGACTAGCAGAGCATGGATTTCATTTGGTGCGAGCAGTTTGATCCTCCATGCCACCTCACAGATTGATGAAGGGGCCATTCCCCATTTGTGCATGGATTAGTTGACAGTGCCCAATGCTTGTGTTCATACTGGTCTGGCAGAGCCAATCCCAGTGGGTGCTGTCTGGAATCAGGGATGAAGGAGCAAAGTCTGGAGGCACTGTTTCACCATTCTGGAACTGGAGAGGCAAACAAGAGCAATATGAGACAGTGTCTAAAGTTTGTAACCATATATTTCTCAGAGATTATGCTCTAGTATAATGAAAAAGATTTTTTATCATGGGAAAATTTATACTCGATATCTTCATTAGAACACTTTTTTTTATTATCAGAGGTAGTGTTTATTGGAAATAACTGGTGTCTTTCCTCAGAGGGTTCCCTGTAGTTGCAGTACTTTTGTACATGTGTGTGAATGGGATCGTCAAAGTTTATGGAAGCAAGTTTTAATATGGACACTGCTTAAACTGCTAACTTGGTTTCAGTAGTGTAAAGGGTATATACATATATATTAGCCAGGAAGTATGTATGGTATAGTGTCACACATTAGTGGAAAGATCTGACTATAAGTTTATGTTTTTTGTAGTTGTTTTTTTGTTGTTGTTTTATTTCGGTGTATAGTTTAGAGGTGTTTGTTTTGTTGTTGTTATCAAACGATTGTGGAAATCCAGTTTGACAATATTTATGTGGATCTATTTCTGAGAATAATTTCCTATTGCGGTTTAATAGATAGGTCTCTCCAATCTCCATTTTCTTCTTATAGAGTGAATAAAATACTTCAAGGTCTGTCTAACTCCTTCTATTGAAATAATCATAGAAACCGCACACAACAGAAAAAAATTTTTTTTTTCATAATTTTATCCAAATTTAAAGTGCACAATAAAATTTATGGAGAAATGCTCTTTGGTACCCCTGCCATGCTTGGCTATGTCAGGGGTACCACAGAGCATTTCTCATCAGACCAACTTTATCATAAAACATGTTAGAAGTGCTCCCCTGGGAGCTCTTGATAGGGAGACACCACTGTCACTGTATTGTGTAATTTATGAATATATTTGTTTGTTTTGTTGTGAATGTCTTGTTATTTAGTGAAGCATCTGTTTTACAACTACTATTTAAAATTTTTATTATCCAAAATCATTAAAACTTGTGCTGCCACATCTCTATTGCAGAGTCTTCTACAGCACCTGCAACAACTACTACCTCACCCACTCAAACAGAACCAACTCCACCATTACTAACTCGAGCAGAACCAACTCCACCATTATCAACTCAAACAGAACCAACTCCACCACTATCAACCTCACCCAAAACTCACAAAGGAGGTAATTTATAATCATTTTCTCATATTATTAATTTTACATAGAACTCAAAGGCTATATTGTAAGGTTCAGCAGCTATTCCTTCAACACCTAGTCTCAGTGGGGAACTTTATTAATAAGCTTTTTTATCCATTGGGAACAGCATTAAGCAAAATGCTGAATAAAAAAATGAAGCGATCTATTAATGTTACTTATGGACGGTAAAATTCATGGATGTAGATACCTAGAAGCGCGCACACAACTTGAGACTGATAGGGAAATTGGTTGTCTAATACTAGGCCACAACTTTTTTCTCTGGGTATGTCACTATATCCTGGGCAAAGCTGGAGATATACTGCTAGTATATATATATATATATATATATATATATATATATATTGATATTGATATTGATATTGATATTAAGAGAGAGAGAGAAAAGGATATGTCTGTCTGGCTTAGTTTGACTGCATGCTACAAAATCTCTTCTGAGAACCATAAACCAAATAGAAGTTGAAACTTTCCATATCAATTTCAATGCCACAAATTTTAGATTTTAATCAATGAATATTAAATAGAAGTCGAAACTTTCCATATCAATATCAATGCCACAAATTTTAGATTTCATGTGAATGTCTCTACTTAGCAGCAATGCTCTGTCCCACCAACTCTGTAACTCAGCATAATTATTCATGTGCTACTTGTTTGTTCCTATGAAGATTACTTTAGTAAGATTGAGCTTCTAACACAACTTGGAGTATTTAGTTGTAGTGTGAGTCAGATGGCAGGGTAACACTTTGCTATCTTTCTGATGGTCAACATGCTTTCTTTTGTTTTTTCTGGTGTGAAAAATAACTGTTGTACTATAATGTATAATTACAAATGTGATTATTTTTATGAATAAGTCTTCTGAATTAATAGAATATTCTATTTTAATATTATGCTATTTATATTACAAGTACTATTGAAATTGCTATTACCAAAGACACGATTAAATATTTTGCTGCCGCATCTCTATTGCAGTGTCTTCTACAGCACCTGCAACAACTACTTCCTCACCCACTCAAACAGAACCTACTACACCATTACCAACTTCACCTAAGACTCACAAAGGAGGTAATTAAATATTATTTTCTCATATTTTAATAATGCAAATAACATTATAGTTAGCCAACTCTTATGCTAGAGATGATAATTTAACTCAGATGTAAACCTTGTTGCTTGAGTTGAAATATCCTGTATATTTTATAATCATAATTTTACTATTCAGATATAGGACTTCAGGGGCAGGACTTTTCAAAAAAAATTTGTGAATATTCTTTTTGGTTCTCCAGCTGAAGTGGAGTTTAGCAGTCAAATTGTGACCACAAGCTGATTAGTTTGGGTTTGTGCCTCAATACCTCTGCTGTATTTATAGATTAGAATAAAATCTATTTGAGCAGCCCTCAAGTGACTGCTAAATTATCCCAATTTAATAGTTTAAGTATGACAGAGTAACACTTCGATGAACGATTTGAAGTCTACATTCTCTTATAGGTCTTTTGTGCTTGCTAACCCAGGTATAAAAAGAAATTCCATAAAATAAAGATTAACAGTTCTCTCATGATTTGCTTAAGTACAGCATCATTCCTTAAATATATTACGTAAAAAATATAGTAAAATGTTAGATCATGAATTATTCATGAGAAATACTATATCAGAACCTTAAGTAAGTAACTCTGTTTCAATTACATAAATGTATTGATATTTTGTTGACCAAGGTTAATTTAGTATCTGTCTGATTTCTACATTTAACCACTTAACCTTATTTTAATGATCATGAATGCATTCCAGTATATGACTTTATAATAATTTTTTCCCCTCCTCAGAATCACATCAAACAATATCAGTTTGCAGTGTTAAACCCACAGGCTACCCAGGTGTGGTATTTTCTAAGGAGGAAACCAAAATGAAGTTTACACACAATGGTGGAAAGATTAGGGGTGAAGGGATATGTCTCTCTATTCTACCTGGAGCCATTGGCATCAATGATTGCCCCGAGATATCTCTCCAAGCATGCATTTGTGGGCCATTTCATCTTCCTGAAAGTCTTCAGTTTGTCAGCCCTGTATACCTAATTAGGCCACATTATGTTTTCCACAAGAGTGTTACACTCACCTTCAAAGTGTTTTCAGAACTTGATTTGGAAGAAGATCGTAGACACTTAAGATTTGTAACCAGTTCTTACAAACGTGATGCTGCTGACAAAGAATTGAGATTGATGTTCAAATCACAAAAAAGTGAACTAAGTTTCGATGTGAAAAGGAAGATGATAACAATTGAAATCAAACACTTTTGCTTTCCAGCAATTGCAGGTGCCTATTTTTAGTCACATTTTATTTAATCATTGGTAAGTAATTCTTGTTCTCTTTCTCTCTGCAGGACAAAATCCCAAGATCAATTATTGTAGCCTGTATTATGCACCAAAGAAATTTTCTGTTACTCGTGAGTGTAATGCAATTTTCAGTATTTCTGTCAACAGCGAAGTTTATCGGAATGTAAGTGCTATGAATAGATGAGCAACATTATTCTTAGTTGAGCCAGGATTTATCTATATTTTTATTAGAATCTGCTGCACTTTGTTAAAGAAGAATATGACAGTGAGAATTTCCAGAAAAAAGTATCACTCTGCAGCCTTTCTTCTGACAAAGTGACTCTTTGTATAGATGGTGTGAAGCAAGGGGAATTCCATATTACCTCTGTACAGAGCCCTTGTGAGGTAGAGTTATGGTTATTTCATTTATGGGCTATTTTTGTTTATGCAAACATATATTGGTGTTGTGCATTTTATTTGGTATAGTTTGTTTTTTTTTAATAAGGTGACAAACCCCGATGTTGTCATTTACTGTGTGTTTTTCTCATTTTATGAAGTGATCAATTAACTACAGCTGTTCTTTTATTATATAGCTATCCCACAGTAAACAAGGATTTCTATTTGTTATCCCAGATATCAATCGAGGAAATTAATTATCCATTGATGCATAGGAAGGATGCTAAGAAGGGCAAGGAATTTTACCCTCCACGAGTCATGCTAACTATAAAACAGGTGGGGGAGTCAGACAAGCCCTTCTACTTTCCTCTGAAAGTTAGTGGATTAGACAGGGACATATCTTGCAACATCTCACTGAGTCCTTGTGAGAATATGAGACTGCAGTCTTCTGTGAGTGCATGTTTTATTGTTGTGTTTGTTTTCTTATTGATGCATTTGTTTTGTTTTTCAGACTCGTTCCTCCTCTGATAAGAAAACTTGCAAAACTTTTGGTACGTAAAAATTTTTAATTTGGTTTTTCTTGTATGACAACATTGATGTTTGGCGAGACAGTTATTGATCTTACTCAAACATTGTAAATTAATACCTAGTAATAAAATTAACCTAAATTCATTTATAATATACTGCCAACTGCAGTTGTTCCCAGGCCAATGTTTTCATTTATGTATCATTTCTATTTTTATCAAGACAACAAGAGCTTTTGATTTGTTGCACATTGATTGTGGATGGCTATCCTCAAGAGCAGTTAAAGGAAGAAAAAAAGTATATCTGTGTCAAGGTGGTGGAATATGTCTGGATCTCAAAAGCTTTAACCTTATTCATATTTCATAGAACAGAAATATTGACTATAGACAGCTAATTGGACAAGGCTATGATTAGGCAACTACTTTATCTGGTTATAACTGAACTGGAAATTTCCAGCCAAAACCCGCTCACTTATGACTGATTTAATGATAACTTAATGTTGACTTCTGAATTCACTGAATTCCCACTGGAAAAACTTATTATTGGGGGGAAATTTTTAAGGGGAAAAAAATCAAAGGGGAAAAAAATCAAAGGGAAAAAAAAAATCCAACCATGACCAGGATTCAAACCAAAGATTTTCTGCTTGGAAAGGGAAAGTTTGACCAGCCCACCAAAACAAAGTAATTTTAAGACTCGTCTGGCATGATAACTTGTGGGGAAAAATAGTGTTCACAGAAAGTTGAAGGCACATTCAGTTTAGGCAGTGTACATACATTGTTCTTACCACAGATTAAGCTAGCAACAATTCAAGCAGGAGAGTCTGTATAGCAATCAAATGTTTGGAACAACAATCAACCAGTGGATATTATTCTTCTATTCATCCAAAAATGCACAAACTCAAGGATGAATAGTCCTTAGTTTTCATGTTGATCCCAAACTAAAGTATTCATAGTTGGAACATTACTGGATGTTCCAATGTGTGATACCCAAAGGTTTTGGAGTAGTCACTTCATGTAAGAAGTCATAATGTTTATATTTTAATGCACCTAACATTAAGGATCTTCAGATTAATTTCTGATTCTCATGTAACTAATGAATAAACATATATCTCTTTTTTTTTCAATTTTATTTAATTTTGTAGTGAGTAAACAAGATATTCCGAACTTGCTGGTGGACCTGCAAAGTGTTAACCCAAAATACTCTAGCTTTGGTATCCAGTTAGAAGTACCAGGATATAGAATAGAAGCATGGGAACTAGAATTTCAAGGGAAAGCTGATAGAATGTTGGAAAATATTCTATCTTACGTGTTTGACAATCAAGAAAATCCAATGGAGACAATATGTGCTGCTTTGATGAAGATACATAAATGTAACTTAGCGGAAGAGTTGAAGTTAAAATATGGAGCAACTCAAGGTAATAATCATGTAGAGTCATTGTGAAGTTATTGGTATATTATGCATGAATTGCCAAGAACTGGAGAGGCAAACGAGCAACACTAGAGCATGCGTGAAATTTATATACCATAAATTTCTCAAAGATTGTGTTCTATATAATAAAAAAAAAATATTTCATCACGGGAAAATCTATGCTCCATAATAGTACACATTTTTTTAATCTGAAGTTGTCTCCCCTCAGTGGGTCTAGTGTAGTTGCAGTACATTTTCTACAATGTGGATATATTATATATGTCTATATATGTAGTCTATATATATGTGTATGTCTGTATGTATGTATGTCTGTATGTATGTATATCTATATGTATGTTTAAATATATGTATGTCAATATATGTATGTCAAAATATATGTATGTCTATATGTATGTATGTCTATATATATATATATATATATATATATTGGAGATATCTGTCTGTTAACAGTTAGTGAGTATTGTTAAGTGTCTGGCTTAGTTTGACTGCATGTTGCAAAGTCATTTCTGATAACAATGAACCAAATAGAAGTCAAAACATTCAATGCCACAAATTTTATATTCCATATCAATGTCTCAACTTAGCAATGCCCTTTCCCACCAACTCTGTAGCTCAGCATAATTATTCATATGATACTTGTTTCTTCCTATGGAGATGACTTTGATAAGAGTGAGCATCTAACACAACTTGGACAGTTAGTTGTAGTGGAGTCAGATGGCAGGGGAACACTTGCTATATTTCTGATGGTCAACATGCTTGCTTTTGTTTTTTTGGTGTGAAAAATAACTGTTGTACTATAATGTATAATTACAAATGTGATTATTTTTATGAATAAGTCTTCTGAATTAATAGAACATTCTATTTTAATATTATGCTATTTATATTACAAGTACTATTGAAATTGCTATTACCAAAGACACAATTAAAACTTTTGCTGCCGCATCTCAATTGCAGTGTCTTGTACAGCACCTGCAACAACTACTACCTCACCAACTCAGGCAGAACCTACTTCACCATTACCAACTCAAACAGAACCTACTCCACCATTATCAACTCCACCCAAGATTCACAAAGGAGGTAATTAAAAATAATTTTCTCATCTTTTCATAATGCAATAGCACTATAGTTAGTCAACTATTATGCTAGAGATGATAATTTAACTCAGATGTAAGCCTTGTTGCTTGAGTTGAAATCTCCTGTATTTTAGAATCATAATTCTCTCTTTCATAAATGTATGAGAACCATGTGACATACTCTTAATCAGCCACTGGTATAAATACTTCTCATATAGCATGGTTCTCTAAGCTCACAAATCAGTGTTATATGAAATGTTATATATTGAAGTGTGTCCTTCCTATGCAATACTTGGGTGCAGCTGCAGAAACTGAAATATGGGGACGTTTCTGCCTTAGTACTCTTAGGTGTAAACTTAAGTAGGTCTACTACATGTCAGTTGTAGGGTTTCCTCATCCTTGCTAGAATGAATACCTTAGGATGCATCTTTGAATATATTAGCCACTGTTGGGTTTATACCTATTTGGAGGACAGACTTTATACTGCTAGCATAGAAAACTGGTAGAGTTAGTAGATCATCATCTCAGCAGAGAGTGCAGAACACAGCACAGCACTGTAGATACGCTCGTGGAAAACTAAGTCCTTTATATGCACTTGGTGTTCCATCTAACATGACACAATATGGTACATCTGAAACATGCCACATTTGTTATTTAATGTAATAAATTTTCTAATAAATTGATTTACAATTTGTAAGTCTGGATCATTCAGGATATGCAGTGTAACTCCATCATCTGAAGATTCTGTGTGTAGTGGTCCAGGGTTACTGTGGACATCCGAGAATGTCCAGAATAACTGTGTATTCCTATTTGTGTGTATTCAGATTCACTAGTCATCTGATATGGGATTAGCAATGATAACACCTGACACATGAGAAGGTGTATATGTAACAATCAGGATAGAATACATGTTCTAGTCCCACTCAGCCTCTTACACAGGTAGTCTAGTCAGTATTATATCCCTACATCCATTGTTTGATCAATTAACTTTCATAATATCTTTCTGGTAGGTTATGCAGTTTGTGCAGTTTCTTCACCTCTCCTATTGTGATGTTTATTCTGGTTGTGATGGCAACAATTATCTCAGGCTACATGTAAGTCACCTTCCTATTCCACTCCATTGAATGTATTCTCTAGTGTGATCATTTTCAATGATAATATTTTTGGAAAAAAAAATGGGGAAATAATTTTCTCTCCATGTTCCAACTGTTGACCTTTAGTTTGGGAATCGTGTGCCTTAACCACAATGCCACTGTTTTTCAGGGTTTTTTTTTAATAGAAAATTTAAATTCTGTCTCCCCCCTCCCAACCAGGATTCACTTTTGTTTTTATTTTACTATTTTAATTATCCAAGTACCCAAGGATTATGCCTGCAAAATATCATCAAGATCCTTCGTAAAAACATGGTTTCCAGCCATGTCATATTGGGGCAAGTTTTCTAATGCCTTATTTCTTAGACTTGCCACATTCATTCGCAAAACTCAGAACTAGCCCTAGGTCCTCTGTCTGTCATACGGCTAAAATAAGATATCTCAACTCATTTTAGTATTTGGTGTGAGATTTGGTGTTGACTTTGATTTGACAAATGGCCTGATTAAGGTGAAACTTAAGATAACCATTGCAATACATAATTATCAATGTTTTCTTTTATGTGTGTGTGTGTGTGTGTGTGTGTGTGTGTGTGTGTGTGTGTGCGTGTGCGTGTGTGTGTGTGTTATTGCAGCTCCAAGAGATTCTTTTAATGACTCCAATTTATTACATGATATATTTTCTGTCTCATATGTCAATTTTTATAAATTATTCTGTATCTTAACATTCATGTTTACTGCCTATTATCTCCTACTATATATACTTTGTAAGTGTATGCCTGTCTGTAAGTAATGTTACTCCTCCCAAACAGAAATTGGAATCACCACAAATTTTTAACAGTTCATTTAGTGTAGCACTGGGAGTGCATAGATTGAGTTCCATCTTGGGGAATGCTCTGTGAGTAAAAAAAAGTAGAAAAAAAATCCTAAGAAACCATGTCCAATTGATTAAGGCATAGTTCTTCCAAGCTTAACATCAATGTTTGTGTCCTGGACTGTGCTTGAGTCTCCTTTATTTTTCCCATTTCACCCTCCTCTTTTCCATTTCCACATGTTCTTTCAAATTGATATATTTATTAATACTATATACATGCATGCATACATTCATGCATGCATACATACATACATACATACATACATACATACATACATACATACATACATACATACATACATACATACATACATACATACATACATACATACATACATACATACATACATACATACATACATACATACATACATACATACATACATACATACATACATACATACATACATACATACATACATACATACATACATACATACATACATACATACATACATACATACGTTATTAATGTGGGCACATCTTAGGCTACATTATGTAAAGTGGATTGTATTCCAGCTGATAGGAATACTCTTAGTGCAATTCAACCCAAGGTGGCCTTTGACTATTATCTTATTGAAAATATTAAATACAAGACAATATTGTCATTTTGTTGAAATAAGTTAGTTGGGCCCTCCAAAA
Organism: Lycopodina hypogea; assembly: GCA_963969325.1. Lineage (NCBI taxonomy): Eukaryota > Metazoa > Porifera > Demospongiae > Poecilosclerida > Cladorhizidae > Lycopodina > Lycopodina hypogea. The sequence continues at coordinate 3,333,623 of OZ017788.1, forward strand.
TCATATACAAAAATTTTTGAAATTTTTTTTAATAGAATTCTTCATGACAAAAAAAAACAACAGGTTTTGTCTCACTGAAATTTAAATACTGTAGAATGATATCCAGTGGTGTTTAAATTTTGGTTATGCCAATCATGATGTCAGAGTAGGATCTGGTTACAGCAATGCCATGCTTGGGGAGTGTATTTTCTGTTAGTTCTGATACAAGTTTAGGTAATCTCAGCCTATCCTGCTCATTTTCCACAGTTGAGGAACATAGGCAAATTCTAAAAGGTGAGGAATCTGAAGAAATTAGTGAGTCCTACCAGTTTGAGCCTCAAGCTACCAAATTATTAATAGTATATCTTGCAGCTATTACCTAAGGTGATGATGACTCACTAGGTAGAGGTGGACTAGGAAACTCAGTTTGCAATACCTGTTTTGTGTGTAGGTGTCAGTGGAGGGCACTGAGAAATAATGCATATCAGCAAGGAGTGTCTTTACTGTCATGAAGTAGGTGCCATCTCCCAGAAAATGCTGGATAGTGGCAATGAGGTAGACTGCACTATTGACCTGAGGGTTTACAGGCTATGTGCCTGGACCCTTGGGTAGGGTACCACAAGAAGTGATGTCAGGAGATGGATATGTTTTGGGAGCTATTGGACAAGGAACAGTTTCATTGGAAATTAAATAGCCACAGCTAAATGAAGAACATTAAAACTAAGTGATGTAATGACTCTACATTCCAAAGTTGATTGTCCTACAATCTTTTGTGTGCCTAAATTCCTGTCCACACTATAAATGGTTTGTACCTCTCTCCGGCGACAATCACGTTTTCTTGCGTCCACACTGGTATAGTGCTGTACCCCTTCCATCTCACCTACGTGGGCTGACTAATTGGCTGGGCAGATTAATTGGTTTTCTCTAATATTCTTGGGTGCTCCGCTGTTCTGTCTCTTCCTCTCCCCAATGTCATTGCATCAGGGAAGATAGAGAGCGGGGATATGTAGCTAACCACCTAATAGCTAACATCAGCAATAAAACCATAGGTATGTTGAATAAATCTGAGCCGCTGGAAACCTACCATTCTGAAGGTTTCAGGTAGAACTGGGTGGAACGGGTGAGATTAAACCATGTGTAGTGTGCATACATGGAACCTGTTCCAGACACGCGTGAAACCTGTTTTATTGTGCAGTATGGACAGGGCTTAAGGCAGCAAAAGCTGGAAAAGTGATACATTTTATTGGAGATGGTGACATAATTGGTAAGTTGTAGAGAGTCATAGCTGTAGCAATCAGATTAGGAAGTCTCCATCATCTCAACTGTAATGCTCCATCAGTAAAAGAAGAAAAAAATATCAGTGAAAAACAAGAAAGTAAAGAGTGCGTATGGTAATGATGTTTTGGTCATCTTGGAATGAAAAATGTCCAGAAGATGTCAAAAAGAAATTTAGTTCCTAATTTTCCTATTGACAATACAAAGGAAATTGATTTTTGTGAAACATGCATCAGTGGAAAACATCCGATAAGTCCTTTTCCAACAAGTGGATACATTCTTCAAAAGAATTCCTTGGTCAAGTCCATAGGGATTTATGTGAAAGATAGATACTAAATCATTGGGTGGAGCTGAATATTTTTTGACCTTCATTGATGACAAAACATGCTATGTGTCGGTTTATCCTCTAAAATACAAAGATGAAGTTTTGATATATATTTTTTAATGGAAGGTTAAAATTGAGAAATCAAGTGGGCATGAGTAACTAATTTTTTGCAGAGATAATGGTGTAGAATAAAGCTTTGAAAATTATGAATCCATTTGAAGCTTGGATAAGTATGTAGCCAAAGGTTAGGCATCTGTGTGTTTTTGGATGTGAGCATATGCTCACATCCCAAAGGATAAAAGGCACGTACTTTGATTCTAAAGCAAGGAAATGCATATTCCTGGGCTATGGTGATGAAACCAAAGCATATAGACTTGATGATCTAAGAGGAAGAAGGTCATATGCAGTTGAGATATTCAATTTCAAGAAGAATAGAAAGAAACTGAAGAAAAATATTCAATTGAAGGAGAAACCATATACGTCATAGAGTAAGACAATATACATTAAAATTTGAAGAGCATATTTTCAAGGATTTTAATGTTGAATTTTTTTACAGCTTAATTATTGTATTCTTCAGAAACAGGAAGTTTCCATTTCAATTTCATAACACGGGTGTTCCCTGTTGCTCTGTAGACTTTATACTAGTCCAACACAGAGCACACATTGTGATTCCAATCTGTGTTGTATCTGTGTTGTATTTCTATGGTTTCAAGGAGTGTGACCATTTACTGGCTGTATCTTCTCAAGCAGAGTGATTTTTTTAATTTTTTTATGAGATGATGGTGCCAAACAAAGGGGGCAGTATGTAATTTGGGATCAAACTAAAGTTAAAGTAGGCCTAGGCTTTGATAAGCTTTTTCACTGATGGAGTTGAGGTGTCCCTCCCAAGGTAGATTGCAAGACATTATTATTTCTATATCTTGCTGGTTGTCCTGAGCAGTGAAGTGACCATCTTATCATTCAGTGTGTAATTAAATTGTGGATTAATATTTTGTTTAATAAATTGAATCAGTATTGTTCAAGGTTCACTAAAAGATAGTTTGCAATCCTTACTGCAGGCATGTAGGGTATTGAGGTCACACTAGAGATGTAGACTGTCTGCAGGAGAGTTGATCCATTTTAGGCACTTGGTATCATCAGCAAAGAATAGTACCATGGAGTGAAGATAAAGGCATATCAGTAATATGTATGAGGAAGATCTAATTTCTAAAAATATTTCCTAGAGGTCGCCAGATTACACCTGGAGAAAGAGTAAAGAAATAACCTTTAGGCTGTGAAAATCATAAAATTTTGTAATAAAATTATAAAATTTTGTCTGACTGTACCGTTGAAAAGAGGGTTTCAATGGAAACCACTAACTCCCCCTGGATTCGCCACTGTGCTGGAGGGCATATTTCATTATCTTGCATAGAAACGCTTTAACCATAGCAACAATATAGCTTCATAATATTTCATAAACGCTTTGATGGTGTTCATAGTTTGACTTGAATTCTGGTGGAGCACGGATGTGCTGGAGGGCATTTTTCATTATCTTGCGTAGAAATGCTTTAACCATAGCAGCAGATACATCTTCCTAATTTAGCATAAATGCTTTGATGGTGTTTATAGTTTGACTTGAATTCTGGGGGAACAAGGACTAGTAGCTACGGTATTTTATCCATCATTACTTTCCCTATACAGGTATAAGCGACTTTCCTTCCTATTTTTGTGTGTTACAATTGAGTCTTGAGAATTGAGTAGCGATTTTAGTTCACAATATTCTGACTGCAAGCAAATTTCCTATTGAATAGGTAGGTTATGAGTAAAATAAACAGTTAAAGTTCTATATATTAATCTGAGGATTAACTCCTATTTCAAAAGGATTTAACACATGTTAATTCTACTTTGATTTAAATCTAAACGCTAATATGGCTTTTTAATAGAAGTAAAAAAAGCTATAAAGTTGTAGTATCCATACTATTTTCTTTTCAAGTTGAAACTAATGATACTAATTGGATGGAACAAACACTAGGTGCTTAATATATTTAGTGCTAATGCCAAGGCACATTTGTCAACATATGTAGTATATTTAATTTTCACAATATCACCATTGTTATACTTTGTCATAGAAACACTCACATTAAAATAAAAATATGGAACAATATAAGATATCCGGAACAGTCCTCAAGTAATGTTGATTTAAAGTAGTATTCATCCTCAGGAATGTGTGGAAAATTGTACTTGATTTGTAGTAGCTCAATTGCTGTTTCACTATGTTGATCAAGTAACTCTCAACAGACACATACAAGCAGGTGCATGACATTTTTATCACCTTCCATTGAGAAAGTAAATAAGAAGTGCAATAAATTGAGAGAACTGTGTTGGAGAAAGTTATTATTATACAGAGTCAATTAATTGTCCATGAAAGACCAATATGATTTGCTGTAAATGATACATTTTTATTGTATATACTAGTAAACAATTGCAGCCTTACGTTAATTTATTTGCTAATCCCACCTTTGATGGAATGTGGTCACAACCTTGTCTTAAGGCGGACATGTATTAGGATAGGATATGACTTATAGGAGGACATGTTATGGGAGGACATTTCTTATAGGAGGACATACCCATTTAGTGGACATGTCATACTGGTGTACTTGTCATGGTGGAATACTTGTGAAGTAACAAACACGTCTAAAAGAAAGGCGTGTCTTATATATAGTTAATCTTTATGAGTGGACATGTATAATAGGAGGCCATTTGTTCTATTCGTTTTTGTGTGTGAAGTAGTTGGAAGTCATTATAACATGTCGTTGGATGAGTAGAGATTGAATGTATCTGTCAGTATTACATTTATGTTGCTTTACCTGTTTGGGATGGAGTAGTTATCCTAAATCATTCAGTTATCCTAAATCATTTGGTAATCCTATCTTGTCATGAACAATACATCTTGTTAGTCTGACACATGTAATCATACATAGGTTCAGTGTCACAGGAAATTTGGATTCTGCTTCTGAATTTTCTAGGGAATTTGGACACTAGCATCCAAATTAACTAGGAAATAAGGTTTTCTCCTTCAAAATTTGGAGGGTAAGGTCTTTTCTTATGGAAAATGTTGCTCTTTGAGGATTGTAGTTCTGAGAAATTCACTATATGACATTTGAAGAGCACTGCCCGAGCATAGAAGAGTAACCCATAAGATCCCTTTAGTTAACGCTGCTCATAGTTCCAAACTTACTGTCATTTCATGTTTCAAAATACACAACTTGGCCAAGTTGGATTGCATATTAGCAGTTAGCTTCAATTGGTATATCTATATTTTCATAACTGTGTTTCAGCTCTATATTATTGGTTTGTTTTTTTTTGGCAGTTCAGCTTGATTGGTTCACTTTTCCATGCACATTTCAAATTTGATAAAAGGAACTTATGAGTTTTAGCCTTTTCTTGATTTTTCAGACACTCTTTTTTTTTTCCTCCTTGATGTAAATGTTAGCATTGTATTTGTGTGACTTAATTAGAGTGCATTATTTGTATCTTGTTTGTTTAATTATACAATTAGTGTAAATGATTGCATAGCGTTTGCATTACTGTCTAGCTCTATATAAGCATTGGGTACTCTTGCCAAATCACTCAGTTCATTGTCATTAATGGACTGAAGGCAAGCAGCTCATTTAAGGGAGCAAAATCTAAAGCCCAGTAGTTCAGTAGCACACAGCTTGAAAAAAAAAATTGAACCTAATAGAGTAAATGTGTCAGCTGGAAACCCATCAAAGGACAATATATCAATTAAGAAACTATCAAGAGAAAATCCTCTTAACTGAAAACCTGTCAGCTCCAGATGTTTATTTACTTAAAACTGAAGAATTGCCACCCGAAACTAGAGCAACTATTTAGGGCTACACTCCAACTTGCAGCCAATTATACCTAACTATATGCAACTCTGACTTTTACAATGTGATGCTCCCCTACTATTAAAGAGGGTTTCCTTGATAGTAGTAAAGGATCTTATGCAGCATATGAGTACAGTAATTGTATCTGCTAGCACTTGCATAGCAATACATACATGCAATCTGGTGTTCCATATGTCTGATGCATTTAATGCTTGCCAACAACAGGTTATCTGCTCATCCATTTTATCCTTTTTTTTTTATTTTTAAGATGGAAGTCTATTAATTGCATCATGTCTGTTGATTATAGAGATTATTGTCAATGTTAATATTATTTGTGTTATCAATTAACTAGCTATGTGTAAGTTTTGTGCATGGTTGTCATGTACTCAGTTCATTATCATTATTAGGCTGAAGATTACCAGCCTATTTAAGGGAGACAGTTCTGAAGCTAGCAATTCAGTACACAGCTTAAAAAAAAAAATGTTATCCCAAAAGAGTAAACCTATTAACTGAAAATTCTCAACACAAAATCTATGAACTGAAAACCTAAAAAAAAGAGAGATTATTATGTTAACTTAAAACCTGATAGCTCAGAACCTGTCAACTCAATATTGAAAACTACCTACTATCTACTGTAGCTACAATTTAAATGTACACACTAACTTGCAGTCAATCATGCCTAACTATATACAGGTAACTTCTACAGCATGATACTCCCTTCTATATAAAGAGGCTTATGATATATGTTTGTGGTAGCAAAAACCATTTGGAATAACAACACACACAATCCATGTGTTCTATGAATCAGAATAATTAAATGCTGGCCAACAACTAGTACATCTGCTAGTAAATAAATAAATGTACAGTATTAATTTTTAAAAATTGAAATATTGAGTGAGCCTTGTCTTTACTTAGACAAAAAGTAGGCTTTTTCTGCAGTCTGTTGTTTGTATACATTTTTTTAGGCTTTTTTTTTTTTTTATATCCTACTTAGCATTGCCCCTTTTTTCTGCAGCATTTCTGTGGCATGTTTACCTGGCATGTTTCCTTGGAGAGTTTATATGCTAGGATTCCTGTGCAGGAAGGCCCTGAACTCAGCAGTTACTTACCTGTTATGGTGTAATGGTTAAGTTATGGGGTTACCTGAACACATACACCCCAGATGTGGACAGACATGTCTTCTCTTCATGTAAGATTCTCAACAGAAGAAAAAAAAATTAAATAAAAAAAATTAATTCCTAGTTATGACAATCTTTATTGTTTAATGAAATATCTGATCTGTGGCCATAACTCATTCCCTGGATGGGTTGTGGCCCAAAATAGGCAATCTTCCTCTGCCATAATTAATCTGCATTTTTGAAAATGATAAATAACATTTGTGTGTGTAGGAATTTTTTTCCTCCCTTAACATATCCACTGTTTATAGAATTTGGTGTACTCTACAAGAGAGAAGTTGCTCTAAATTATGCTGCCACCTGCTATATATAGGTGTAGTTTTAAAACTTTTATAAATTAGTTTTAACATAGTTTCTTAGCCAACTATTAGCTATGAACTATTTATAAGTATGTAGGCTGTCTTTTTTTCTTTTTCTTTTTGATATTTACTTTGTCGATAGGGTTATTCAGTTTATTTTATGCCCTCAACACAAGTTGAAAGAAAAATAATGCAGAGGTCTTTGTAGGCAGAGCTTCCATTTAAATGGTGGTTCAAAATTGAGGAAGATGTAGATACTGGAGTTGTACTAAGTCAGCATGTTAAGTGAACATTTTTTTTTTTATTATTTAAATTGAGTAGTGATTGAGTACACCAATTCGAGATTAATAGATATAATTTTATAGATTTATTTTATCCTTGCAGGATGCAATTGGTTAAAAGCACTTGATATAGTCAGCAACCACCAGAGTATGGAAATACTTAATAGATTGAGGAAGATCACCCACATGGATTAAATAGAGCATATGTCAACTTCACTGTGGCAGATAAAACAGGTAAAATTAGAGTGTTAATGATTTGTTGAGACACACCGAAATCTGCCCATGAGGTAGACCTTAAACCATGACCACCAGTCCAGTCCCCTGTTATGCCATGATTTCACAACTTTGTCAACAATTCTGCATGAGGTATATTATCAAAAGCCTTCTGCTAGTCCATGTATATGATGTCTACTTGGAATCTACTCTCAATTTCTTTATAAACTTTATATACTGAGATAAGCAACTTAATTAAAGATGTGGACATTAATTTCAGCACTTTTAGTAGAATAAGTTTGTCTGTCAAATATGGCAGTTCAGCAATAAATAGACACTCAACACAAGAAACAAGCTTGTAATTTTTATGAAATCATAAAATTCAGCATTTTAGATGGGATGACTTTTGTTTCTTAAGTATAGCAGTCCAGCTATAATAGAGACATTTGAGAGAACACACTGGCTAGTCCTGTTTACTTTTGCTAGTCAATAAAAATACATCTTCATGTGCAGTTTGGAGACATCAAAACTTCTCACACAAAATATGGCAGCTAAACGTGATTGTAGAACACTTTTTACTCATCCACAACTAACATTTATCTGGGAGATCAGCTATAGCAGCTACAACTTATCCCTGATCAAATTATTCCACTTTACTACTTGTGGCAGCCCAGGATCAGTTATGGCAGCAATAAATGGTGGAGGGATGAGCTATAGCAGCCAAATGTGATTCAGGTGGATCAGTTATTGGGGGTGGGGGATGGATTATTGCATGGCACTATTTTAGAGAGGACACAGCTATAATTACAAAGTAATCTTGCTATTTTATGCTGGAATTTACTCCTTCTTTCTCTTTTCTTCTTCATAAAGTGAGTTTTTGATATATTATGAGGAGAGACCAGAAGTTTTCACTCACTTAAATTATTGTGGTTTGTATTGCATATTTATAATGACCTATTTTTAATGTATACAGTATGTAATCATATTTTCAGTGTTTGTGTTTTGGTATACATTAAATTTAGTCTGTTCAACCAGTTTATCAATAACATTTTTTTTTTTTAATTTTATGTGCAGCCTGTTCAGTTTGCATTTTTCTATTTCTTTATTTTACATTGTTTATGGACTAGAGATGATCAATAATTTCTAAAATAAATATCTGATTTTAAGGAGACGATGGAAGATGAGTATACTGATTCTCTCAATGAATTATCAATGAATAGTGCAGATAATACTCAGTTGAATGCAGGAACTTCAACAAATGATAATTTTTCACCCTTATCTAACTCACCACAAGAGTCTCAAATCAGCAAGAAAATAATTTCCTTATGGACGGAAAAGTTCAAATTAAAATTTATCATTAGTCTATTAGTTGCTGCAATCTTCATACTAGCAGTAGTAGTTTTAATTGGTGTCATTTTAGGGAGAGGTGTGAACTCCATGACTAATTCTGAGGGAACATTAATTAAATAAAATATAGCTACCACAAGAATAAATATTACTTTTTTAATAGCAGCTGTTCAAACATTAAAAAAAATATTCTGTGGCACTCCAATTGAATGTATTAAATGCCAGTCTAAGTGCTGGGATCAGAAGGTCAAAGCTTATTTTGTCAGAATTAAAGACACTTTCTGAAGATGAATTATCTAGAGCTGAGAGTGAATCAAACAGAATATCTTCTGAACAAAGCATCTCTAGTATGGTTCTTCAAACAATACATAGTGATTCAAAAACACTTAGTGAATTTATTACTATTTTTGTTGATCTAGCAAAAAAAAGTTGGACAAACATTTATATCTTGTCCTGCAATTCAACAGTTAACTAGGTCTCCTGGTTCTGGAGACTATAGCTTGTGGTCCCGCCATTTATATGCTTTTAATGCATATTGTGACATGACCATATCATGTGGTGGTATCACTGGAGGGTGGATGAAAGTGATTAATGTTGATATGTCGATAAACGGCATATGTCCTGAAGGTTTAGTACATGTAGGAAGGCAAAGTAAACCTTTTAAAACATGTAGAATACCTAGTGATAGAGGACCAACTTGATCTTCAAATATATTACCAGTAAGAGGTATTCCATACTCTGAAGTGTGTGGGAGAGTTATAGCCTACCAGTATGGACCTGTAAAAGCTTTTGATGGCCAGGATACAAATCCCAACATTGATTCATTTTATGTGGATGGTGTTAGTATCACTCATGGAATGTCCCCAGGGCAGCACATCTGGACATTTGCTGCTGCCCAACATGAAAGTTTAGAGCCGGCACTTTCTAATAATAGTTGTCCTTGCATCAACATTGATATTCAAACTGTGATAGATATTCCTTCATTTGTGGGAAATGATTACTTCTGTGATACAGCACAACCAACTGGTATTGCAAGTATTCGATATGGAGCTGACCCTCTGTGGGATGGAGCAGGTTGTGGGCCTAAGAAAACTTGTTGCACCTTCAACAATCCTCCATGGTTCTACAAGGAGCTACCAAGCCTATATCTGATGATTTGGAAATGAGAATCTGTCGTGATAGGGGATCACATAAAGAAGACATTCATGTTGAAATTGTGGACATTTTAGTTCAGTAGTGATTTTCATTCCAATATATGTTATGCTTTTAATTTATCACAGATGACTTATGTATACAAGCTTTAAAGCAATAACTTATATAAAAATATGTAAATATTATGTCATTTGCTAAGTTATGTTTAATTTATATATTTCATATGTACACATTATTCTCATGGAACAATTTGTTAAGATTTTTGCCATATATGTACATAAATGTATGTATATATAGGTGTATATGTAGCAATTGAAAAAGCTACAATGCACTTTTAGGGTTGAAAAAGAGATTTAAAAAAAAAATTTTTTTTCCTTTATAAATAAAAAAATAAAAAAATAAATAAATAAATAAAAATTTTTTTTAAAAAAATAAATAAATAAATTTTTAAAAAATAAAAAAAACATGTGGCACACCATCTACCGATAGTTGTAGCAGCTTTTAGTATATGTGCAGGAGTAATCATAATGGAAAGTTCCAGCAATTCTTTCTTATTTTAACCCTACCTTCCATGATCACCCTACCACTTTCTAAAGCATTCTTTTTTATGAAGAATTTATTTGGTTAGTTAGAGATGTGTGGCATTCAAGCCATGCTGTTTAGTTTCAGAAGTAGCCACACTAATACTATTGTGGAGCTGCTGGAGTTTAAGTAGTAGCCACACTTGTACTATGGTGGAGCTGCTTGTCAAGGAACTTCTCCCTGACTATAACCATTTCTGACCTTGGGAAACAGGACATAGGAATTAATAATGTTATTCCTTAAAACAAAAATATGTCTGGGGAAGGAATCTCAAAGGAAATGATGGCGATACTAACCTAACTGCCTTATAACAGCTGACCCCAGGCAACTGGACAGAGATGGCCATACCAGCACTAATTACAAACTCACTTGAATGGAGAGAATACATTATTCTAGAAAGATAAGGAGGATCTGATGGCTGACAGAGACCTGTGATAGAGGGTCACGGTTCTCCCTACAAAGGAGACTGAGAGAAAGAACAGAGCAGAGAAGAGAAAGAACAGAGCAGAGAAGAGAAAGAACAGAGAAGAGAAGAGAAAGAACAGAGCAGAGAAGAGAAAGAACAGAGCAGAGAACTCTTTCAGTGAAAGACCACTTAGATAGTAATTATGGCTGTGATGTTTATCATGATTCATTTTATCATCCTATTTTACTGGCTTTATGCATAATCTTGTTTATTCAATATAACCAACTCTTGATGAAGTGGGTTAAGCAGTAATCCAGAAAGGATTCTTGAGTTTGGGTTAAGCTAAGATAGCTTGGTTAAGTGGAGACTAAGTAATTGGGTCTAGACTTGGTATAGAAGGTGTGGATCTCAGTGGAAGCATAGTGTCTGTCTACAGGAGAAGACCGACTTAATTTTTACCATACTGGTGACTTCAGTTTGGATCCCAGAATCTCTGGAGCTGAAGAATAGCTAAAAGTTCAGCTGCAGTGCTTTTTTATGACCAGATTGGGATGAGAAGTCTGAGTGTTGATTCTTGGCTCTTAGACTTAAGGAGAGGTTGAGTGTGGAGCTGTGAGCTGTGATTTATTGTTGCTACTATTTATTTTTATTGCTTTTACTAGTGGGAAGACACTTTGGGTGAGGAATATTGACCAGGGGAATGCTGACATATCCAGAGCCAAACCTCCTCAATGTTTGCTACACATCCTCAATGTTTGATACACCTCCTCAATGTTTGCTACACCTCCTCAATGTTTGCTACACCTCCTCAATGTTTGCTACACCTAAAAGGAGAGTCAATAGATGAAGTGGCAGAAGGTCTAGCTAGGTTCTCTACTCCAGGAAGTGTGAACAAGAAAAACTGATGTCATAATGGTTCAGAGAAAAGGAAAGAAAGATTGAACTGGAGTAGGACAGACTGCAAAGAGAGGAGCTATTTCAGATAGATGCCCAAGCTCAACAGACTAATCAAAAGGTACGATGAGCCAAATTATAGAACAAATGCATCAAGCTGACCCAGGAGAGCAAGCACCTTTGATCATGATGCCAAGAATCTCCCTTCAGGAATTTATGGAAGGAAATAATGATGACAGGGATGTCAATCAATATATTTGAGGCCACTGTAGAAGCAGCGTGGTGGCCAAGGAACAAATGGGTAGTATACCTAAGTTCGTTTTTGGAATAAGATCTCCTGGCAGTGTCGTCCTTGTCTGCGCTAGAACACAATTAGACATAGTGAAAGTGACTCTGCTAGATATTAATCATGTTTCTATGGAAACCTACAGGAAGAAGGTACTTGAAGTTGGCTTCAATTCAGATGGTTGAGAGACAGTAGAAAATTCTACACCTGTTAGTTTGAGGCTAGTTGTAAGGCAGCATATGATGCTTTATTATATGAACTAGAATGCAATTGTGGCCTTCCGTCGCATTGCATGCTAGGCCCACCTTCAGTGGGCTGTGGTCACAAAATTGTCTTAAGTAAGAACATGTCTCATGGGAGGACATGATTTTCTGGATCAGGATGACATGTGTTATGATAGCATATGTGTTGAGGGAGGTCATATGTCTTTCATGAGAATATGTGTTATGGGAGGACATATGTAGTAGGTGGGCATGTCTTGCAGGTCTGTGCAGAAGCAACCATTTAAGCTGCTGTGAATTTTTGGTTATACACCCCAAAGGGTCAAAATCCATAATTTTTGTGGGGTTTTTCTTTTCAGAGTCAACCTGCAGTCAGTAGTAGAAATTTTGGATCCCCAGATATGTCTAAATAATTATTTAAGAGAATCTATTACTTCACATATGCCAGAAACTCACTAAAATCTAAGGGCTGATTTACAGTATAGAGTGGGGTTTTTTTGCTAGTGTATATAACGTTCAATTCCTTCATACACTAGCATGAGCTTACATTATTTGGGCAAAATTTTAATCCAGTATACCCAAAAATTATCTGTCCAAGTTAGACCAAGCACTGAGCATAGTGAAGTCTTTGTATTCTAATAGCCAGTGTGCTAAAACTTTTTTTTTCTTTTCGAGACCACATTTCTTGGAAACCACTACAATCTGCTCCACCAAACTTTGCATGATAACTTGGTGATCTAGGAGCATAATGTTTAATGGGTATATAGACCCTCTCTCCCCTGGTGAATGTAACTAAAGGAATTTTTTTTTTGGGGGGGGGGGGGGGTTAACACCAACATGGATAGGTGTGGCCAAGTGTAACCCTTTACAAAACAACTCTCTGCACTCATGGTTCATTCCTAAAAGTTTCATTAAATATTTTTCAGCTGTTTGGTCATTGACTGCTCAAACTCATTTTGCAATGAAGGTGGCCAAATTTTAGTACCCTTATGCATTTCATTTTTTTTTCTGTAGCTAATCCAGTGGTATAGCCAGAGGAGGACAAAAGGGGCATTTGTCCACCCACCCCCATCCTCCCCACCCAATTTTCTAGGATTTTTTTTTCTAAACTTCTATTTTTTTTTTCTCTTTAAAGCTTATCCTTGCATTTTACAGTTAGCCTGAGGCAAATATTATTTTTAATTAGTATTACAACCCTAGGAAAAATCACTGCTAAAAAATTCTCTAACTTCTACTAAATTGCAGAAATAGTTTTCTACCCTAGAAGCAGCCTGTCCATAGTTTTGCTATAATGATTTAATGGCAATGTTTCATCAGGTAAATTATTCCTCACTGGCTGTATACACAGCTTTGCCTAGCTAAAAAGATGATGAATTTACTGGAGTAACCCACACTTTTAGCAAAATGCTCTGAAGCACTTCAAAATTTCCCAGCTCTCTTGGGTGCAGCATCCCTACACAGTGTCTCTACATATAGGGGTGCTGTGCCCAAGAGAGCTACTACACACTCAAGTACAAAACTAACTGCAACTCAAATGCAAACAATGCCACAAACATCAAAAACAAAAGGAAGCTATTCATTTCTTTATACAATGTGAGAACAGTTACACTTTCAGAAGAAGCACACTTATGCAATATCTTTACAGAAATTGAGAACATAAACTGGCACATAATGGGATTAAGTTAAGTCTGGAGAAAAGGTGAACTTCAGATTGATTCAAATGATAAACCCATATTCTTCCATAAAGGAAAAAAATGATATTTAGCGAAGTGGAATAGAATTCCTTGTACATAAGGACATAAAGAAGGATATCTAAGAATTCCATGGAGTATCAGATTGTGTCATCAGTCTCACCCTAAAACTAAATATAAAAGGTATGACATGAAAATAATCCAAGTCTAGGCACTTACATTCTTGACCTTGAATTCCCAAGAAGATTTGAGCACCTTTATTATGATCTTCAAACTACCTTAGAGTGTGACAAAACCCACTATAGCATCATTATGGGGATTCAATGCCAAGGTTGGCCAGGGAATGGAAGCCTGCTTTGGAAAATCACATCAAGTAATGGAAATGAACGTGGAGAAGATGTAGTGAACTTTGCCCTAACACAAATCTTTAAATTTGATAATTGCTTTTTCAAGAAAAAAAGGTCATAAAAATGGACATGGAAAAGCTCCATTAAGACACGTCCACTGCTAAGACATGTCATCCCATAAATCATGTTTGGTGAGACATGTGGCTAATGTACTGCCAAGCCCTTAGACCTAGAGACCTGAAACTTAATTTACATATACACATCGACCAGGACAGTATCTCAGGCAATACACAAAAATAACAGCACTGGGATTAAGTGGGTTTAGTGCCTCACCCAAAAACAGGTCAGAATTTACAGTAAATGCAATTACCTCCATTAAAATTCCCTTTAGAAAAAATTTATGAGAAAGGGCAATATCCTTGTCATTACACTTATTCTCATACCAAGTTTGATCTACTTTGGACCTCAAGAGGTACTTTTTTTTTACATTTAAAACACAGTGTTATCAAGGGACAGATGGACTGACTGATGAAGGAACATACGCAATACTTTTTATATAGATTTAATGATAGTTCATATACTTACCCATGTTGCCAATGTACTGCCAAACCTTGGACCTTTAGACAACTAACTATCTCAGTTAAAATTATCTTTAGCAAAAATTCTAAGAAATTGGCATTAACTTTGCTACTACACCTATCCTCACACCAAGTTTTATCTACCTGCTACCTTAGAAAGTACCTCCTTTAATTCGCAAACACATTTGGCATTGTTACAAACAAATGAACATACACATTTCTTTTTATATAGGATATGTTTACTTTGTTAAATGTAGTAGTTCAGCAATAAATTAGACAATCAACAGAACAAACAGGATAGTCATGTTTCTGTATTCAAAATGTGGACATAAAATTCAGCATTTTATACGGGATGAGTTTTGTTTGTTAAGTTAGTCCACTTATAGATAAATATTTAACAAAACAAACTAGCTGGTCATGTTTGCTTTTGCACTCAATATTAGCCAATGAAACTATACCTTCATGTGCACACTGAATATGGCAGCTACAAGTGATTCCAGGGCCATTTATTACTCATCTATGCCAATTAACTTTGTGGTAGGTCAGCTCTAGCAGCTACAACTTATTCCAGATAAAATTATTCCAGCGAACCAGTTGTGGAAGGACCAGTTGTGGAAGGACCAGTTGTGGAAGGACCAGTTGTGGAAGGACCAGTTGTGGAAGGACCAGTTGTGGAAGGACCAGTTGTGGAAGGACCAGTTGTGGAAGGACCAGTTGTGGAAGGACCAGTTGTGGAAGGACCAGTTGTGGAAGGACCAGTTGTGGAAGGACCAGTTGTGGAAGGACCAGTTGTGGAAGGACCAGTTGTGGAAGGACCAGTTGTGGAAGGACCAGTTGTGGAAGGACCAGTTGTGGAAGGACCAGTTGTGGAAGGACCAGTTGTGGAAGGACCAGTTGTGGAAGGACCAGTTGTGGAAGGACCAGTTGTGGAAGGACCAGTTGTGGAAGGACCAGTTGTGGAAGGACCAGTTGTGGAAGGACCAGTTGTGGAAGGACCAGTTGTGGAAGGACCAGTTGTGGAAGGACCAGTTGTGGAAGGACCAGTTGTGGAAGGACCAGTTGTGGAAGGACCAGTTGTGGAAGGACCAGTTGTGGAAGGACCAGTTGTGGAAGGACCAGTTGTGGAAGGACCAGTTGTGGAAGGACCAGTTGTGGAAGGACCAGTTGTGGAAGGACCAGTTGTGGAAGGACCAGTTGTGGAAGGACCAGTTGTGGAAGGACCAGTTGTGGAAGGACCAGTTGTGGAAGGACCAGTTGTGGAAGGACCAGTTGTGGAAGGCAGAATCAGTGTTAGCAGTAATAAATTATCCATTTGTGCAACTTATTGTATTCCTGTTAACATGACACTATCTACTCACATTACCTCACAACTGTCGACCAATGCTCCTAAAAGAATTATAAAACAGAAAGAAATGTTTAGCTACTTCGCTTAAGGCTTTAGGTTTACACTGGAGTCCACCATCCATTCTTGAAACCCTATTTGCTGAAGAATTTGAGAATACTCAATTATGACGCCATACAAAACAATACTGTCCATGATGATTGAGGTTTTATCATTACTACAATCACTATGATAATGTTAGGTCAATTCTATTGGATTATTGTATATGATTCAGTCCAAATGCTGGACTGAAATATATATGCTGAGATTAATGTTTACTCTATCTTTGTCAGGGAAACTCCTGATAGGAAAAAAAGGACATCTGGAAACCATTATAGAGACAAACCAAACTACAGTGGAAGTACAAGAAGTGACAGAAAGTCTGAGAACTAATGTAGAAGGAAATAACAAGTACAAGAGAATAACAAGGAGAGAAAGGATGGCAGGAAAAGATGCCATTGCTAACTAACCAGCAAGAGACAGGGACAAAAGTTTGATCCTCAGTGGTGGACTGAGTGATGTTATCAGACTATTACAATAAAAGGAGATGGGTTGTTATGTATTTAGGGAGAGGAGGATAGTGTATTTAGTCTGAGTGATTATTGTGGATTTTTATTCAGTAAGAGTATTTGAGTTATTTCAGTGACAATATATATTTATTAGCCAATAGTGTTATTATCCTTATATCTATATACATGTACTGTTTTAAAAGTTACTGAATTATATTAAATCTCTTGTTCAAGGGAAGCCAGTTTTGTTATTAGAGTAAGGAATTGGGTTTGGCTTGGGTGAAAGAATACTTAGGCATCCAGTGAAATTGTGCCTTATAATTCATTTTAAGTGGAGGAGGGGGGCAAATTCCATTACAATCTTCTTAACAAATGCCAAAAAATATATAGGGGGGGGGGGGGGAATTCAGCAAGTTCTCTCTCCACCTTTCTCCCAAAATAAATAATAAACATGCAAATCCCAGAAACCACAAAACCAGATAACAAATTCAAAATCTGCAGCAATTTCTACCACAACTACTAACCAGACAAGCCATTATATGCCTGTATCAGCAATGGATCCAAGATAGGGGGGGGGAGCAATCTAGGCAATCTTACAAAAAAAAAAAAAAAAAAAAAAAAAAAAAAAAAAAAAAAATTGTAAATCCAAGAAAACACAAAACAAGGAAGAAATTCCACAGCTGCAGCAATTTCTACCACTACAACTGACTAGTCAGCCAATTTTTCTTGTGCAGAAAAAGGGTCAGGAATAAGTGATAGAGTAAGAACATAAAACATAACATATTCAAGGAGATGAAACATCAGCTATTACTCTGAAGATGAGAGGCAACTGGTTACATGTGAGTGGTTGCAGTGGATAAATTAAAAAGTATATATTTATACAGAATTCTATGCAAGACTATTGAAAACTTCATTGCTCAGTTTAATATATAAAGCTAGATTCTAGTTCAACCGGGCTCCTCAAAATTTGTTCTGAGCTACCCCTCTGTTACTTGTGGATCCACCACTACAATTATTCCAAGATATTGCAAGGTAATTATTTAATCATGGTGAAACAGATGTCTTCATAGTTCCTTTATTACTACTCTTGGTGGTAAGTCAGAAACATTCTTTTTGCGATTTTCTACCTGCCATTTTTATAAATGGGATGTTTGTTATCAACCCTATATAATGCAGACAGACAGACAGACAGACAAACAGACAGACAGACAGACAGACAGACAGACAGACAGACAGACAGACAGACAGACAGACAGACAGACAGACAGACAGACAGACAGACAGACAGACAGACAGACAGACAGACAGACACAGACAGACAGACAGACAGACAGACAGATGCACCCACACAATTTTTAGGAATTCCTTTGGTACATGAATTTGAAGGCATTGTGGAGATTCAAAGAAAAATTACTAACTCAATGAAGCAGCCTTCAAAGACAAGGTGAAAGAATTCCCACCACCAACCACAAGTAGTGGGCAGGGCATGGACAGCAATATTCCAGTCTCCATCATATGAATTTTTTTGCTGCTTTTGAGGGAGAAAGAATCAAGCTATGGAAACCAAACTGTTGCAAAACCTTCAGTATAGAACATACAGTTAACTGTTTAAAGGGTGGCTTTCCAACTCTCAGACACAATGAGATTCTAGATTCACTGCTTCCCTTCTCACAGAAGTTTGCAGCCAAGTATGTGTTGAATCCCGATACACACCCTGTGACATCCCACCAACTCAATGGTGCTTCAGCCAACAGTCAGGAATGGGCAAGATTAGATGTGTCAGCCAGTGGAGTCTTGGGTGGGAGGTTTCAGAAGACTTACTTTGATGTGAGAGTGTTTAACAGAAAACAAAAAATGCCAGCAGTATAGGTGTGTACCAGCTGAGGATACTAGAGGTGAGCACTCCTTCACTCCCATTGTTCTTTCAGCCACAGGAGGTATGGGAACAGGAAGCAACCACATTTTATAGGCTGCCTGGCATCATCCCTTGCTGCAAAATAGGATTCCCTTTATAGCCACACCTTATGTTGGCTATGATGCTGCCTGAGCTAGTCTCGGTCCCAGACACCTTTATTCACAGCACTGGATGTATTGCATCACCAGCACGCAAATAAAGTGGGTCTGGTGACTTACCTGTGCATTCCGTGTTCCTTGGGCATCGATAGAACGCAACTATAAAACCCATATCCACTAATTTGGTGAACCAGAACTACATATTCATGAAGTCTTATGTTTGCGGTAAATATATATCCCACGTACTGGGTATGTCGTCAGAAACATTCAGTCACTTCGAAAAATTTTACAACCATGGCGGTAGGTGTGGTTGTTTTTAAAACCTGGCTATAAAATTATTTTGGTCAGTTCGGGAATGTGGGCGCAAGAACACGGAATGCTCAGGCAAGTCACCAGACCCACTATATTTGCGTGATGGTGATGCAATACATCCAGTGCTGTGAATAAAGGTGTATGGGACCGATACTAGCCAAAACTTCTCTCTCCTCCGCTCAACTATCCAAGGTATAAGAAGTGCCAGATCATCTCATGGACATGCGTGTGGTCACCAACTGCCGTTGATCTGGTAGCCAGTGAATCAAACATTCAGGAGTGACTAATTCTATTCCACCTTGCATAACTTACATTGCTCTTTTTCATTATTAACTATTACATTATACTGTTTACAATGGGAACCAAACTTGGAGAGCGTAGTCAGGAAGTGAAGGAGAAGAGCTATGCAAACTTTTTGATTGTAAGAGGTTTTCTTTGTGGTGAGCCCTTCTTCTTCTTCTTTTTTTAATGATATTCCCCCCCCCCCCCCTCTTTATATTGGTTCTTGGGTTTGCAAAATAATGTACCACTTTTGTGTACAAATTTTGTGTACAAATTTTGTGTACAAAATTTTACCCAAATCTCATTTCACTCCATCAGACCCTTCCAGTCTCCCCTCCCTTCTTGAGAGTATTATTTCATCAGAGATCATATCCGAACATAATATTAATAAGCAAATATTTAATGACACAGACAATACAAAATTGCTCTGTAAGATAAATACTTTCATTCTGAATAAAACAAATTAAAAAGGGTAGACAGAATAATGAAATGAAATTATTGTTGAGATACAATATTTCATGTGTAATATATATACATATATTTACATATATATGTATATATGTATATATATGTATATATACATGTATATATATATGTATATATACATGTATATATATGTATATATACATGTATATATGTATATATATGTATATATATATATATATATATATATATAATTTTTTTTTTTACATTGGATAGTGAGACACTACTGAACATAAATCTCTACAACTTCAATAGCAATATCTTCATTCTCACTTGGCTTCTTACGACAAACTCTCATTTCAACATCATCAGAAGTAGCCCGTGTTAGCTCTCTGTAGAACCATGGAGGATTGTTGAAGGTGCAGCAGGTATTATCAGGCCCACAACCAGCTCCATCCCACAGAGGGTCATCTTCATAAAATATTCTGTCAGAGCCAGTCAAAGCTGCTGTATCACAGAAGTAATCATTATCAAGGAATGGTGGTGAATATTGTAATGTAAAATTGAACTGACTGTTGATGCAGGGACATTTAGGAAAAGATAGAATTGCATCCTCATTAAGAGCCCCTGCAAATGTCCAGATATGCTTTCTTGGAGATCTACTGTAACTGAGACTCACACCATCTACGTAGTAACTATCTATGTCTAAATAACTTTGGTCACCCAGAGTATCATTAAAAGCTGCCAGACTTCCAAACTGGTAGGCTATGACTCTTCCACAAACTTTCGAATAACTTAATCCTCTAACTGATAGTCTTTCTGAAGAGCAATATGGATCATCCCCTGGACGAGTTCTACATACACGAAAAGGTTTCCTAGTCCTTGTCCTAAGCAGGAGACCATTAGGACACACAGTATCAATCCTCAAGTCCCGTTTAACCACTCTCCTCCATCCTCCAATAACTCCACCACATGACCTGGTCATATCACAATATGCAATAAAAGCATTTTGACCAGATGTCCATATGCTATAATTTCCTGATACAGAGGATGGAAAAATCTGCTGGATTGTGACACAAGATTTGAAAGTGTGTCCAACTTTTATTGATAAATCTACAAAAATCCTATTTATTTCTTCTATTTTTGGTATATATCGAAATAACCTTTGAAAGGTTAAGTTAGTAATGGTAAATTGAATGGAAATTTTTTTAATCTCATTCCTTAGTCTTAATACTTCAGCAGACAATGATTTCTCTAGTTCTGATGTAGTTAGATACAAATTCAAGATGGAAGCACTTGCTCTATCCTTTAAATTCCTAAAATCTAGTGCATATGAAGGGTTTTTTGGTATTTGACTACTTATGACTAATGATACAGTTTTCTGTCTCAAATTAGTTATATTGAACCTAAGTAGTGCTACATCAGAATAAAGCATGGAAAACATACCATGCGCATAAAAGATACCAGTTGCAGCTGAAGAAATTGTGATGAAGATAGCAGCAACTAAAACAATAATAACACAGATAATTCCACAAATTTCCTTCTTTTGAGAGTTTTTCTTCTTGCTGACTTTAGAATCCTTCAGTGTGTCAGGAGAGGGTGAAAACTTGTCCCCAACTGAAACTATAGGTTTAAATTGAATGTTATCATCCTTTCCCTTTGGTAAATCTCTGAATGAAACTATAGTGGTACTTTCTGATAGCAGTTCAGATGATAGTTCTGATGATACTTCTGAATCATTACTTTTCTGAAGTAAAGGGAGAAACAAGGAATGAAAGTTAAGAAATTTAAATTATAAATTAAATATCACAACATGATTTATTCTCTCATTTTTATCTTTTCAATGATACACAGAAATTAGGAACAATTCATATATGAATCTTATATATATATATATATATATATATATATATATATATATATGTATATATATCTAGCAGCATATACCCATTGTTGTTCAGGATATAATGACATGCCCACAGGTAAAGATGTAGCCTAGTGTGACCCAACCCATTTTTTTCTATCAGATTCAAGTTGTATTTGCATGTATCTAGGTCTCTAGGTCCATGAATTTGACTGTCTACATGTACCATAAATACACTGCATCATTTTTGGCATTTTTGTTCTGATTTGCTAACAGGAAGAGGTGTGGACAGGTGACACCACTATTATTTATTTTTATTTATTTACTGATTTTTTTTGGCTAAAAACCATCCATTGCATAGGATGAGCAGGTTGTAATTTAATGGTGGTTAGGTGGAAAAATGGTTTGGCCAAGTGTGACCAAGAATTGTTAGGTTTGACAACTTGCACTTTTAGACTCCCAAACCACAGGAAGACATTTGAATAGGAATAACCACATTGAGTAGAGAGTATTCAATCAAATGTAATGTAAGTGTCTTCATTCCTAGATGTTCTATTGGAAATCTCAAGACTCAAGATCAGTGTTATCAGATGGATTCAGCTCAAAATCACTACATATTTGCAGCTACCGAATAAATCACTACAAACACTAACAAAGATTATATTTAGCATTCAGACCACATATTACAAATTTATATTGGAACATATTACACTTCTTTCAGATCACAGCTTTGATATTTTCAGCACATCCAGGCCCACTTGATCCCTGTATGAATGCACATCAAGCTAGAAACTTTCTGTGCTGCTGGTGTCCCAGGCCAGCCCCTTGATTATTGGACACATATATCCCAGCTTTCCCTGAGATGAAACATATATTGAAAACTATTGTGGACACTGATATTCTCTCTTCATGTGTAGCTTGCAAGAACCGTGACAATTGGAATGAATCTGTCTTGGTAAGGATCTTAATTCTTTCTGTAGTCCTATGAATACCTTTTTCAGAACTTGAAGACATTCTCTTACAATCTCCTCTCTTCTTTAAGGACAGCTGGCTATGGTCCAGCTTTGTATGGAATCCCTGACTCATGATACAAAATTCACTACATCTTGAGTTTTAGAAATTTCCCAATTAGATCCTTTCTTTCCAAATTTGTTTCGAAATGTCACTACTTGTAGCAACACTGCTCAAGACTACCGCACATTCTCTAAAGATTAGCAGGCATACTCCTTTAAGTAGGTTGGCTCCCCACCAATGAGGATGACAATATAACATAATAATAAATAATTCAATTATCAATCACCTATATATAATTGCATGTGTGCAAGTATGCTTCCTCTTACTCAGGCCAATAATCTATATGTAACAAATCTATTCAATAAATAACAAATCTACTCATAAAAAACAACTTTACTCAATAAATAGCAAATAACTCAATGAATAACAAATCAACTTGAGTCATCATTCATAATAAGAAAGAAAGTTTGTGTGTGCCTGTTTGAGTGTTCTCTATTTAACATAAAAATTTCTTTTTAACATTTGAGCTGTATCAGAATTGGAAAAGTCCATATTAACTTTATATACTTGTGTATATAAACAGATTTGGAATTGGAATAAGTAATTCTTTGTTAATATTCACCCATTCATTCATTTTTTAAACCACAAAATTATAATTCTATTTTTCTTGTCAGTGTAGGTAGGTAGGTAGGTAGGTAGGTAGGTAGGAGGATTGACGGAAAAAAGGGAAATAAAAAAAAATCGGAAAGAAAAGAATTAGAAAAAAGCTTTCTTTGGAATGAAGGGAAAAAGCTAAAAAAAAAAAAAAAAAAATAATAAAAAATAAAAAAAAAATATAGAAAAAAAAGTTTATAAATGAAGGAATGGAAAAGTAGGGCAGGAAAAAGAAAAGGGAGAAAGAAAAAGGGAGAAAGAAAAATATAAGAACCGAAAAGGGAACTAAGTGCCATAATGTACTGTGTGCCCAAATGTATACATTACTGAAAGAATTTTTGTAATAAACAAACTTACAGATACCATGCCAAAGAATTTTTTTTTTATTCAGAAGTTTGTGAACTGAAATATTTATTTATTCAGCAATGAAGAATGAGCTAGAAGTGAAACACAACATTGAAATAGTGTAAATGTGACAGTTTAATTCAGTGAATTACTATAAAACTTACTGATACAAGTCTGAGAATTGAAATCAAGTCCCCAGTTTCTATTCCAAATAATTCCTTATTTCTTCCCTTTTGAAAGGTTGAAACGTTTCCACGCAAAAATTAAATGAAGAGCCGCCTATAGCTGTGTGCTGTTGTCACCGTAGTTAACAAATCTTGTTTCGTAGCCAGTTGACAAATTCAGAACTTTGACCCCAGGACGTTTTCATGGATTTTGATTCCCGCTCCCAGGCTCACCGCCAGTATTCCCAATGGTTACCGTCTACTCAGTATTCAGAGGCTCTTTTAATTTTTTTCTTCCCCAGTAATGCGTTAGGGAGACCGAGATGTTAGGTAGACTTCTCCTCTTTAATAAAATTCACTAGTCCATTGCTGCTAGGCAGGTGCCTCTCATTTGTATGGAATTTGCTAAGTAGAAAACAAAGTAGAAGCTAAGCTAATCTCGTATTTTGAATTATCTGTTGATACCCGAGTCCACTGGTCCCCAGCGGTCTGGGTCAGCAACTGCTAAACTGCCACGCCCAATTAAACTATCGGCCAGCTAGCGTACTATTCACTCTCCCTTAATGGGGCTGGAGCTCTAGGGCTAGATTTAAAGAAATATTGTTCAAATGTAGCCCTGGCACACCCCAGACTTTAGTTAATGTGAATATTTTCAGTCAGGGTATAAATAGTAGTGGATGTTCAGCAATTCCTGTTTTTTTGACAGTGAAAATTCCAGGGCTAGGAACTGGTAAACTCAAGTATCATCAAATCATGTGCACCTAACAGTAGCAACTATTATATATAGACCACCTATTAAATCCTTAAACCTTTGCAGCATGGCAGACATGCTGATGGTGATGCCAGCTTGAGTATTTTCAGTAGGTGCTTGATCAAACTATCATATATGACAGAATTGTAGGATATCTGGGTGGCTTGCCCACAGGAAGAGGTGTGACCTGGGGGCTCAGATACTTTGGGGCTAAAAACAAAAACAAACAACTTTCTTGGTAAAGGAAGGATTTGTCTACCCTGAAGAGCTGGTTTCACTTCATTGGTGCTTTAGAAGTAAAATTGATATACACAAATATATAGCTATAACTTTTTTTTAGATAGATACATACATATATATGCAGTACATGTATATATGCATTTATGTATGCATACACACACACACATCCATACGTCCATACATAAATACATTACCTACATACATACATGCCCACCCATATGGTACCATATGTATGAACTAGGAAGAGGTGTATGGTGTGTTTTGGATCAACCCAATATGCCCTTTTTCTCAGATATTTGGAAAGAAAAAATTGGGAAGACATGTGGAAAATGAGCCTAATCCAGATATTGAACCATTGACATTCTTCTTGCATAGCAGCTCCTAAATCATTTTGTATGTTTCCCCTTAAAAATATTCTTATTGTAGTTCTTTTTTTTTCATATATATTTATTACTATTATTATTATTTTTTAATATTAAAAACAAAACTTGATAGGAGGAAGAAAAAAACCAAAAAAAAAAACAAAAACAAAAACAAAAAAGCTATTGTAATCAAAACTCCAAATCACAGAGGGACAGCAAATGAATATTTATTTTTGTAGGTTCATTAATTGCACCAATGAAAGTTGAAACTGTTAAAATTGCACTACCAGCAGCTAGCAATCACTTGTTTTGTCATGCAACTGTAATGATGCAAAATGTCTGGCCTAGTTAATTCGCACACTATTATGATGGAATATGTTATTCTTATGTAGAATGTTTAATAATTCAGACTCTCTAGTTAATGTATGCACGAACGCATACAATACACTTTACTATATGAATGACATTTGTTCATGCTGTCCTTACCATTGTTTTAAACAGCACATGCTGCACTGAACTGCACTGACTCCTAACATATATTCACATGTGCATCATTTTAGTTGGATACTTCTCTAACCCTCATCTCAAGTTTTATACTCTGTCTCAAATTCAATAAAAAATATTTTAAATTACTATTCGACTATCATATATTTGAACTAGGAGAATACAGAATACCATCGTTCTATTCTCTGTTTCTGCTTGAAAAGACAATAATTGTTGACTGAATCTTACTTGTTACAGTCCCCTTGCAGCTTACCCTATATATAATTTTTACAAATTCCCTGCATGCCTCATTGCCTGATTTGTTAAAAAATAAATTTTTGAACCATGGGTCTTTGGACCACTTCTCCAATTTTATTCTGCTCTCAGCAAAGTCCTCTCCACAAAAAAAAAAAAAAAAAAAAAAAAAAAAAAAAAAAAAAAAAAAAAAAACTGTTAAAAATCTAAACACCAAAATCACCAGTTACCACAATTGAAATAATTATCACTTTGTTGGGTCATAAAATTGCACCAATGAAAGTTAAAACTGTTGAAATTGTACTGCCAGCAACTAGCATGTACTTGTTCAGTCATACAACTAGTGCCCAACCTAAAAGTTAGGAGCTTTCAAAGACATAATTTTTGGCCAAATTTTGAGTGTAAATAGATAAATAAAAAGTCACATACCAAAAAATTAGTAATAATAAAACAAAGCCCCTAAATTTCATTTACATGCACAGCTGAGGATGAAACTCCAGTGAAGAAGAAATTTGTGGAGAAGCAAACCAAAAAACCATGAAACTTCTGCAAGCACTCCCAGCCTAATTCATTATTTTACATTGTCAATATAGATAGTAGGCTCATGAAGTTTTAAGGCTATTTTGGTGTTTTTTGTGTATTGATAACAATATATTAGCTATGCAGATATAACACCAATTAGCTATCAAAAAAAAAGAAGAAGAATAATGTTAAGTAATTTAAATAAGTATTCTCCTCACCCTTTTGTATTGCTACACTCATACTTGTAAGTTGTGCTATATCAACTATTTCATTAAACTTATCATGTTCTCTTTTTTCCCTTCTTTTTTTATCACATGGTAATGCATAATCATTAGCAATGATTAACTTTGATAGTTTAGGTGTATAGTGGCATAGATTTAATACATGGAGGGGGGGGGGGGGGGGGAGGAGGTTACAGTAACAGGGATAAAGCTCAATATTCCTAGAATTGAGATCAAAATTTTGGAAATTTGGAAAGATATTCTTTCCAGCAAAACTCAAACTCTTGCACCTTGACACATGAAATGTGGCATGCATATAACATGACTCTGGGATTAACTATATATGCCTGGGTCCCACCTGGCCACATCTCAACCTCTGGTCAAGTTTATGAGTATTTCAATCTGTCACAACCAACCAACCAACCCAATCCTGCAGTTGGAAAATCCCTTACAACAAATATTTAAATAGGAGTAACCTACTCAGGAACACAAGGATCATGCTTGCAAAATTTTATCAAATCTGTTGGCCATCTATAACAAATAAATACAGAGAATTTCATGTTTTTATATAACAGTGCACCCATTGCATCTCATTGCATTCGTCCAAAATGCAAGATTTGCAGGTGCAAATTTGGGTGCTGGCTTTCACTCTCATGTTTGCTGATGTTTTTATTTTTACCAATCAAACCATCTCGATTAATACTACCTGTAGTAGTGCATGGCAAGCCATACCAACAAGTTGGTAGTATCGCTCCTGGTAACATGGTAACATGGAGACTACATGCCAAATATCAACCTCATTAGTTCAAGGAAGGGAAAAGACCTTCCTGAGAGTGTGTTTAACATCATTATGTTTTGGCTGATATTAAGTTTCCTCCTCCAATCATTCCATGCCAAATTCTTAGAAATAATTAGGTTTAAATTCTTAGAAATAATTAGGTTTAAATTTTTTTTACGTCCAATTGTATGTGAAACCTATTGTGTAATAGGTACATTGGTAATTGGGACTAATCCTAATACTTATTAGGCTAACTCTGTTAATCTGTGTGTATGCATCCATTGAACTATTTCAAGAATTGTTGGGACTAAGAAACTCATCATTGACTTGATCAAGCATCATCAACAGATTATTTTTGAATGGAGATTACTTGCTCAGTGCAAGACCTTTATTAATATTCATAATGCACTGAATAACTCATGTTTATTCATATGGATCCCATGGCAATTATCCATTGATAGTGATCCATTGATGCTATAAATTAGAGCTGATAAAAATAGTATTCACTTTACTCTTATTAATATTTTTTCAGTGAATCGTGGTGTACTGACTGAAAATGACCAAGTAGGAGTTTCGCAGTATGGAATGAAGACATGTAATACTTGAACGGGGAGCACTGACTTGCTTGTATTTTGATGAACGGGGAGCACTGACTTGCTTGTATTTTGATGTTGCTCTTTACAGCATATTTTTTGTTCAAGTGTAAAAGATAGTTGATGTGCTTATCTGTGAATGGAACTTTGCACAAATGCTGCAGGAATATTTCTATAACTTTTTTTTGTGCATCAATCTCATATTTTCAATAAGACTGATCTATCAATATCAGTGTGTTATACTTACGGTATTTTTGTTCACAATTCTACAACTTTTGTTATCTTTTTCTGTGACTTTATCTTCCTCATAATGTAGAGGATATCTGTCATATATATGATCATGGATTATTAATATGTACAATTTTGGATGGTATTTTTGTAGGCCTGGACAGATTATGCTAGCATAATTTTGAGAATAATAGGGAGTAAATAAAATTAAAAAAGGAGACTTATGATGAAATAATAGACTAGCAATAATAATGGAATAATGGGATATTTTAGCTATTCACAACATCAATGATAATCAATCATAATTGAATATTTCAAAATATTAATGGCATCACTGTATTTGATTATGACATTTGTGAAAAGAAAAATATAGTTGATTTTAAAAGGTTTTTCATGAAGAGAATACAATTTAAATGATGTAAATTTCAGTAATCCAAATGTCAGTTTAAAACATGGAAAAAAGAGAGAAATGGCAAGCATTCCAGCTCTGATGCACTGTAATTACATTGAGCAATGAGAAGTAGGCCATAGGTCGTTCTTCTCCTTCCCTGATGACAGAGAGTACAGCTCCTATCCCTGATCCTGATGCATCCGTGTGGAGAGTGAGTTTGTCTCCAACCTTCGGTAATGTCAATGTGTGCTCATTGCATAAAACAGATACAAGATTTTGAAAGAATCACATTGTTTTTTATTCCACTCCACTACACACGGGCACCATTCTTTAAGGCATCGTTCAGAGGAGCCGCCCACCTGGCACAGTCCGGGATAAACCTCCGGTAATAGTTAATAGTACCCAAAAATGGCCTAATACCCTTTTGATTTGTTGGTCTGATATAATCCCGAAGTGCCTTTACCCTAACCTCTGGTACACTAACCACTCCATTACCTATTTTGTGTCCTAGATACTCTAGGGAGGTAGTGCCCCACACACATTTGCTAGGCTTAGCTGTTAATCCTGCCTTTTTAAGGGCAGCCAATACCCTCCTGAGGTGAACTAGATGTTCTTCCCATGAATTGGAGTAAACTAAGACATCATCTATGTAGGTTGAGCTATATTCAGAATTTTCACTAAGAGTTTCATTCATACACCTTTGAAATGTGGCAGGGGCATTCATAAGACCAAAAGGCATTCTCTTGAATTGATATTTTCTCCACGGAGAACAGAAAGCTTACTTGTTTTCACTGTCTTTATCCAAGGATACTTGGTAAAATCCCTGGTTCATATCAAGTTTTGTGAGCCATGTTGCTCCAGCAACATTATCTAACAATTCCTGGATTAATGGCATTTGGAATGGGTCAGCATGTGTAGCTTTATTAAGTTTACGGTAATCTATACAAAGACGTACAGCTCTAGTACCACACTTCCTAATGGGGACCATGGGTGAGGACCAAGGACTTCTGGATGGTACAATAATCCCTTCCTTTAAGAGTTCAATCTCTCCTTTCAGGTCTTTTTTCCACCCAGGTGCAACCAGATACGGATGAGACCTTATGGGGTCTATGTTACCAGTTGAAATGGTGTGCTTATAGTCCTTAACCTTCCCTAACTTCAATGTCACAACATCATCAAATTCATCCAAGAGTAACTGTAAATCTTTCTGTTGTTTATGTGTTAAATTAGGGGAACCCATCTTCACTTTCCCAACTGGTTCTGACATATCTGCTGTTTCATAAGCTACAACAACTCTGAAAAGATTGGATTCAGGTGTTTCCCAAGGTTTCAACCTATTAATATGGACTACCTAGTTCTTTGAGTTATTTTCTAATGCTCCAATTCTGTAATTGAATTCAGAAAGTTTCTCAAGTACTACATATGGGCCATTCCAGATGCTGTCTAACTTGCCCGATAAGTTTGGATTGTGGCATAATACCTGGTCTCTAGCTTTGAAAGACCGAGCTTGGGCACCTTTATCATAGGCTGCCTTGCTCTTCTCCTTGAATGCCTGTTCATCATCATGGGCTGCCTGGTGAATCACTGCTAAAGTGTCCCTCAACTCTGACACCCAATCCACTGAACTTTTGAAGCTCAGTTGCCCCTCCACCCAACCTTCCTTCATTGCCTCTAAAAGACCCCGTAATGGACGACCATGGATCAGTTCATAAGGTGAAAACCCAGTGGCCGCATGGGGAGTGGCACGATAAGCAAGAAAACAAAACTTTAATAGATTGTCCCACTCTTCCTTGCTATTAGAAGCTTTCTGGAGAATTCCTTTCAGACATGAGTGCCATCTTTCAAGGACACCATTTGTTTGTGGGTGGTAGGCTGTGGTTTTAAGTTTTGTGGTATCAAGCAACCTACACAACTCTTTATTCAGTCTTCCTACAAATACAGAACCCTGATCAGAGAGCAATTCATGAGGAATACCAGTGTGTGCAATTACTTCAAGCAGTCCTTCAGCTACAGAGATGGCATCTACCTTTTTCAGAGGAACTGCAGGATAGCGAGTGCCAAGACACATCACTGTCAAAATGTACTTAAACCCTCTTTTTGTCCTGGAAAAAGGTCCTACTAGGTCACAGGCCAATCTTTCATATGGTACTGATATTATAGGTGGAGTAGCCATTGGAACTTTCTGTTTGAGGTGTCTGCCTGCCCTTTGACATTCAGGGCAAGTGCTACAATGCTGCCTGGTATCCTTCCTAATACCTGGCCAGGTAAAATGGGGTTGAAGGGAGGCAACCATTTTATTATGCGAGAAGTGCCCCCTGGCTAATCCCTTGTGGGCTAGGTCTAGGATCTGTTGTCTCCTAACAGAAGGTACAACCACCCTAAGCCATTTCTTCCCTATTTCAGACCCCTTTTTATGTACTAAAACTCCCCCTTTTTTAAAATAACCATCTTCACCCTTTTCTGCACATTTCCTCAATCCAGCTAAAGTCTTATCAGCCTGCTGTTGCTCTATGAGCACTTGAACCTCTCCTGTTCCTTTTGCAAGGTTAGAAAGTGGCTGATCATTCACTAAACCACCCTCTAACACTCCAAAAACACCTTCAACAAATCCTGAAGCAATCCTGTTTCATCCTCCCCTGGACATGTTTCCTCAGGCATGCTTGTGCCTTCAGTACCTGCCTCTTCCTCAGAGAGTAAACCATCTACCTCAGCACTAGACTGATTTTGATCATGCATGGGGTTGTCAGGAGTAGCCATGCTTTCTTCAGGTTTGAAGCTACCAGAGATTGGCAGCTGCTTCGGGCTAACTCCATCTCTAGCATCAGATAAAATATTTTCTTTTTCTTCCTTTTCCAACACCTGGCTCTGAGCCCTGGTAATAGCTGCTAGAGCTCTAGGTGAGGAATTAGCTTGGTAAAGGATTGATCTACCTGTAATCCAAGCTTTTACTACAGGGTGATCCCTACCCAACAATACGTCATGTGCACTGTTTCCCACTACAAGTACCTCTATAGATTCAGTGGTACCCTCTACCTGAAGGTCAACTATTGCTTTTTTTAAGAATTTAGTCTCCCTATCAGCAAGCTTAGCTTGAACCTCTTTACCAGTGTACTGTGATGGCATTATTAACCTGGCAGGAACAGTGGTCATATCTGCCCCAGTATCAATAAGAAGCCTACATGATTTGCCATTGACAATCCCAAGTTTGATCAAATCAGGAAATTTATTTGTTTCTGACCCTGAATTAATCCTTCCAGGCCTCACTTTAGTTTCTCTGCAGTCCCTACGGGTATGCCCTGGCTTCCTACAGTTAAAGCAAATTATAGGTTTACTAAAGGGTGGGGTTCCCTGGTCAACTGGGTCACTTTCCCTTTGGCCCACACCTGGACTGTGCCCTGCTGGCTTACCCCATCCCTTACCCTTAGTTTGGTGCCCATCTTCTCCACAGTTGGTGTGTTGAAGTTGCTGCTCCTTTGGCTTCCCCCAGTATTCCCTGGAACGTCTGTATGCTGAGTACCCATCTGGAGATTTTCTATGCATCTTCATGCACTCGCTAAATGACTTGGACTCCCTTGAGGCTTCCAACTCATCCACTATCTGGTAGACACTGTCAAAGTTCTTTCCTTTCAGGGAGTGGCACACTTCTGATGAGTAGTAGCAAGTTAGCACACCGAAAAGCTCTTCCTTGATGTGGTCTTGACGATCGGAAATGTTTTTAGCAAGCCTGGTAATTCCTTTCAGTATGGGTGTGAGGTGGTTTCTAGGTGATTGCTGATCTCCTGGGCTACTGCGCCATACTTTGTGTCTTGTTCAGAGTCTCAGTGTAGCCAAGTCTCTCAAGCAGCGATGTCTTAAATACCAGGTAAGGTGTTTCTGCAGTGACATTCATCTCATAATAAATTGATGATGCCTTCCCTGTCAGTAACTTTCTGATGTTCTTCATCCATTCTTCAGTTAGAAAGTCTCCTTCTTCCATGGCTTCCTCAAAAGTTGCCAGGAATGCTTCTGGGTCGGTGTGGTCATCCAGTTTTGGTAGGGGTTATATGATAGCTTGTTTCTTCTGGAAAGCTAGGTCTGTCTGATGCTGAGCTTTATGCATTTCAGAGGCTTTGGTATGTGCTTCAATAGCTGCTGCCTCCCTTTCTGCATTGGCTCCTTCCAGAGATTCAAGGCGAGCCTGACGGTCTTTTTCAATCTGCTCCCAATGTCTTAGGCGAGCATCTTCAAACTCTCATCTTTCCCTTTCCTCCTGCTTTCTCTCAGCTTCTGCTTGTCTTCTACTTCTTTTGTCATCTTCTACGCTAGCAAGTAGTGAAGACATTGCTTGGGTAAGTAGAGTGAGAGCATTAGGAGTAGAAGGAATGTTTACTGAGAAATATGAATCTGTATCTTCATCTTCCTCATTTTTCTGCTTGTTGGCATGAGTAGCATACTGCTTTGCATTGTTCACAGTTTCTATTAACTGGAATGAGTTTTATGGCTGGTTCTTTTCTCATAGAAGTACCGCTGCCACCATGTGTTGGGGTTTTAAGAACTGCTTAATCCCCAGGTATGGTAGGTTGCTGCCACCAGATCAATACCCAGCTAACAAGTTCCTTGATTCTTAAATACCAGAGTAATTTGGGTTATAAATTAAGAAGAACTTTATTAGCAATTTAGCAAAAGACTCCTGACAGTGGCCTTTCCAGGGTCTTTTATACCCCTACCCACACATTAGCATTACATGATACAATCTTACATACATACCTAGAATTTAAACACATTAGCTACCTATAGGGTTCCATAAACTAATATAATACCTAAGACTCAATAACAGCACAAGTACAGACACATAACTTGGTCATTTATCTTGTTCAAATATATGTTTACAATTAACTAATAAATGTTCTAGGCCTGGCTTGGCCATGTTGAGGGTTGACCCTCGACACTGCATTTATAGTACAGCATATATATGAAAGCCAGAGTCTATAAAAGGCCCAACTAACTTTTAGTAATTAGTCTCTGTTGAACAGCTACCATCTAGAATTATCGAAGTGTTATTATATAGTGCATATCCTATTGTGCAAATATTGTGAGAACTTGATTGCCTGGTACAGACAGTCCATCTGGCCAGTTTATGATACTTTTGTTACTAGTTGAAGGGACTCGGTGTGTAAACCTACTACTGACTAACCGTAAACAGTAGTGAGGTAGCCTTAGTTAATACTATTAGATGGGTGATTAACTAGGGAGTGGGGAGTGCTATCCTAGCTTGCAGATTAATACTAGCTGAAGTAGAAAAGACTCCCACAATGTGAATGGATCTTCCTTTGCTGAGTATATTATTATAATATGTCAACATAACAAGAGTTCAGTATTGAGCAGAAGACACCTATTAAATTATTTTTTATTGGTGTCACATAAAATTAAAATTGCTTTACATATAATTTTTTTCCTTTATTTGCATCTGTATTTGACCACTCAGTCGTTAAAGTTGTCAATATTGCTATATTCTTAACTTGGAAAATTTAACATTTTGCTATGGGTACATAAGTGTGTGTCATGTGTGTATGTGTAAAATATATGAATTCTGCAAGTTATAAAAGGTTATTTTTTTTTTATGACTAATTATTTAATCTATATCTAACATTATAGCTTAGTCACACAATTTATCTGCAATAAATAAACACACATATTTATAGTGAGCAAAACTACTGAACAAAGATGTCCACAATTTCGACAGCAATGTCTTCATTAAATCGTGCCTGATTACGAATTTCCACACCTTCCTGTGAGCAAATCAGGACAAAAATGCCAAAAATGATGCAATGTATTTATGGTACATGTAGACAGTCAAATTCATGGACCTAGAGACCTAGATACATGCAAATACAACTTGAATCTGATAGAAAAAAATGGGTTGGGTCACACTAGGCTACATCTTTACCTGTGGGCATGTCATTATATCCTGAACAACAATGGGTATATGCTGCTAGATATATATATACATATATATATATATATATATATATATATATATATATATATAAGATTCATATATGAATTGTTCCTAATTTCTGTGTATCATTGAAAAGATAAAAATGAGAGAATAAATCATGTTGTGATATTTAATTTATAATTTAAATTTCTTAACTTTCATTCCTTGTTTCTCCCTTTACTTCAGAAAAGTAATGATTCAGAAGTATCATCAGAACTATCATCTGAACTGCTATCAGAAAGTACCACTATAGTTTCATTCAGAGATTTACCAAAGGGAAAGGATGATAACATTCAATTTAAACCTATAGTTTCAGTTGGGGACAAGTTTTCACCCTCTCCTGACACACTGAAGGATTCTAAAGTCAGCAAGAAGAAAAACCCTCAAAAGAAGGAAATTTGTGGAATTATCTGTGTTATTATTGTTTTAGTTGCTGCCATCTTCATCGCAATTTCTTCAGCTGCAACTGGTATCTTTTATGCGCATGGTATGTTTTCCATGCTTTATTCTGATGTAGCACTACTTAGGTTCAATATAACTAATTTGATACAGAAAACTGTATCATTAGTCATAAGTAGTCAAATACCAAAAAACCCTTCATATGCACTAGATTTTAGGAATTTAAAGGATAGAGCAAGTGCTTCCATCTTGAATTTGTATCTAACTACATCAGAACTAGAGAAATCATTGTCTGCTGAAGTATTAAGACTAAGGAATGAGATTAAAAAAATTTCCATTCAATTTACCATTACTAACTTAACCTTTCAAAGGTTATTTCGATATATACCAAAAATAGAAGAAATAAATAGGATTTTTGTAGATTTATCAATAAAAGTTGGACACACTTTCAAATCTTGTGTCACAATCCAGCAGATTTTTCCATCCTCTGTATCAGGAAATTATAGCATATGGACATCTGGTCAAAATGCTTTTATTGCATATTGTGATATGACCAGGTCATGTGGTGGAGTTATTGGAGGATGGAGGAGAGTGGTTAAACGGGACTTGAGGATTGATACTGTGTGTCCTAATGGTCTCCTGCTTAGGACAAGGACTAGGAAACCTTTTCGTGTATGTAGAACTCGTCCAGGGGATGATCCATATTGCTCTTCAGAAAGACTATCAGTTAGAGGATTAAGTTATTCGAAAGTTTGTGGAAGAGTCATAGCCTACCAGTTTGGAAGTCTGGCAGCTTTTAATGATACTCTGGGTGACCAAAGTTATTTAGACATAGATAGTTACTACGTAGATGGTGTGAGTCTCAGTTACAGTAGATCTCCAAGAAAGCATATCTGGACATTTGCAGGGGCTCTTAATGAGGATGCAATTCTATCTTTTCCTAAATGTCCCTGCATCAACAGTCAGTTCAATTTTACATTACAATATTCACCACCATTCCTTGATAATGATTACTTCTGTGATACAGCAGCTTTGACTGGCTCTGACAGAATATTTTATGAAGATGACCCTCTGTGGGATGGAGCTGGTTGTGGGCCTGATAATACCTGCTGCACCTTCAACAATCCTCCATGGTTCTACAGAGAGCTAGCACGGGCTACTTCTGATGATGTTGAAATGAGAGTTTGTCGTAAGAAGCCAAGTGAGAATGAAGATATTGCTATTGAAGTTGTAGAGATTTATGTTCAATAGTGTCTCATTATCCAATGTAAAAATTAAAAAAAAAATAAATAAATAAATTTAAAAAAATATATATATATATATATATTACACATGAAATATTTTATCTCAATAATAATTTAATTTCATTATTCTGTCTACCTTTCTTTAATTTGTTATAGTCAGAGTGAAAGTACTATGTTACACAGCAATTTTCTATTGTCTGTGTCATTAAATATATGCTTATTAATATCATGCTTTGATATGATCTCTGATGAAATAATACTCTCTAGAAGGGAAGGGAGACTGGAAGGGTCTAATGGAGTGAAATGAGATTTGGGTAAAAATTTGTACACAAAATTGGTACATAATTTTGCAAACTTAAGAACCAAAATAAATGGGGGGGGGGGGGGGAGGGAAATAGCATTAAAAAAAGGGGGGTCTCACCACAAAGAAAACCTCTTAGGAAGCAAAAAGTTTGCGTAGTTCTTCTGCTTCACTTCCTGAGTACGCTCTCCAAGTTTGGTTCCCATTGCAAACAGTATAATGTAATAGTGAATGATGAAAAAGATAAATGAAAGTTATGCAAGGTGGAATAAAATTAGTCACTCCTGAATGTGCTATTCAGTGACTATACTGCATGTCCATGATAGGATCTGGCACCTCTAATACCTTGCATAGTTGAGCGGAGGAGGAAGAAACTCTGGCTAGTCTCAGTCCCAGACGCCTTTATTCACAGCAATGGATGTACTGCATCACCAGCACGCAAATAAAGTGGGTGTGGTGACTTGCATGTGCATTCCGTTTTCTGGCGCACACATTCGGGCGCAGACCCAAATAACGAGGTTTTTAAAACACCTACCGCCAAGGTTGTAAAATTTTTCGAAATGACTGAATGTTTCTGACGCTATCCCCAGTACACGTGTTATATATTTACGTGCAAAACATAAGACTCCATGAATTGTAGTTCTGGTTAACCAAATAGTGGATATGGCTTCTATAGTTGCGTTCTACCGATGCCTAAGGAACACGGAATGCGCAGGCAAGTCACCAGACCCACTTTTTTCGCGTGCTGGTGATGCAATATATCCGCTGCTGTGAATAAAGGTGTCTGGGGCGGAGAATAGCTCAGGCAGCATTATAGCCAACATAAGGTGTGGCTATTAGGGGAATCCTATTTTGCAGCAAGGGATGATACCAGTCGCCTGTAAAATGTGGTTGCTTCCTGTTCCCATACCTCCAAAGGCAGTGAAGGAGTGCTCACCTATAGTATCCTCAGCTGGTACACACCTATACTGCTAGCATTTTTTTTTTTTTTGTTAAGCACTCACATCAAAGTAAGTCTTCTGAAACCTCCCACCCAAGACTCTATTGGCTGACACATCTAATCTTACGCCTTCCTGACTGTTGGCTGAAGCACCATTGGGTAGGTCAGATGTTACAGGCTGTAGATGGGGTTCAACACATACTTTGCTGCAAACTTCTGTGGGAAGGGAAGCAGTGAATCTAGAATTTCATTTTGTCTGAGAGTTGGAAAGCCACTCTTTGAACAGGAGAGTGCATGTTTTATACTGAAGGTTTTGCCACAGTTTGGTTTCCATAGCTTGATTCTTTATCCCTCAAAAGCAGCAACAAAAAAAAATTGTGATGGAGATTGGAATATTACTGTCCATGCCCTACCCACTACTTGTGGTTGATGATGGGGAATTCTCTCATCTCGCCTTACAAGGCTGCTTCATTGAGTTGGTAATTTTTCTTTAAAGCTCCACAATGCCCAATAGTGTGTTTAGATTCATGCACCCAAGGAGTTCTTAAAAGTTGCGTGTGGTGCATCCATCTCTCTGTCTGTCTGTCTGTCTGTCTGTCTGTCTGTCTGTCTGTCTGTCTGTCTGTCTGTCTGTCTGTCTGTCTGTCTGTCTGTCTGTCTGTCTGTCTGTATGCATTATATAGGGTTGATAACAAACATCCCATTTATAAATGGCAGATAGAAAATCAAAAAAAGAATGTTTCTGACTAACCACCGAGAGTAGTAATACAGGAACTATGAAGACAACTACTTCACCATGATTAAATAATTACCTTGCAATATCTTGGTATAATTGCAGTGGTGGATCCACGAGTAGCAGGTGGGTAGTTCAGAACAAATTTTAGGGAGCTTGGTTGAGCTAGCATCTAGCTTTATATATTAAACTGAGCAATGAAGTTTTCAATAGTCTTGCATAGAATTCTGTACAAATATATACTTTTTAAAGTATCCACTGCAAGCAACTCACATGTAACAAGTTGCCTCTCTGCTTTAGAGTAATAGCTGATGTTTCATCTCCTTGAATATGTTATGTTTTATGATCTCACTCTCTCACTCATTCCTGATCCTTTTTCTACACAAGAAAACTTGGCTGACTGGTCAGTTGTAGTGGTAGAAATTGCTGCAGCTGTGGAATTTCTTCCTTGTTCTGTGTTTTCTTGGATTTACTAATTCTTTTTCTTTTTCTTTTTTTTTTTTTTTGTAAGATTGCCTAGATTGCTTCCCCCCCCCCCCCCCCCCCCCCCCCCCCCCTTTCTTGGGTCCATTGCTGATACAGGCATATAATGGCTTGTCTGGTTAGTAGTTGTGGTAGAAATTGCTGCAGATTTTGAATTTGTTATCTGGTTTTGTGGTTTCTGGGATTTGCATGTTTATTATTTATTTTGGGAGAAAGGTTGAGAGAGACCTTGCTGAATCCCCCCCCCCCCCCCCCTCCTGTTTGTTTTTTTTTTGGTTTTTTTTTTGTACTTGTGAAGAAGAAGATTGTAATGGAATTTGCCCCTCTCCTCCAATTAAAAATGAATTATAAGGCACAATTTCACTGGATGCCTGGATATTCTTTCACTCAAGCCAAACCCAGTTCCTTACTCAATTAACAAAACTGGCTTCCCTTGAACAAGAGATTTAATATAATTCAGTAACTTTTAAAACAGTACATGTATATAGATATAAGGATAATAACACTATTGGCTAATAAATATATATTATCACTGAAATAACTCAAATACTCTTACTGAATAAAAATCCACAATAATCACTCAGACTAAATACACTATCCTCCTCTCCCTAAATACATAACAACCCATCTCCTTTTATTGTAATAGTCTGATAACATCACTCAGTCCACCACTGAGGATCAGACTTTTGTCCCTGTCTCTTGCTGGTTAGTTAGCAATGGCATCTTTTCCTGCCATCCTGTCTCTCCTTGTTATTCTCTTGTACTTGTTTTTTCCTTCTACATTAGTTCACAGACTTTCTGTCACTTCTTGTACTTCCACTGTAGTTTGGTTTGTCTCTATAATGGTTTCCAGATGTCCTGTCTCTCATGTCAGGGGTTTCCCTGACAAAGATAGGGTAAACATTGATCTTAGCATATATACTTCAGTCTAGTATTAGGTCTGAATCATTTACAATAATCCAATAGAATTGACCTAACCTGACCATAGGGATTGTAGTAATGATTGAACCTGAGACATTCTTGATAGTATTGTCTTGTATGGCGTCATAATTGAGTATTCTCAAATTCTTCAGCAAATAGGGTTTCAAGAATGCATAGTGGACTCCAGTGTAAACTTTAAACCTAAAGCGAAGTAGCTGAACATTTCTCTCTGTTTTATGTTCATTTAGAAACATTGGTCGACAGTTGTGAGGTAATGTGAGTAGATAGTGTCATATTTACAGGGATATAATAAGTTGCACAAACGGATAATTTATTATTGTTAACACTGATTCTGCCTGCCACAGCTGGTCCTTCCACAGCTGGTCCTTCCACAACTGGTCCTTCCACAACTGGTCCTTCCACAACTGGTCCTTCCTCAACTGGTCCTTCCTCAACTGGTCCTTCCTCAACTGGACCTTCCACAACTGGTCCTTCCACAACTGGTCCTTCCACAACTGGTCCTTCCACAACTGGTCCTTCCACAACTGGTCCTTCCACAACTGGTCCTTCCACAACTGGTCCTTCCACAACTGGTCCTTCCACAACTGGTCCTTCCACAACTGGTCCTTCCACAACTGGTCCTTCCACAACTGGTCCTTCCACAACTGGTTTGCTGGAATAATTTTATCTGGAATAAGTTATAGCTGCTATAGTTGACCTAGCAGAAAGTTAATTGCTATTGATGAGTATTAAATGGCCCTGAAATCACTTGTAGCTGCCATATTCTGTGTGTGGTGCTGATATCTCCAAATTGCACAGGTGTAGTATCATTAGCTAGTATTGAGTGCAAAAGTAAACATGCCCAGCCAGTTTGTTCTGTTAAATGTTCATCTATAAGTGTATTAACTTAACAAACAAAGCTCATCACATATAAAATGCTGAATTTTAGGTCCATATCTTGAATACAGAAACATTACTATCCTGTTTGTTCTGTTGAGTGTCTAATTTATTGCTGAGCTACTACATTTAATAAACTAAACATATCCTATATAAAAAGGAATGTGTTTGTCCATCTGTTCTTAATAACACTAAATGTGTTTGCGAATTAAAGGAGATACTTTCTAAGGTAGTAGGTAGGTGAAACTTGGTATGAGGATTCCTTCCCCAGACATATTTTCGTTTTAAGGAATAACATTATTAATTCCCATGTCCTGTTTCCCAAGGTCAGAAATGGTTATAGTCAGGGAGAAGTTCCCTGACAAGCAGCTCCACCATAGTTCAAGTGTGGCTGATTCTTAAACTCCAGCACTTCACCATAGTACCAGTGTGGCTACTTTTGAAATGCCACAAACTCACCATATAAATTCTTCATAAAAAAGAATGCTTTAGAAGGATGATGGGGTGATTGTGGAAGGTCTGGTTGAAATAAGCAAGAATTAATGGACTATTACTCCTGAACATATAATAAAAAGCTGCTACAACTAAGGGTGGATGGCATGCTACATGGGTTGTTGTTGTTTTTTTTGTGTGTGTTCTTTTATTAAATAAAAAGAAAAATAGTTTTTTTTTTTAATTTCTTTTTCACCCCTACGAGTGCTACAGCCAAAACCACAGGAGTGTTACATTTTCAATGGCTATGTATACACCTGTATATATGTACATTCATGTACATATATAGAGAAAATCTTAATTTATTCCACGAGAATAATGTGTACATGTGATATATATAAATTAAACTAAACTTAGCAAAGGACATAATATTTACATATTTTTATATAAGTTATTGCATTAAAGCTTGTATGCATAAGTCATCTGTGATAAATTAAAAGCATAACAACATATATTGGAATGAAAATCACTACCGAACTAAAATGTCCACAATTTCAACAAGAATGTTTTTATTATGTGTTCCCTGATCACGACAGACTCTCATTTCAACATCATCAGAGGTAGGGTTAGGAAGTTTTTTGTAGAACCATGGAGGATTATTGAAGCTGCAACAAGTGTTCTTAGGCCCACAACCTGCTCCATCCCACAGAGGGTCATCTTGATGTAAAATATTCCTAATACCAGTTATTGAAGCTGTATCACAGAAGTAATCATTTCCCACAAATGAAGGAATATCTATCACAGTTCTAATATCAGTGTTAATGCAAGGACAACTAAGATGAGAAAATCTCGGAAGTATATTTTCACGTTGGGCAGCAGCAAATGTCCAGATGTGCTGCCTTGGGGACATTCCATGAGTGATACTAACACCATCCACATAAAATGAATCAATGTTGGGATTTGTATCCTGGCCACCAAAAGCTTCTACAGGTCCATACTGGTAGGCTATAACTCTCCCACAAACTTCAGAGTATGGAACACCTCTTACTTGTATTATACTTGAAGAGCAAGTTTGTCCTTCATCACTAGGTATTCTACATGTTTTAAAAGGTCTACTTGTCCTTGTTACATTTACTAAACCTTCAGGACAATAGCTGTCCATCAACATATCCAGATTAAACACTCTCCTCCATCCTCCAATAACTCCACCACATGACATGGTCATATCACAATATGCAATAAAAGCATTTCGACTGGAAGACCATATGCTATAGTTTCCCGATACTGGAGGTGATAGTAAAATCTGCTGGATTGCTACACAAGATTTGAATGTTTGTCCAACCATTACTGATAGATCAGGGAAAAAAGTATTTATATTTACAATTGTTACTATATCTCTACTTAAATGTCTTACAGTGGTAATTGAGAGATCTTGTTGAAAGGAAAATTTTTCCAATCTATCCTCAGTTTTAGACAACTCAGTAGAAATATACTTTTCTAGTTCTGTTGCAGCTATCTTTAACATATTGATGTCAGTACTAAGCTTATAATTTGTTTTCATTAAATTGAGCACATCTGCATCGTTCTTTATTGTTTGTACATTTATTAAAAGAACTTCAATATCCTTATTCTTGATGATGACATTAGACTGAAGTAATGCTACTTCATTGTTTGCCTTAGATATAACATCACTCAACAAAATGACAGCAATTAAAAAGGATGTGAGTTCAATGAAGATAACGGCGACCAATATGATTTCACAACACATTGTCAATTTGGAGTTTAAGTTCCAGCTTATTTGAAATCTCATTAGTGAAGGTGAAGTAACATAACTTGCAGTAGATCCTGTATCAAATCTAGCACTATATCGTTTACCAACTTTTGTCATTTGTGGGTTTACATTCTTGCTGATTTGAATCCTCATTGGTAGGGAAGAAAAGGGTGAATATATACTACTTGAAGACGTTCCTGTGATATATTCCTCACTCCTTGTTTTGGTCTTTGATATTTCTGTGGATGAATCTTCTTTTGAGTCACTGGTCTTTAGAATAAAATGAAAAAAAGATAATAAAATGTAAATTGAGCAGATACATGAGCATGAAGCTTTTTCATTTTAAGATTTCTATTTACTATGACATGATGACATATAAATGTATAATTAATTTACTGGTTGAGTATACTCTAAATTTAATGCAGTCTTCGAGAGTAAAATAACATTTTTATAAAGTGTGCTATAGCCCTCAAAAAAAATGAAATACATCCCCACCCCCAAAAATATAATAAACCTCAACCGAAAAAAAAAACAACAACAACAACAACAACAATAAACAAGTGTTTCTTTAATTCACAATTTGTCGGTGTGTTGATCTGTCAGTTTATTTGCTCTCCCTTCCCCAACGCCTGGGCTAATCATCTTGAAACTTTCAGGGTCTACTCACTGGATTACTGGCCCAGTTTAGGGAGAATGTGATTTGGGCTTGGGCATAGGTCCATTAAATATTATTCCTATTCATAAGTAACCTCCAAGTTGTAGCATGTATTATGATCCAATTCAAAATGATATTTTGAGAGGAGTTGTGGCGGATCATAATATTTACTAAGTGAGGTTAGGAAATTAATGTTGCTTCACAATATGGTAAGGATAGTTTAATTCAAGAGCATTTTTCTAATAAAACTTAAAAATTGTTTTAAAAAAATATTAAGCTATTTATTAAATTTTTACCAGTTTTAATTT
Source organism: Lycopodina hypogea (assembly GCA_963969325.1). NCBI lineage: Eukaryota > Metazoa > Porifera > Demospongiae > Poecilosclerida > Cladorhizidae > Lycopodina > Lycopodina hypogea. Next base: position 3,377,389 of record OZ017788.1, read on the forward strand.
TTTTTTCATTATTGAAACATAAATTTGGTTAGAGTATATAGATCTGTCACAATATTAATTTCATGATTGTAAAAAAAAAAATAAAAAAAAATAGCTATACAATAGAGTAAATGCACAATTTGAATATATTAGGAAAGAACAATTTGGTATATACACTGACTTAGCTGAGCTTGTTAACAGGAATAAAAGTTTAAAATGGAAGGGAAATTCCATCAGCAGGAACCAGAACAAAACAAAAATGAAACAAAGGAAATAGAAAGAACATAACAACATGATCACCCCCCCCCCCCCCCCCAATTGCCAAAAAAGTGAGAGAAAGAGCTAGGAAGGGCTTCACAGGGTGGGCTAGGACTTCAATGACCCTTTTTTTTTTCTTTCTTTTTTTCTTTTTCTTTTTTTTTTTGGTAAAGATCAACCTAGCTTTTTTTTTATTTTTCCCCTCTTTTTCCCCCCTTGTAGATGTTTACATATCCTGAGCTAAAACGAAGTTTCCTTGACAAACAAAAATTAGCCTTTTGGGGGGGGGGGGGAGTTGGCCACTGATGGGGGTTTCAACTCCCTAAGAATGAAGGGGCCGAGATTTGTGATCATGATCTGACAATAATTCCCTCCTAGAAGGTTCTTGCCTCTTCACCTGTATTTATGCTTTTTTATTTTCACAAGTAATGTGTAAAAAACCCACCATACAAATACAATTTTGCTAATTCTTTAACCCTCCCCCCCCCCCCCCCCCCCACCCATCCTCGGAAAAAAAAAAAAAAAAAAAAAAAAGAGAAGGGAAATAAAATGAAATAAAAACAAAAACCAAGTTTAAAAAAAAAAAAAAAAAAAAAAAAAAAGAAGCTTGGACAACCCCTCCCCCAAATGATTGAAAATAATCCTTGGGGGATGATCCCCATGCTATGAATCTGATATGCCATGTGGGGCAATTGTTGGTGATGAATGCACTGGTCCCAAATGAAAGGCTACTAGTTTGGTGGGGCTTCTCCCAAAACAGTGGAGCTAGGGTTCTAATAAGGATATTACCTCTCTTTTTTTTTTACTTTCAAATATATGGAACTATGTTTCCCTGAAAGTTTAAAGCCAATATGACCAATGTTCTAGGAGTTAGCATAATGATTAGCTTTTAACAACAAAAGGGAGAAAAAAATTTTTGACTTCATATGGGTACTAAAGTTTGGCCACTTTCACCACATAATAAGTTGTGGAAGTCAATGACTAAACAGCTGAATAATGTTTGATGGACTTTTCAGATATGAAACATGAGTGCAGAGAATAATTTAATATAGTGTCACACTTCTATCCATGTGGGTGTTACAGCCCTAAAACGAAAAAAAAAAAAGTTCCTATAGTCACCATTTGCAAGGGGGAGAGGGTATATACCCACTTAACATTGTGCTCATAGCCCACCGCAGTCATCACACCAATTTTAGTGAAGTAGATTGTAGTTGAGAAAACATGGTCTTGAAGGAAAAATGAGTGATTTGGCACACAGCCTATCAGAATACAAAAGCTTCACTTCACTCAGTTTAACTATGGACCGATATTTTTTGGTATACTGGATTAACATTATACACAAATGATGTAAGTGATGTAAGTTCACACCAGTGTATAAAGGCATCAAACGTTATATACACTTGAGAAAAACCCACCTGTTTGGAGAAAAACCCACCTGTTTGGCCTAACTTTGGTGGGCTGTAGTCACAATAATAATGTCTGCTTTGAAGACATATGTCGTTAACTTTTAAAAAAAAGGTGAATATGTTTTAGGTCAAAGTTTGTTTTTTATTATACAATTTGGACATTTTCAGCCTTACACACAAAGAGGAAGAGGTGTGGCCAGATGGTACTCATGCTATGTTATTCACTGAGTCAATTTGTGCTGTGTGCCTAAGTTTTAGGCATGTGGCTCCATTTTTTTTTCTGGCTAAAATACCATTTTTTGAAAATAGAAAGGTATGGCCATATTGATATGCCAATGACATTCCCCTGTTGACATTGATTCTAAATATATGGGTTTGTTGGTCTAGCTTCATTCTCTTTTTCTGGCAAAAGTACCTTCTTTTTTTTTAATACAGAAAGGAGTGTGTCAATACAGATATGCTTATGACTCTCCCCTGGTGACAATGATGTGACCCACCCTGTGTTACTCACAGAATCAAGTTGTGTCCCCATGCCAAAGTTTTACGCATGTAGCTCCATTCCTTTTTCTGGCAAAAGTAACTTTTTGGGCTTTTTTAATACAGAAAGGGGTGTGCCATATGGATGTGTTTATGACGTTCCCCTGGTGACATAATTCTAAATATATATTGGTTTGTGGGTCCAGCTCCATTCATTTTTCTGGCAAGAGTACAATTTTTGGCTTTTTTTTATTCAGAAAGGGGTGTAGCCATATAGACATGCACATGATATTCCCCTGGTGACATTAATTCTAAATATATATATATATATATATATATATATAAGTTCATGGGTCTAACTTCAACTGTTCAAGCATGAATCGTGGGCACAATAAAAGGAATTATGCTTAGTGATGCATTTCTCTCCTCCATTCCCACATCATTCATGCTGCACATGTTAATTCTCCTCCACTGGACCTTGCCATGTGAAATGATGCTGTATAGGTCTATGTTTGTATGTGTGGAATAATTCACTTTAATTACATCTGGCTAAAATTCAATAAAGATTTTTATCCCTTAGGATTAATAATGAATAAAGAAAGAAAGAGGGGAAAACAAGGAGAAGAAATAGATAGTAGAATGATCATAATTTGGATCTTCAAGAAAAATATCATGGTATATTCTATATAAAACACAAGTATGCATATATGTACAAGCTATTATTTTATTCAGGTATTATTTGTAACTACATACCCAGCAATAAAATTTGCATTTATCTTTCCTTTTAATTTCTAACTTTCCTAACAACCTAAATGTATTTATCTAAATGAAATGTATGCCAGATATTTTTTCAGCGCACCTCTGAATCACATAATTATTTTACTGAATGAAAATAATTTAACTTACTGACTCCATAGCATAACTTGCTGCTTGTCAGAGGACTGTGAACTGAAGTAGCTACACAATTGTAATAATAGAACATAGGTGGGAAATGAGAGACAACCTAGCATGAAATGGATTTGTACCTAGTACTGGAATACAGTATATTTGGAACCAAACATATTTGCGCTCTGGACATCTATTATTACGGTTGAAGCGTTCCTAAGCAGCTATTAAACTGTGAAAAAAATGTAGCTATTAAGCTGTTTGAAGAAAATGTAGCTATTAAGCTGTTGGAAGAAAATATAACTATTAAGCTGTTAGAAGGAAAAACCTTTAATATTCTATTCTAATAGTTAGCGGTAGCTATCTAGGTATGTACCACACCTAAAATTGTAGATATAGAGAGTCTGTTTTAATTCACTTGGCACCACAGAAATGAAAGCGTGGACAATACCCGACAAGATAGGGGCTTCTCAAGCCTGCAGTTAGAGGTATCTAACTAGTCTCCACGGTTTTCAAATAGATACACCTTTAAATTAAGCAAACATTTCGTTATAAATGGTTTGGTGTCAAAACACTTCCACACGCTAAGAAATTTTTTTTTTTTTTTTTTTTTTTCAAATTTGATATTGCTCTTAATTACAAGGAAAATATATCTATTTTTGCTATGGGTTTATAATTATAGTAAAATTGATCCAAATCGCTTTTTTTTTTCTCTTTTTTTTTCTTTTTTTTTTTTTACTTTTTTTTTTAAAACTTTGTTTAACACGTGGAAAAGAAATCCTAATAGCATAATCTAATTACGAGAAACATGGAAGATGGATTAATGAATAAATGATGATGAGCTTGAGTTGATTTTTTGTGATACTTGAATTAATGGATAAATTAAGATGAGGTGAAATTGTTGTAAAGAATATGATAGTTCCATTAAAGTACAATTGTTTCATTAATGGGTTGGAGATGGAAGGAGAAGTAGATGTTCTAATATGGGATGGATGAGAGTTCCAGAGTGCTGTGAGTGGGAATAAATGAAAATTTAGTAGCAGAGGTTTGAGAGTAAGAAATTAGAATATTGGAAGGATGATAGTTACGAAAGAATCAGGATCCATAAGAATTAAAGCTGGGAGAATGATATCTGAAGTCACACCCACCATAACTGGGAGGTGGAAATTTAAAAAATCGAAATAAAAATAAAATAAAATTTTAAAAAATGAAAAATGATTACCCAGTACCCATGCGCACACCACCAAGAATTAGTCAGTCAGGGTCCTCCCAAGTTCAGTTTTGAAGTGTATCAGATAATGTGGAGCTGTAGTGTATCACTGTATAACTGTGAGTAAGCGCCTCCTACCCTTTCCCTGAATCTCTTAACTTCCCTGTGTATTTGATGGGAGCAAGGCTTACTGAGAGCAAGATGGCTGTAACCTGAAGTGGAGGTTCTCAGATACTTCAAGCTGGAGTGTTCACTTCTATGTCTACCACTAGTGGTTATGATGTTGTCAATGTGAGCCATGTAGCTATGTTCACTAAATTTGGTGGCACTTGTGTCAGTGATAATCTTAGGTTGGGACCTTGTGCTGGTTATGGAGGTTTAAATCATCATGATGTAGATGGTAATGGTGGTCCAGATGTTGGACATCTAGTTAAACTTAATATGGAGGCAAGGCTTGCTGGAAGAAGTGGCAACTTCCAGAAATACTTGAAGGCACAATGTCCACTGCCCATTTCCATTGTCATTAGCGATGGTGTTGCTGATATGAGACATATACCTGTAATTAGTACTATTGATGGCGGTTATGAAAATCTTAGTTTGGGATCAGCTGCTAGTCGGACCAGTTTGGAACATCTAGATTGTAATGGTGGCCCTGACAGTTTATCTCAAGAAAGTTAAGAAATTGTCTTTTTCATGATGCCTAATATGACCACTCCTGAAGCAATTAGTGTGGTAAATCTTTAGGATAAAGATCAAACATTTAGATTTTAAAAAATATTTTGTTCCTTTTGAAACTTTTCCTTTCACTAAGGAGTATATTATATAACTGTTGTTTTCTGGTAAAATGGTTATAAAATATTCTTGTTAGATACATAGTAGGTACTGATTGGATGGTAAGTGTAGTATCTTATGTGATATCTTAATACTGGCTTTATTGATAGCCAGTTAATAAATGCATACGCTTAATACTCACTTATAAAAGTTAACAGAACCTTTCATTGCAAGACGACAGCAAGTATTGCAGACGGATGAAGTGCAAGAACACGTGGAAGAACAAAGACGAAGACAATTGTAATGTTTTATATACATACAATATACTGGTAATGAATGCATAATCAATGACGTCATTAAGCATCATCCTTGAGTAGTATAATCATACCGGAGTGGTATAGTTTACCACACTCCCCTCATTAAGGATTGTATTAAGGGAATGAGAATGACAATGATCATGCTTTGAACCTCAGGTTTCTGCCGGGTACGGGTAGAACATCTTGGAGGCGTTGGAGTACGAGCAGGTGGAGGATCAAGTGGAGGAACTGGTTGACTCTGAGTCAGATCCAGGCTTGATGGGAGATCTGGAAGTGCAAGTGGATCCACTGGTTGAACGGAAGCTGGAGTCGGAGCCAGGACGGCAGGTGAAGCGGGAACATCAGTTAGACATCGCTGAATCACATTATCAACATGTCTTCGAACTTTACTGCCATCGAGAAGCTCAATGCAATAAGAGAGAGGTCCAGTAACTTCAACAATCTTCCCTGGAATCCATTTTTGTGGTGAGGCTGTAAAATCCTCTACATACAAGATCTCCAATAGAAAATGTACGCACTGGTTTTGTTGAATCATGTTCCTCCTTTTGTTTCAGTTGCTTACTCTCAACTTTCTGTGAAACTGTAGGAAAAAGCAAATCCAGGCGAGAGCGAAGTCGTCGTCCCATGAGGAGTTCAGCAGGTGCAATCCCCGTCGTAGTGTGAGGGGTTATCCGGTACTGGAAGAGAAACTTAGAAAGTTTTTCCTGAATTGAACTGCCTTGGATGCGTTTCAGAGCTTGCTTGAAAGTCTGGACAGCTCGTTCTGCGAGTCCGTTCGTAGACGGATGATATGGAGCAGACGTGATGTGGAGAACTCCATTCTGGGTCAAGAAAGTTTTAAACTCTTGACTAGTAAATGTAGGACCATTATCAGAAACAATTTTCTGTGGTATGCCATGTGTAGCAAATATCATTCTGAGTTGTTCAATCGTGCTATGGGCTTTAATAGAATGCATGAGTCTCACATCCATCCTTTTAGAATGGGCATCCACCAGTACAAGAAACATGTGTCCCAAATAAGGACCTGCAAAATCAATGTGGAGGCGGCTCCACGGACATGCCGGCCACTCCCATGGGTGGAGCGGAGCAGTAGGTGGTGAGGGTCGAGACTCTTGACACTCAGTACAAGTTTTCACCAGGGTTTCAATATCAGTGTCCATGTTAGGCCACCAAATGTAACTGCGTGCTAGTGCTTTCATTTTTGTAACCCCTGGGTGAGCTTGGTGTAATTCCTTAAGTAGGGGCTGCCTACCAGGCGGTGGAATCACTACACGAGTACCCCATAAGATACAACCATCCAACACACTTAGTTCACCCTTCCTAGAGAAGTAAGGCTTGCATGGAACTTCTGTGACGTTGTTTGGCCAACCAAGCTGAATAAATCTCCGCACCTTGGAGAGGAGAGGATCCTTTGTGGTCCAGTCCTTAATATGCAATGCTGAAACACAAGTGGAGGACATGTGTTGTACAAGGTTAACCAATTCTGTGCATGTATCATCAGTGGCTGTGGTGACTGGGCGTGGGAGCCTGCTTAATGCATCTGCATTGCACAGTGTTTTGCCTTTCTTGTAACAGATAATGTAATTATAAGCAGAGAGTGTAATTGCCCATCTCTGTATGCGAGAAGATGCCATTTGGGGAATTCCTTTGGCTTCATTAAACAGGAAGGATAATGGACGGTGGTCAGACTCGATAATAAAATGTCTACCATACAGGAAATTGTGAAATTTCTTAATCCCTGAGACAATAGCTAGACCTTTTTCCAGCTGTGAATATCTTTTCTCAGCAGGGTTCAGAGTTCGAGAAGTGTATGCAATGGGTTTTTCTCGTCCATCTTCAAATATATGAGACAAAACAGCACCAATGCCATACTGTGAGGCATCACATGCCAGGATTAAAGGCTTTGAACTATCAAAATGTACAAGAACTGCATCTGAATGAAGAGCTTGTTTTGCTAACTGAAAAGCAGCCTCCTCCTTGGTGTGCCATGATCACCTCTTTTTCTTTGCCAACAGTGCATATAAGGGTGTTAGCTTTGTGGACATGTTAGGTAGGAATTTACTGTAGTAGGTAATCATTCCAAGAAAAGAACGAAGCTCAGTAATGTTAGTAGGAGCTGGTGCCTCCTTAATGGCTCTAATTTTATCCTCAGTAGGATGTCTACCAGCTTCATCAATGACATGTCCCAAATACTCTAATCTGGGTTGTAAAAAGAAGCATTTAGAGCGATTAAGTCTTAGGCCTGCCTGTTCAATTTGTTCCAGCACAGCAGCAAGGTTATGCAAATGGTTCTCATGTGTGGATCCTGTAACTAGGATGTCGTCAAGGTAAACGGACACACCATTCAAGCCCCGTAAGAGGGTCTCCATGCTGCGCTGAAATATTGCTGGTGCACTAAACACACCAAATGGTAACCTGTTGTACTTGAACAATCCCTTGTGGGTATTAATTGTCAATAATTCAGAGGATTCATGATCAAGGGGCAACTGTAGATAAGCTTGGGATAAATCGAGTTTGGTAAAGTATTTACCTCCAGCAAAGTCTGCCATTAACTCATCCACTAGTGGAAGTGGATAGGACTCTGTGAGAGTAGCCCTATTAGCAGTGACCTTGTAGTCCCCACATATACGTACAGTACCATTCTTCTTAACCACAGGAACTACAGGCGCAGCCCATTTTGAAAATTTTGAAAATTTCACAGGAGAAATAATAACAAGGCTTTCTAGCCTCTGGAGCTCAGTTTCCACCTTATCTCTTAGTGTGAATGGAACACTGCGTGGCTTGAAAAACTTAGGCTTGGCAGTAGAATCAATTAGTAACTTGACCTTCATGTCTTTCATGCAACCCAATTCATCATTAAATACTAAACAATGTTTATCAAGCACTGTCTGGAGTAAACAATCATTCTTCAAAAGATTCACTTCCCCCAAATTAACCTCAAGCAGAGATAGCCAATCTCTACCCATCAAATTAGGTCCATCCCCTCTACAAAACTCCTCTATTCAGCTAAAGACATATACAGGTCAGCCAATCCGTGTTCTTGGTATGCTACCAGTGCAAGCAGAATACAAGGGAAAATTAGTTGATGTGTGTGTTCATGTGGTTGAAGGGGCGACCACCTTGTGCTGTTGAAGCATCTGATAAGTCAGAAGGTTGATCAGGGAAACGGATGCACCAGTGTCCAATAACATCTCAACTTGAACAGTATTCAAGGCAACTTGCACATGCAGTGGATCACTTGCTTGATCCCTGACAATGCAGAGACTGTGCGTATGGTCAGCACACTGGTTTTCAGGCATATCCTGTAGCACAAAATTAGTTTCCTTGCCAACTTTATATTGTGGCTGGGCTTTCCTGCACACTCTAGCAATATGACTTTTTTCTTGCAGAATTTGCACTCAGAGTTGATAAACTTGCAGGCAGGAGCTAAATATGGACCTCCACACCTGTAGCAGGTTGGGTTTCCTCTGTTGGTGGGAATCTTGCCTTTAGAATGTTTAAATGTTCTGGAGTAATTGACTCCTGGCAAAGGCAACAATGGAGCACTGCTATTTTTGCTGCCCTTGAGGTCGAGGGTATCTCTCTCGGATGCCTCAATCGCTTGAGCTAGCGTGTAAGCTTTCTCATAGGTTAGATCAGTTTCAGCCAGAAGCTTACGCTGTATGGTGTCATGATTCACACCACACACTAGATGGTCACGCAGCATCTCATGGAGATTGTCTCCGTAATTACAATACTCTGAGAGCTCACGCAAAGCAGCTACGTAGGTAGCTATCAACTCTTCTGAGGCTCGAACTCTGGTATTAAATTTATACCTTTGAACAATCTCCGAGGGAATCGGCTGGTAATATCCCGCTAACAGCTTCGTGATTTCGGAGTAAGGCGTAGTTGCCAGTTGTCCTACTTCCACTAGGCTACGTATGAGCTTGTAAGTGGAGGAGCCACAAGCTGAGAGTAGAATGGAACGCTTCTTGCCTTCGTCAGCGACGTCATTCGCTATGAAATAATGATTCAACCTTTCAACGTAAGTCGTCCATGTTTCTTCGCTCTGTTGATACCGGGAGACTGTCCCGTGAGTAGCCATTTACAACTCGTCGCCAATGTAGTATCTTATGTGATATCTTAATACTGGCTTTATTGATAGCCAGTTAATAAATGCACACGCTTAATACTCACTTATAAAAGTTAACAGAACCTTTCATTGCAAGACGACAACAAGTATTGCAGACGGATGAAGTGCGAGAACACGTGGAAGAACAAAGACAAAGACAATTGCAATGTTTTATATACATACAATATACTGGTAATGAATGCATAATCAATGACGTCATTAAGCATCATCCTTGAGTGGTATAATCATTATACTGGAGTGGTATAGTTTACCACAAAAATATTACTTAATTATTTTCTTACCAAAATTAATTATTTCATTTTGTACATGTGGTGATAAGTGAGTGGTATTCTTTACCTTAGGTCTTTTAAGGTGAGCATTTATGATGGAGTTATGCTTAGCCAATTGAATAACTTTATTAATGCTTAGAAATTTCCTGGTTACCATTATATCAAGGTCCACCATCTCCTTAAGTGTCATTTATTACCTTCCACGAAATAAAATACACTCAGCAGAACAACGAATTGTGTCTATTTTCCTCAATATTTTTAGCCAGTGCTGAATTAATACATACTTCTACATTCTGCTCCACAGATAAGACAAAAATACTTGAATCTGCCATTACAATAATATGGTACAGATTAGAGGAATGACTATCTACCATCCTATGTACATTCACCCTTTTTTTTTTAAAAGATGCATTGATTAAAATTCCATACTTGCTCCTATCTTTCACAAATGAACTAAAGAAAATATAAACCTACCATCCAATCAATACATTATTACATACAACCAAGAATATTTTATAGCCATTTCACCTGAAAGCCACAGTTATACAATATACTCCTAAGGGAAATGGAAAGTTTCGGAAGAAACAAAATGGTTAAAAAAATCTTAAGATTTGATCTTTATCCAAAGAATTTACCACACCAATTACTTCAGTAGTGGGCATATTAGGCATAATAAAAAAAACAAACAAACAACATCTTATCCTTCTTGAGATAATCTGTCAAGGCCACCATTACCATCTAGATGGTCCAAATTTGCACAACTAGGAGCGGATCCTATAGTGGATTACCAAATACACTTTTTTAATAATCTTACATTGGCATGAATGAGCTTAAATAGTAAGTGCACAACATAGTGAATTGTTTGTTTGTGTGTGTGTGTGTGTGTGTGTGTGTGTGTGTGTGTGTGTGTGTGTGTGTGTGTGTGTGTGTGTGTGTGTGTGTGTGCGTGGCTTGTTGTATTGAATTGTACTTGTATGTTCAAATCACGTCAGGGTGTGATGTGTGTGGCCTATTGTAATTAGTTATGATTATACATAATGTCAACATGAATCAACACATGTCAATAATTGTAATCAATTACCAGTTAGTTAGTCCACTACACAACTCCCCCCAGAACAGCAATGGGTAGATTTAATGGTTCTGCCATATCTCGTGGTATTTGGAGCATTGGTTGAGGCCAGAGTACGAGTTGGTAGTGATGAGGAGGATGGGGCCTCTGCAGAGGAAGGTGTTGACTGTGAGTGGGAGGGTTTGATGTGATTATGAAGATATGCAGGTTTAAGTCTGTCGATAGATATGACCTCTTCCTTGTTTTGCTTTATAATGGTAAATGTCTTAACACCTTTACCAATTATTCTAAAGGGGCTCTCATAAGGTCTGCACAGGGACGTTTTGTGCCTGTCAACTCGCACAGACAAAATTAGCGGTATCCAAGTCTTTGATCATTGAGCACTTAGAATTACCATAAAAATCTGTAGTTTTGGGCACAAATTTGGTAATAAGTGAATCATGTTGTGTATGAGGTGGTGAAAAAAAAATTCTCCAGGGACAATAGGTGTTGATCCAAACACCATTTCAGCAGCTGAGCAGTTCAAATCTTCTTTAGAGGCAATCCTAATCCCTAACATAACCCAAGGTAAGGCTAGGACCCAATCATTATCAAGTAACCTGGCCTTTAAAGCTTCCTTTAGGTTTTCGGTGGAACCTCTCTACCATACCATTTGCCTGAGGGTGATAGGTGGTGTGATGAAGGGTATAACCTAAACATTTGGCCATGTCCAGCCACAGTCTTGATGTGAATTGAGATCCTCTGTCTGAGAAAATGTGACTGGGTATGTCAAAGCTTGAATCCATCCAATCAATATCTGGATACAGCTCTCTCTGTTGTGGTATCTTTGAGAGGGAAAGCATCAGCCCATCTAGTTGTCATTCTATCTACCACAGTGAAAAGGTATTGAAACTCCTGCGAGGGTGATAATGGTCCCACAATGTACACATGGATGTGATCAAATTTTCTATCTGGAATAGATGTATATGCTGGGATAGTTTTGGAATGTACAACTTTTTTAGCTGTTTGACAGGGTATACAAGTTTTAGCCCATGTTCCAACTTGGTTATTCATGCAGGGCCATACTAACTTGGTAGAGACAATTTTTATAGTACTCCCTATAGATAGGTGGGATAAACAATGAAGCAAGTCAAAAATTCTTTTTCTCCAAGAAGCTGGTACCACTGGTCTGAATTTTTCTTGAGAGATATCACACAAGAGTTTGATATTGGAGTCACCCAATGGCATCCAGTCCAATACCAGGCTACCATTAGCTACTTCAGCAGCAATATTCTCAGAATTTTGATCTCTTGCCATAGTAAAAAAAAAAAAATCTATATCTGTGCTCAATGTATTCACACTGTGCCTAGACAGAGCATCAGTCACAACAATTCTTTTCCCTGAAACAGGTCTGATATCTGAAAAGAATTCAGCAATAAAGCTTAATTGTCTCTGTTGCCTAGCAGGTCCTGGTTCAGGTACTTTAGTTAAGCTAAAGATGAGGGGCTTATGATCAGTGAAAATGCAAAATTCCTTCCCTCTAAGAAGTACTTGAAGTGTTTAATACCCAAAAATATTGCTAACAGCTCTCTATCGTATGTGCTGTACTTCTGTTCTGCAGTTTTTAGTTTCTTGCTCAGGAAAGCTAAGGGTTGCCAATTCCCTTGAACCTTTTGCTCCAGAACAGCTCCAATGGCAGTGTCAGAAGCATCAGTAATAAGAGCTATGTGTGATGATGGGTCAGGATGATTCAGCGTAGTGGCATTAGCCAGCATCTCGTTGGCCCTATCAAAAGCACAATCCATGTCAACAGACCATGAGATCTCCTTAATAGATTTTCCGTTTTTACCAATGGCTTGGTATAGGTAGATAGAATTTTTGTAGAATGTGGTAAAAATGTATTGCAGAAGTTATTCATCCCAACAAATTCTTGTAATCTTCTGATGTTTATGGGCTTGGGAAATTTTCTGACAGCTTGTACTTTTTGGCCTAGAGGAATAGTTCCCTGTTTTGTAATATGATGACCTTAGAAATCAATCTCAGTGCAACCAAACTGGCACAGGAGAATCTTGGACATGCATTTGGTCATCAAAAAAATTTTATGACAAGAAAGTTCATGGTGACTTCTTTAAGGCTGGTAACCTCACCTCATGTGTCTTCATTCAATGGTTCCACCAAGAGGTTATCATCGGAAATTTCACTGGCCACAGGTGGGACCTTACCAGATCATTAAGAAACTAGCTGATACTGTGTATCTTTTACCTGTGGGACCCCATTACCCCCCCCCCCCCCCCCCCCTGTTATCGAACACACAACCCTCCACAATATCTCTGGGAAGGATTTTTCGTTAGAAGGGAGTTGTGTAGTCAAGGAATCAAGAACACTTTCCACCCACACTGTGGATTAATATCAACAATAACATTCTATAACATTTAGTTCATGTAATTAATATTGAATTATTGAGATCATTTCATTTCTAATTTAGATTCTATATTTGGAATCAGGTATAGTATGCTTTAAGATATATTCTGGCTTTGTGAAACTGTTGTAAAAGAAAGAGTTGTTCTGCACTCACCTGATTGTCCTTACTTGGCCACGTTTTCCAGGCATGTTGCATTAAATTATCTTCTGTATCAGGAAGATATAAGGAGACAGAGCAACAAAACAAAAAAGTCAGAATAGGCAAAGTGGGATCCATTCTCTATCATAGCATTAGTTCTTGTCTCATATCCCTGCATATAACAATTTGTCACACACAATTGGCTTCTATATCATTTGACCCTAGTTGGCTCCAGAAATCTCTCTTCCAGATCCTGGTGTATTAAATTACCTAATGTTTGATATACTTATAGTTAACCACATAGCTCAGTTATCCATAATTCCAGCTAACTGATGAAAAAGTTTAACCTTTTCACAAGATCCTGCTTCTTTCCAGCTGTGGTAGCACCTCTACACTTCAGCCATCTCTTGAGCTCCACAACATGAAGTTAGCTAGGGTCATGACCATTCAGTGATGCTCCAGAAACATTTTCTGCAGTTAAGGTAGCTAGATAACTTGCACCTTGGACAGGGTAGTTCTGATAAGAACTAGAAGCATGATCACAGAGCTGGTCTCCAAAAGTTCAGGATTGTCACAAATTATCTTCTTTGCCAGAAGTCTGCTTGGTGATTGAGGAGGAGAGGATCCATGATGGGATTTATTCTACATAGCAGGAGGCGTACCATCAGATTGTAGGTGATGTTGGAATAAAATTAAATAATACTATAAATAAATTTCAAAAAATATTAAACTAAAAAGATCATTAGCTACCTAACAAGTCTTGAAATACATGAACACTCAATCATTTAGTTCCTCATTTATATCCTTAAATCATTTCCTCAATGTTACTCCTAGAAAGTTAGAGGTCTTTGTTGAGAGTAAAGGGTGTGAGTGTGTGTGCATATGGGTGTGCTGCATGTGTGTGCATTTGTGGCATGTGTGTATATTGGTGTGCTGCATGCGTGTGTGTTATGTATGTATGGTGTGTGTGTGTGTATTGGTGTGCTGCATGCGTGTGTGCGTTATGTATGTGTGTGTGTGTGTAATATCCATTTAATGAAATTTAAGGTTACACTGTTTAAATGAAATACATATATATATATACATATATATATAGAGAGAGAGAGAGGAGTAAAATATACTACCGAACATAAATGTCAGCAGTTTCAACAGCAATATCTTCATTATATTTTATCTCATCACTGCACAGTCTCATTTCAACATCATCAGAGGTAGGCATAGGAAGTTTCTTGTAGAACCACGGAGGATTGTTGAAAGTACAACAAGTGTTCTTAGGCCCACAACCTGCTCCATCCCACAGAGGGTTAGCACTAAACAATATTCTTATAAAACCAGTTAATGAAGCTGTATCACAGAAGTAATCATTTCCCACAAATGAAGGAATATCTATCACGGTTTGAATGTCAGTGTTGATGCAAGGACATTTGAATTTACCATTATGGTTATCTTCATTAAGAGCAGCAGCAAATGTCCAGATGTGCTGCCTTGGTGACATTCCATGAGTGATACTCACACCATCCACATAAAATGTATCAATGTTAGAATTTTTTGTCTCACTGCCACTGTTAGAATCAGTGTTAAAATTACCGAAAGCTTCTGGAATTCCATACTGGTATGCTATAACTCTCCCACAAACATGAGAGTATGAAACACCTCTCACTGGAAGCATATGTGAAGAACAAGTTGGCTCATTTTCATTAACTATTCTGCATGAACGATAAGGCTTACTTCCTGGCTTTCCCACCTTTAGTTGGAGACCATCAGGACAGGCTCTATCAATCTTCATATTAAGTTTAAGCAGAGGCATCCACCCTCCACGAACTGGTTTGCCACCATCAAAACCACATGTGAAGGTCATGTCACAATATGCAGTGAAAGCAAATTGACCGGAGGACCATAAGCTATAATTTTTGGACTTGGAAGAAGGAGAGGTCTGCTTAATTATGGGACAAGAAATAAATGTTTGCCCAACATTTATTGATAGATCAACAAAAATTCTTTTAAAACTAACAATTCTTAGTGCATTACTCTGCAAGCTTTGAAAAGTCATACCATAGCTGTTCTGCTGAGTGAATAGTCTGTTTAATTCATTCTCAATTATAGCTACATCATTTGCAAATAATTTATCTATTTCTGACAAAACAAGCCTCAACTTTCTGAACTGATCTCCTAGATTCTCACTTAGCTCTCTCAATTGATTTGCAAGAGAAAATTCCTTTATCCTTCGAATATTAATTATTAACAATCCAATATTTTCTCGTGTAGTAGTTATATTTGAATTAATTAGTGTTACCTCAGAATTAATCATGGAAATCACGCCACTGCCTAAATTGATAGCGATTAAAATTACTGCAAATGCTAAGAAGATCGAAGCTACCAATATAATGATCATATACATTTCACAGATGATTGTCTTTAAAGTATTTAGGTTCCTGCTGATTTGAGAAATTATTGATGATGTAGAAAAGGATGAAAAGGATGAAAAGGATGAAAAGGATGAAAATGATGAAGAAGAATCATAAAATGATATTACTTCATTATCGTCAGTTTTAGTTGCATTATGCATTGATGAATTTTTAGAAGAACCAAGATACTTAGCTTCCATCATGTGTTCCAATGCAGATGATTATTTAGACTCATCACTCATCTAAAAATAGAAACAATAACTTCTTTTTTTTTTAAATGATCAGGCAATACATGAACACAATGATATTTTAAAAATGTGATTAATTAACTGATCATATCTTACTATAGTTCTCAATTCATTTTTTTGTTTGTTTATTGACTAACTCCTCCCAGATGACTAGGTCTTAAAGGGCTCAAATTGATTTGATAGAGGTCACCCTGGGGCTGTCATAAGAAAATTTGGTGAAGATTGGTTGGTTTGATAAGTACTCCCCCAGACTATTAGATTCAAAGGGCTCAAATTTTCACGGTTTGATGGAATCACCCTGGGATGGTTATAAGAAAGTTTGGCTAAGATCAGAGTAAAACCCTGCACATGGGCTATTTTTCAAAATGTGTCCTGGTTGGGATCGCAAATCTATGCCTGAGTAAATGAACCCACTTACTGCAAACCGTAATTGTATAAACGCACATATATGTCAGCAAAATTGTGTCCAAATCACTTCCTGTTTCCTATTTTTTTCCTCCTTCCTATGACTGCTGTTGACCCAAGCATCTGGGATGAGATAGAAAACAGCAGAAGCCAATTGACTTGTAAAAAAAAAAAAGGTTAACCAAGCAGACCACAAATAGATCTACATACACCAGAAGAGCATTTTGAAACAGTAAATTCTTGGAATGAATGTCTCAGAGCGAATGAAAATTTGCTGGAGAAAAAAAAACACACCAGTTGCCTAAACTCACAGCAGCTTAATCAGTTTCATCTTCCACAGAGATACCAGATATTAAGGATAACTCAAATGAATTTGGGGGAAAAAAAGGACCTCATATGCCTAAAACCTAACAAGACATGTCATCTTATAAAAACATTAATAACCTCCAAATATGTTCTGCCTGTAAGACATGCCCACAAACTAGACATGTCCTCCCATAACACATAGTCTCATTAAAGACATGACCACCACTACCACATGTCCTTCAGTAATACATGCCATACAGCATAGTATGCCATCCTATAAAACCTGTCATCATGTTGGACATGCTTTCCAGTAAGACATATCCTACCTTAATTCATATATTTCAATAATGCATGTCCACTCATACTACATGTACTCTTGCAAGATATGTCCACCTGTAAGACATGCCCTCATGTAATGCATGGCTTCCTATAAGGCATATCATCCAGTAAAACCTGTCTTCATATAATACGTGTCCTCCTGTAAGACAAATTTCATGTAAGATATGCCCTCCTGTAAAACATATACTCCAGTAAGACTTCTCTAACTGCAAGACATGCCCACTTATAATATATACCATCAAGTAAAACATGTGCTCCAGTAAGACATGCCTAAATATAAAACACATCATATTGTAAGATCTGTCATCCTGAAGACATGCACTCCATCAATACATGACCTCCCATAAGATATTTCCTCCTACAAAACATGACCTTCCTTAAGACATATGCATTCATAAAACATGTCATCCTGAGATATGTACTCCAGAAAACATGCATTCCCATAAGACATGTACTTCCTTAATTTCGTTACCACAGCACACCAAAGGGGGGCCTAGCAAGCACTGAAGCCAAAGGCTAGTGTCTTAAATTACCACAGTTTCCCTGCATCCACTTTTAATCCGCTTGCATAAACAGAATGGCATCATGTTATTGTAATGACTAATATAATTCTTGACTGATATGTAATTATTTTGTCTTAATAACATTTTTAATAATTTTTCTTTGCCTTAACTTTATTTAGTGAATTCACTTAATATATAACACTGTTACTATCCTAAAATTTTTTTGCATTTTCATGCATTTGATAAGTCATATTGTTAATTCTATTCTCTTATCTAAAAATGGTTTTAAAGATTTTGGCTCTATTTGAATGAGTGGTATTCATTTAAGGTTAGCAATAATAGTAAGATAATTTTAGTAGTAGTTCCGTGTTGGAGCTTTCTCACTACTGCTAGAATTGTTTTATTTTTCCAAATTGGTTTTGTAGAGTGTGCCATTATTGACTTGTGCTGACTATGCAAGAAAGGATAAGAAATTTTTTTCTTTGTTTCTTTTTCAAAATTTCAAATAAGTGCTGTAGTTAACTATACTCATTTTGAGAGGACTGTATTCAAAGACCCAGCTGTAAGGACCAGCCTTCAACTAAAGAGACAGAGAAACATCCAGACAACAAGATTTCCTTATTAACAGCTCCATAAATTGTAATATCATTTGAATGTGGGCTGGATCCTCAGAGTAGTTATTGTAGGCAACCATTTAATTTAATGCCATTACTTATGTCTGATGTATGTTAATCAGCTTTGTGTGTAGTCACTTATAATGTTATTATGTGTTGGCATTCTTATTTTTGTGTCATCTTTGATGTGGCTCCACCCACCAGGAGTTTCTACTTAAGGAAGCTCCTGAGTGGGAGAGCCAGATTTCCCCTAGTGTGCATTTAAGTAATCTATTTTAAAATCAATTCAACTTGAAGGTGGCTTAAGCTCTACCTAGCACTTATGATTTTCTGGTGGCAGCATAAACTGAGGAGACAGTGGCCTAGAATGTCTTGACCTCCACACCAGCTAAGAGTAGAAATGGAATGATGGATTTGCAGAATTTTTTTCAAAGCAAAAGGAATCATGGTAAGTGCATGATGATTTTTGTTTTAGTGTAGCTCAAGTTTACTAAAAGATTGATTGCTCTATTTGACTAAACATTTATCACAGTGTATAATACTTCTGATTCTACATTTACCAATGTAGAATTAGAAGCACTGAACTGCCAGGAGTATGCAGCTTTCCTTAGGGCTTTTCAATACAGCTGCCCCCATTAATTAGCCTAAAATGGCCCTTTATTAGGCCACTTTTGTCTATCAGGATCTCAAGAAGTCTTAGTATTTTTTAAAAGTACCATTTTGGTATAGTAAGCTATATACACAAAGAGGAAGAGATCTGGCTGGATGGGACCCATCCCATGTTATTTGAAGAGTTTAGTTGTCTGTATGCCAAATTTAGGCCTATAGTTCCATTCCTTTTTTATGAAAAAGTACCATATTTAAAACAATAGGAGTAAGTGCAGTGCTTGATTTCCATTCTTTTGATACCCCTCTTGACTCTGTAGCTTCAAAAATGAAAGAATGTATAGAGAACACACATTCACACAGATTAAAAGCTATTTATAAGTAGATTATTTAACCATATAATAATCAAAGCAGAATTCTATCTTGATTATAATCCTTTAACCTTAACACAGCTGTTCCAGTTCATAATATCTCATTTCATTCTAATGGTAATCACATACATTGAGCACCCCCTGCTGGAATTCTTGAAAGTTTGATAACTGGAGAGCTCAAAACAAATGAATGCACTCTTGAGTTTATTCTGGTGACTTCAACGGAGTGTTAATATTGAAAAATTAAAGAAAACATTCAGACAATGAAATATTATTCCTTTTGGAATATCACTTTTTACTAGGCAAGGTATATAAATTTCCAAGTTGTAGTTCTGGTGGTGAAAAAATATCATTCCAAATGAACCTGGCTTGGTAAATATAATGGTCTGACTTATTCCAAGTCCAAAAATGGAGGATATTGTCTATTTTGAGTTTTATTTTGGCATTAATATTGTAATCTATTAGTGCAGCAATTTGGTTAACTGGTAAATACCCCATTCACAATTTGCAAGAAAGCAATTAAAAATTCCATATAAGCATTTTTATTCCAAAAACAGAAAATCTCACTTCAAAGTATTAGAGATGGCAATGACATTTCATGCTGTGAAAATGAATCAGGTATTGGCTATTTAGAATCTTCCAGTCGAACTAAACTCATTGCACAAAATTAATTGAAGCTTCATTCAATTTCTGTAGCTATTTTTCTATGTGGAAGATAAAATTTGCTCTTAGGATAACTTGGAGGGCAGTTTTGATGTAGAAAGTAGTTGTGTGGGCTAAGTAAATTTTCTTTCTCTATTTTCCAAATATTTAAACCTTTTTACAATTGATGGCTACATTCCTTGTTACTAGTTGTGAGTGTGAACAATCATTAAGCTAGCTTAAGCTTCTCAAAACACCATTACATAGCACTTCAAGATAGGGCAAGCTTAATGGGTTAGCAGTGAATGTGTTGTCACCATGATATAAAAGTTGAACCAGAAGATCTTGTGGATGAGTTCACTATACACCATTCAAGAGAATACTGCCTACTCGAATAACTGGTATATAGAGCTAGAGGTAACATATTGTTATGTGAAAATACTATTTTAAGCACAGACTTTGTTGTTACTCAAATGAATTACTCAGAATAATATAACAATTAATAGGTTCCATAACAATTTTTGTGTACGCGCACAGGTCATGTTAATCAAGTTACCCTTACATGACCAAAATATTATGGGTTTTCACGAATGAAACATTAATTTTTACTGATATTATTATCAATGGATCAGAATCAGTGTCCAGGGATTATATGATACCATAAAAAAAAATTCCTGATGGAGTCTCCCACTAACACCCCCCCCCCCCTTATCAAAATCCTGTATCTGGTTGGCCCTGGCCGGTCCCCCAATAAAACCAGATATATTGAAAAATTACTGAAAATTTTGCACCCAAAAAAATGCTATATGCACATTATAACTAGTTCTATAGTTAATTAGGGTATCCTATCTTGCATTTCTTTTGTGGTTTGTTTGTTGTCTTTTTGGTTGTTGATTTTTTATAATCAATTGATGAAAATAAAGTCGCTAAATTTCAACAATATTAATTCACTAAAATAAAAAAAATCCTAGTGTTTTGCAATAAAATCAAAATAGCCCTAATTATATCTCAGTATATATAGCTTGCAAGCGTTTGTCTGTCCGTAAGTAATACTACAACTCCCAAACCGAAATTTGAATCACCACAAAATTTTTACATTCTATTTAGGTTAGCATTGAGAATGCATACATTGAGTTTCATCTTGGAGAATGCTCTGTGAGGAAGAAAAAAATTCAAATGTTACAATGGACAAAAATAGGCCAAGTAAACATGGGCAATCAATTAAGGTAGAGGTCTCCCAAGCTTCAAGTCGGAGGTTTGTAACCTAGACTGGACTTCAATCCCCTTCATTTTCCCCATTTTAACCTCCTTTTATGCATTTCTTTTTGTTCATTCAAATTGATCCCATCCCACTCTTATATATGAAAAAAAAAATTATGTAATACATTATTTAATAACTTCCTACATAATATAACAAGCTATTTAAACAATTTTGTAAATACAGTGGGGCAAAATCTGTAGGGTGGGTTTTTCCCTAATATCTGATATTTAGCAAAATGAAACAATTAAGTAAAACCTACAGGTCTCCTCACTATATATGAAGAACTGATATTATAGAGGAGGGGGGGGGGGGGGGGGGGGGGGGGGGTGGGGAATTCAGTAACTCCAGCATCAGTATAGCCAGAAAGTTTATCTTTTGCAGTAGGTATTTGCTAGGTATTGAAGAAATTAAATAACCAGGTTGGGAAAAAAAAAATTTTTTTTTGTTGAAACACAGGTATATTATACTAATAGCCCACATACCCAGCATTGCCTGGATATAATGACATGCCCACAAGAAGATGCATGCCTAACCAAGTGTGTCCCAGACAATGTCTCAAGCAAGCTTAAGTGGTAAATGCATGCCTCTAGATTTCTATGTCCATAATTTGCTCTAATTCTAGCCCTAATTCTACATTACCTACTTAATACCTTAAATAGATCTTATTTTTAGATTGACACTGATTTCCACAAAAAGGTGTGGCCAGGTTGAATCAAACCTAACCCTTTACATACCCCAGTGAAATCCAGACATGATAAGACATACTGACTCAACGAGTGAGTGTAAGGAAGTCTAGACTTAGGTTTCATAGCATCCTGTAATGCCTGAGATACATAAAAATATTATGGATCAAGTACAAATGTCCAGAAGCCATGTTTCTTGCCATCCTGGTACAAAATATTTTCATGGATTCATTTTTGCTCAAAGCCATTAAGAGTGTATTGTCTTGCTATAACTGTCAAGAAGCATATAAATCAAAGCTTACTATTATAAGTACAAAAGCTGTACTGGCATTCATTGTTACTGGTATTTCCTATTGGAAAAAAAGCAACAACTAGCTTTAAAAAAACATAAATGTTCAAGAGCTCATTGAGATGCTGTAGCACTCTGGAAAGACTGCACCTTCACTAGCTGAAGCTTTAGCTAAAGCTAAAATGGTCCAAGGATAATAAAATTGGGCGCGGATAATAGAATTGGGCGAGGATAATAGAATTGGGCGAGGATAATAGAATTGGGCGAGGATAATAGAATTGGGCGAGGATAATAGAATTGGGCGAGGATGATAGAATTGGGCGAGGATGATAGAATTGGGCGAGGATGATAGAATTGGGCGAGGATAATAGAATTGGGCGAGGATAATAAAATTGGGCGAGGATAATAATTGTTAGTTAGCATTGGTGGAATCAATAGCAGAAATCTGGATTGGGTAAATGTATTTCAGTTTGAATGGAAACTTAAAGTTGGATAGAAGGGTGCCTCCTTCCATACCTGTGAATCCGCCTTGACCTGTCACTGCATCAGGGATACAAACACTTTGCCCAAAAAGGTGGACAGTTCATACAAGAGCTATGCAAAGAATCCCCAACAACTATTCATCATTTCAAGAATCAATAAAAACATGAAACTGATGGCTGTTCTGGACTAGTTAGTGGTATTCTAGCACCCATGGAGAAATTCCTAGCTTATTTTGGTTTGAAGCTGTCTTGATCTTTGGTATTACTCAAGACTCATCAGTTACTCTTCAGGGATAAAATAATAATGCTAATGATTGCCTTGCTGCAATAGATGTTACCATTCAAGATCTAAATAGGCACAGAAGTAATGAAATATTCAAAACATTTCTTGAATTCACCGAACACAAAGCTGAAAACTAATTTGATCCACTAATAGTACCTAGGAAATGAAAACTTCCAAGGAGGTTAACCAATGATAGAGATTGGCACTCCTTTGGTTCAGTACATGAGCTTTACAGAAGAGAATATGTTGAGGTTATTGACAGCTTAGTTGGAGATCTTAAAAAACAGTTCAAACAAAAGAATTTTATTTTCTTAAAGAAATTGGACACTCTACATCTTGATAGTGAAAAGATCTGACCATGTACTCTCCCTTAAGAGATTATTGACATATATGACAAAGATACCCACAAGGAAAAGTTAAAACTCTACCTTCAACTTCTACCAGATGTTATAAAGTTGATGTCTCTGGATGGAATTCGAACAACCAGCACACCTTAAAAAATTGGATTACTGAAGTTCATATGCAACTCAAATTATTTTTGACAATTTTTGTCACTAGTGCACCTGCTTTGAAACAATTGAAAACGTATTTGAGGAATTTGATGACAAAGCAATGCTTAAACCATTGTATGTTATTACGTATTCATAGAGACAAAACTGATGATCTTAATATAAGACATTGCATTAGAATTTATTCAGGCAAATGAAAGAAGAATTGGTTATTTTGGACAATACTAAAAACCATCAGTGGCGAGTATGTGCCCACCCTGAAGATCCAAGTTCCATATGGTTTGAAGCTTTGGCAGTAGAGTAGATAGACACAATATACATACTACATTACCAGGTTCGTATATATGAAGAGGAAAAAGTGTGGCTAAGCATGATTATGATCAACTCATAAATCCTTTTTATGAGGTATTAAAAAGAAGCAATAAGGAAGGAAAAGATAAAGAAATGGAGTGGTGAGGAAAAAAAAGATAGAAACATACTCATATCTGGTATCAAGATTCCTGCCTTCAGCTTGAAAATGTATAATATCAGCTCGAAAGTGGTAAATGTAGGGCAGACATCCTTAAATATATTTGCATACATGTAGTACCAATGCAATCAACAAGGACAACTAGACACTAATCAGGTAATCAATAAACAAACTGACAAATTATTTGTTTTTATTTACCTGCAAGAGCCTTGCCTATGTAGGCTAAACAAATTTTATTATGTTTTAAGAGTTTTCTTGATTTTTTAAAATATTTATTATCAATAGTTTCTAACCAGAAACAATAGTAACTTTTCCACTTCCAGCAGGAATTAATGATTGAAGATTAATGAGAATCTTACCAACTTTTTAGCTAGATAAGTTTCATATAACTAAATCAGCAAGACTTGCTCACAAAGGACTGACAATAAAAATGTTATTTTTTCCACTACAAGCACTTTACTGGTTCCAGTATAAAAATATATATAATGAGACAGCAGCCTCACCACAAAAAAAAAAAAAAAAAAAAAAAAAAAAAAATTGAGCCAACCAAACCAAATATCCATAAATCTTACAGTAAACCTGGCAATCTATAAGTTCATACAATACAGTACACAATCAACTGAAAGGTAAACAACTAATCAATGCAAGGAACTGCAACAACTTCAAAATTTTTCTTTAAAATTTACTTTTTCTGCTTATATATTAAAAGCTCTAATCTTCTATCCAATCTAAATTGTCACTATATTCTCTCTTTTTGGTTTAGTTTAAAAAAAAATAAAACTTGTGGAAATTAAAAAGATTACGTATGGTTTGAGTGGTTTAACTAGATCTAATTGTTCATAAGATCAGAGAACCATATGATATGTTTGTGAAAGTACATCAGAATTAATACACATTGCAATACACACCCAGGGAAGGTTAATTTGCTTACTGAACAAGGACACCACTGATTACCCACCAAGAGCACTGGCATAAAACAATACTCTTTTGAAATGTTCTACTGGCAAATAATTCTCAATAATATTTTAAAGATAAAGTAATGATAAGATTTTGGTTTGTTGTTTTTCTTTTTTTTTCTCTCTCTCTCTCTTTTTGTATCGTATCATACTACTTATATTATTGAGAACAAAGTGGGGGAAGAGTATGTAGGTATATTTGAACCACTTAGAGACGCAAAAACATTTTCCTTTATATCTTGATCCTCATTTATAATTTTTACTAATTAATCACCAGAGCATTTTGTCAACTTTGCAGTCCCCATAAGCAATTAGACACTTCAATGAATTTTATCATTTTAACTGAATTTAACCTATTACCCACCTATTCCTTACAAGAACTTGCAGCTGGCCAGAAGATTGCATGTACATGTTGATAGCTAAATGAGCAACTTCTCTACTATACTGAAGCAGTCATTAGGTAATCTGAATATGTTGTACAATCATTAAAAAGTTAAACTTCATTATACAAAGTTCATAGTAGAATAATCTCAACTTGTCCATAAATAGAAATTTTAAAAATACATCCCTAAACAAAAAGCATTGGTTTACCAGCTTTGCTAATCTATTGATGTCATTTTTACCTACTGAATGCTTCAGTACCTATTGTTCATCTTTTTCACTGCAATAGTATTCCTTTTCAAAAATATAGCAGTGATATTATACACATTTAGTGGACTAGGTATAGAAATGTGTATGACATGGCTTTCAAAATAGCACCTAATTTTTCAAACACCTATGAGTTCACCTAACATGGGATGTTTTTATTGTCTATATTATTTTATATTTATTCTAAACATTTTATATTTGTTCTAAGTATTGTTAATTTCAATTTGAAAATGAACGCTAGGATTCCACAAGTCTATTTGACTATGTTACTGCTAATAAACGCTAAATTATTATGCAAATTTTAATTAAAATGTGTTGATAGGTGGATCATTACATTAAAGAAAAATATTAAATTTTTTTTAATTGGTCCAGTATTAGAAATAAAAATTAAGGTGTTTCTTAATTGTATAACTTACCTATTCCTTACAATGACTTGCTTCTTGCCAGAAGATTGTGAACTCAAATAGCTAATAAATTCTAACAGTGAAATTCATATTGGAAATGAAACAGAATGTGAACCTCTTCTTTTGGTAGGAGAAAAATGGATAAGTTACTAAGGGAAACTTGTTTGTACTCCACAAAATTAAAGTTAACTCAGGAGAACCCCCAGGGTGTTTATTTGACAACTGTAACTACGGTTGAGGAGTTGCCATGCTGCCATGCGTGATATTGAAGAAAATGAGTCCTGTTATGTAGCCAGTTGCCCAGTTAAAAACTTTTACCTTTACGTAGGTGGACAGAAAGATTTCTTGAAAGGTGAAAGATTTTAATTTGTCAATTCCATACGTAACCAAGACCGTTCTTTGTAGCGAGTTGAGAGGCACGAACTTCAACCTTCACTACCTGCGAGGCAGAAAGGATTTAGCACTGGCTGGTATGATAAAATTAGGGCAGCACCATATTGTGAGCTGGAATAGCAGAAAATCACAGCTGAACCACTAGATTTTGGGACAGAAAGTGCCCCACACAAGATAGTAACAAATATTCCAAGATTATAAGTAACTAAATCCATGATTAATTTATACTTTCACTTATTATTTTGATCCACTTATTATTCTTTAACTATTCAAATGATCTATAATTATTACTTTTTACTCACATGAAAATATTCCCTTTCCATGAAAATATTCCCTTTCCATGAGTTCGAACATATGAAACTGCCTCCATAACTAATGTATGCGCCCAAGCAGCTTATGAACTTAGCTATTGGATCATCCAAACAAAATTTTTCAAAATTATATTTTTCTTTTCATAAATGGCATAATCAAATAGTGATAGCATTATATTTTGAAACCTTTAATTACCCCATTATTCCATTATGCTTTATTGCTAGCCTACTATTGCATCATATTTTTTTTCAATTTATAATTTACTCTCTATTATTCTCAAAATTATGCTAGCATAACCCATCAAGACCTAAATTTGAAGGCAGGTAAGGTCAATGATAACCAAAAAATATATATCCAAGATTGTACCTAATGACAACCCATGATCATTTACTTGATATTTGTGATCTAAGTTACAAGTAAGGTAAGCTAAGGTCACAGAAAAAGGTAACAAAATCGCATAATTGTAAGGAAAATACCATTGATTGATCAGTCATATATATAACATTTATATACAAAAACAATGCTACAGACATATTCCTGTAGCATCTGTGGAAAGTCCCGTTCACAGATGACAGAAAAAGACAAATGACATAGAGAGCAACATTGAAATACAAGCACATCAGTTCTTCCGCCCATTCAAGTGTTACTTGTCTCCATTCCATACTGTAACACTCCTGCTTGGTCATTGTCAGTCAGTACACGATGATTCACTGGGTAAATGTAACAACAGTAAGGTGAATAATACTTTGTCAGCTCTAGTTTATAGCATCAATGGATTACAATCAATGGAACACTACCATGAGTTCCATATGCATGAACACTAGCTATCTAGTGCACTACGAATATCAATAAAGATCTTGAGCAATTTCCATTCAAAAATAATCTGCTCAAGATGTTTGACTTAAGATAATGAGTTTCTTAGTACAAACCCCCCCCCCCCCCCCCCACAATTCTAGAGTTAGCCAAATAAGTATTAGGATCAGTCCCAATTATCAATGTACCTATTGCATAAGAGATTTCACATACAATTATAGATACAAAGAATCTCAAATCTAATTCCAAATAAGTATTAGGATCAGTCCCAATTATCAACGTAACTATTGCATAAGAGATTTCACATACAATTATAGATACAAAGAATCTCAAATCTAATTCTTTGAAAAATGTCGGCATGGAATGATTGGAGGAAAAAAACTTCATATCAGCCAAAAGAGAGTGATGGTAGCTACACCAACAGGAATTTTTTTTCACTGCCATGAACCAATGCAGGTTGAAATTTGGCATGTAATCTTCATGTTACCAGGAGTGTTATTACCCTCTTGCAATGCCCACAGGAAGTATTAATCCAGTCGGTTTGATTGGTGCAAAAAACATCAATTAACAAGGGAGTAAAAGCCAGCACCCAAATTGCTACCAGCATAATTATGATTTTTGGACCAATGCAATGAGATGCAACAGGTGCACTAGTATATATAAATAAGCAGGAAATTCTCTGTGCATGTTCGCTACATATGGCCAAACCAATTTTGATGAAACTTTGCAAGCATGATCTTTAAATGCCTGACTAAGTTAGGCCATTCCTATTTGACCATTTGTTGAAAGGGATTATTTAACTGCAAGATTGGGCTGGTAGGTCATTTTGAAAGTGAAACATTTAAACATGGATTGTACAGTAATTATTGAAACATAATGAATTCCAATAGGCAATCACATTAAATTAAATAAAGTTTATAATCCTCAATGGGACTGTAACAAGTAAAATTTTATCAACTAATGTCCTTTCAAGTGGAGATGGAGGATAGAACGATGGCAATCCGTGCAATCCAAATTTTATTATAGGATATTCAAACAGTAATTGAAAATATTTTCATTTTAAGAATTTTAGACAGAGTATAAAACTCGAGATGGCTATAGGGTAAGAGTAAGCAACCAACTAAAATGATACACACTATGTGAATATATATTGAATCAAAAGCATATTGCCTATGCATTTCAAGACAATGGAGAGAGCAGCATGAATATAAGGAAGGGATGTCATTCATATGGTAAGGTATGAATGTATGAGTGTGCTAATAATAATTAACAATTTGGAGTTATTATACATTCACATGAGAAAAGCCTCTTCTCATCATATGACTGAACAATGCAAGTGCTTGCTAGCTGCTGCAGTACCATTTAGCAGTTCCAACTTTCATTGGTGCAATTTCTGACCCAACAAAAATTATTAATTCATTTATTGTCATGCATGATTAGGTGTTTTGAATTTTAAGTTTTTTTTCCCTTTTTTTTCTTAAATAAGTGGTGTGGCCTTAATAAAAAAAAATTTTTTTTAAATTTTTAAACCCAACCAAAGAACCCAACCCAAAAACCCAACCCAAAAACCCAACCCAAACACCCAACCCAAAAACCCCAACCCAAAAACCCCAACCCAAAAACCCAACCAAAAAAACCCAATCAAAAACCCCAACCAAAAAAAAAAACCCAACCAAAAAAAAAAACCCAACCAAAAAAAAAAACCCAACCAAAAAAAAAAAACCCAACCAAAAAACCCCCAACCAAAAAACACCCAACCAAAAAAACCCAACAAAAAAAAAAAAAAACCAAAAAACAAAAACAAAAACAAAAACCCAACCAAAAGTTTGAGTTACGCCAGTTCTTAGCTGGCGTTGAGCTGAGGGGGCGGAACCTAGGAAACCAGCCAGTAGTCAAAGTTTTTATTTTGGGGCAACTGGTTACATAACAAGATTTGAAGAAATTGCCCTCCAGCATTCTGGTATCTTACTATAAACTTCCCTTATTTATTTATTTATTTATTTGTTTGTATGTTTATTTATTTATTTGTTTGTATGTTTGTGGGTATGGACTCCTTCAGAGAAAGAGACTTTAACCCCAAAATTGTCTGCAAATTTGATCAACTGGATTCTATATATGTATATTGCGTGTATACTGTACAGTATGTGAAAGAGAGGTTAACCCCAAAATTGTCTGCAGATTTGAGCAACTGAGAATTTTATAGATGCATATTGTATATACACTGTACAGTATGAGAAATAGAGTTTAACCCCAAAATTGTCTACAGATTTAAACAATTGTGGATTCCATGTATTCTTACGCATGTATACGGTACAATACAAAAAAGAGAGTTTAGCTGGTGGGATTTTTGCAAATCAATAATCAAATCACACGCAATTTGAATTAGATGCAAGTAAAGCTGGAAATGGTCCACTAGTACCTAAAATAGTGGGTTGTTGTTGTTTGTTTTATTTTTTTATACCATAAAAATGTTAGGCACTCAGTGTACTGCAGTGGTCAAGTTTGGAGGGATGAAATCAATGACAAGCATTATTTTGAATACATTGTGATACCAATTTCATCCCTTGCCAAATTTATCCCATTTATTTTACTTTGAAGTTACCAACCAGTCTTGACCTGAAAAAGGAGAAAGTGGGTGTAATTTTTTGTTTTTGTTTTGGTCACTGATAAATAGCCATGCCTTCAGTACGTCAAAATCCCTAAATACCCATTACCTGCCATCCAGGAACCGAGAGCTGCCTCTTGTCTAGTAATATTATTAGATAGTTCAGTTTGAAGTATGCCAGGTTATCTGGGTGGCTGTCTACTGCTGTAGTGTGTCACTGTGTAACTGCATGTCAGCACCTCCTATCCTTTCCCTGATCTCTCAACTCCCTTGTTGACTATTAGATGGGAGCTAGGCTTGCTGGGAGCTAGGCTTGCTGGGAGCAAGATGGCTGCTACCTGAAGTGGTGGTGTTCTGTGGTACTTGAAGCAGGAGTGGTTATGGTGTTGCTGATGCGAGCCATGTAGATATGTTCAGTAATTTTGGTGGCACTTGTGTCAGTGATAATCAAGTTGGGACCTTCTGTTGGCTATGGAGGTTTAAATCATCCTGATGTAGATAATAGTGGTGGTCTGGATATTGGACATCAAGTTAAACTTAATATGGAGGCAAGGCATGCTGGGAGAAGAGGGTAACTTCCAGAAGTGATAATCTTCTGAAGCACTTGAAGGCACAATGTCCTCTGTCCATTTCTATTGTCATTAGTGATGGTGTTGCTGATGTCAACCATATACCTGTAATTAGTACTATTGATGGCAGTTGTAAAAACTTTAGCTTGGTATCAGCTGCTAGTTGTGCAAATTTGAACCATCTTGATGGAATGGTGGCCTTTACAGTTTATCTAAAGAAAGTTAAGATGTTGTTCTTTTTTGAATTATTCATAATATGACTTACTGAAGTAATTAGTGTGGTAAATTTTTTGGCTAAAGATCAAATCTTAGATTTTAAAAACATTTCCCCCTGAAACTTAGCTGTTGCTGTCAGGTGAAATGGCTATAAAATATTCTTGGTTGGTATATGATAAGTTATTGATTGGATGGTAGGTTTTGTATTTCTTATTTTTTTTTGTAAAAGATAGGAGTAAGTATGTAATTTTAGTCAATACACCTTTTAAAAAGTGGGTTAATGTACACAAGGTAGTAAAGCGTCATCCCTCAAATCTGAACCATCTTAATGAAATGGCAGATTCAAGTGTTTTTTTCCAATCTGTGGAAACTCCACAGCACAATGTAGATGTATGTATTAATTCTGCACTGGTTAAAACTATTGAGGAAAATAGACACAATTTGTTGTTCTGCCCAGTGTATTTTATTTTGTGGCAGGCAATGCCTGGCACTTAAGGGAGATGGTGGACTTTGATATAGTGGTAACCAGGAGATTTCTTAGCATTAATGAAGGTATTCAATTGGTTAAGCATTGTTGGGGTTTTAAGAACTGCTTAATCCCCAGGTATGGTAGGTTGCTGCCACCAGAGTCAATACCCAGCTAACAAGGTCCTTGATTCTTAAATACAGAGTAATTTAGGTTATAAATTAAGAAGAACTTTATTAGCAATTTAGCAAGACTCCTGACAGTGGCCTTTCCAGGGTCTTTTATACCCCTATCCACACATTAGCATTACATGATACAATCTTACATACATACCTAGAATTTAAACACATTAGCTACCTATAGGGTTCCATAAACTAATATAATACCTAAGACTCAATAACAGCACAAGTACAGACACATAACTTGGTTGTTTATCTTGTTCAAATATATGTTTACAATAAACTAATAAATTTTCTGGGCCTGGCTTGGCCATGTTGAGGGTTGACCCTCGACAAGCATAACTCCATCATAAATGCTCACCTTGAAATAACAAAGCTAGAGAATGCCATGTGTGCATCACACTATGTACAAAATGAAATAATTAATACATGTAAAACATAATTAAGAAATATTTAGTTGATAAAATAGTGCAAATCATTTTTTTGATAATGGTGGATGAAATAACTTTTAATAAAGAAGTAATTAATTTATGCATTCAGATTGTAAACCATGACATCAGAGAGGATTTTTTTTTTTTTTTTTTTTTTTTGTTTTTTTGTTTTGGTAATATGCCAAATTGACTGGAGTTACTGGCTATGTTATTGCTACTTGTATCATCGATGGCCATGAGTGAATCAGATTGCAAATTCACCCAGCAACATCTGTTATACTCATTGTGTTTACTGGGGTAATATTTTTTAAAAAAGAACAAAAAAAAATCGAACTTAAATGAACACACCTTGTATCTGTTGCACCTATTATTAAGAATTAACATGGCTGGATTTTGAGTGTTCCATCCTTTTAATTAACTGGTAGTATATATTGTATTAAAATTAAAGAAACAGAACTTTTTATAACTCTACATATATCAAGATATTTAATGAATACTAATGAAAAACCTGCCCTAGGGGCAGTTTTATGGCCCACATAGTCACAAATTTTCTGCATGCTGAAGCTTTAGGCCTGTAACTCAATTCTTTTTTTCTAGAAGTACAATTTTTGGCTTTTTTATATATATAAAAGGAGTGTGGCCATATAGGCATGCTTTTAATATCCCCCTGGTGACCGTGATACTAAATATATGGTTTGGTGATCTAACTTCAACCATTCAAGCATGAATCAAGGATGCACAGATAGACAGACAGGTTATTCATACTTTATAGTATAGATATTACATTGTAGAGCTTTTGCAGCACATGAGTTGTTCACATATTTATCTTTCTAATTATTAAAAACATCATCACTCTGATTACTCAAAGGGTCCAATTAAATGCTGAGTTGACTTTGCACTAGGACAGAACTCTTGTAGTAAATATTGAATGAGGTCTGTGTCCTCCGTAATCTACCTCAATCTATGATGCACCTCTAAGAAGGATGTCAGCTGGGATTCAAGTCATGACTCTATATGAAATATATGTATATCTAACATTATATAGGACTATTTGGCCATTATGCATGGCATATCTTTCAACTCTATTTTGTGAAATTTGTATGGTACTTACAATAATACTTGAGAATGTGGGACACTTAAACATGTCATGAAGCATATCATTGGGAAGCATTTGAACTAAGCTTCATTTGGCAATAAGATAAAGAGTAGGGGGTGAGTGACAACAAAGTGATGGTCTGAGTTACAACCAAAAGGCCTTGCCAAGCATTTAATTATTATTATTTATTTATTTATTTATTATTATTATTAGTGTATTCGGAAACAGGAGAGTTGCACGCCGAACAGGATGTTAGTTTATTGGACTTTTAAAAAATCCTATACGGAAACGAAACCGCAGAAGGTATGGTGAGTTGTTGACCTTGCCCATTGCCTGGTATCTATGGTCTGCCAACGACTGTGAACGCTTGAGGGCATTTGCGGAAAAGATCTGCTTGGACACTTCTGAATTGTTTTAAATGTTAACCACTAGTACCCTTGGGGTCTTGGAATCACCTCTTATTTATTCTAGCAACCATGGCAATTGAGTATAATTGTTTTTGTTGGCATCTATATTTTGACCATATCCTGAATGATTATAATCCTTCCTCTCCAATTTCAGTTATTTAAAGGTACAGTACATATATTTTATTTTATTCACTACTACTTAAGTTATAAAGTAACAACATATCATCTATGAGCATTTAAATGATTGGATGGGCTAAATAACCATTCCCCTTTTGTAATAAATAATAGTAAAACAGTTCACTAGTACAACAGTATCAAATTAATTATTGCTGCACATTAACACACAGGTCATTTGATCAATATTGTTGTTTTTTCTCATTATTATTGTTATGCATGCATGCATGTAGCTATATAACCATTAATCAATGTTGTGTGTGTGTGTGTGTGTGGGTGGGTGGGTGGGTGGGTAGGTGTGTGTGTGTGGGTGGGTGGGTGGGTGGGTGGGTGGGTAGGTAGGTAGGTAGGTAGGTATACGCTATCTTTAGACTATAATTAGCTTCAATTTTGGCCAGTGGCTCCTTGTCAGTAGACCATCAGGTCATTATGTAAAATGTCACCTTTTCCATCACTGATCATATATACATATACTTTCATGCCCTGTAAAGCATTAATGAATGAATGGATATATATATATATATGCTTGTGCCGCTATATATATTTATTGTTTCTCAACTTTATTTTGTAATACAGTATCAGTATCTATGAAAACCAATATGAAGGAAGATAATCCAATAAGAAATATTTGTGGAATTACTCTCATTTTTATGACACAAGTTGTTGCCACTTTTATTTCTTTTGCAGCAGTTTGTGCCACTACATATTTTGTATTCAGTCTGGCTTCCAAACTAAAATCTGAGATGGCACAACTTGAGTCAAATATAAACAGCACTGCAGATCTAATAGACAAACTCACAATTTCAATTTTTCAATCAGTACTAAACATTAATGATGAACAATTAGATGAGTTTTATGATTCCTTGGGTACTGACATAAATATATTACTCTTTGATAAATCTGAGCTGCAAAACAATACAATTACCACACTCTCGGGCATTGAAAATGAGTTAAACAGTATAGAGCAACAAATAGCTGATATTAATATGAAAATTGAAGCAGATAACTTTGAAATTAATATTCAGGAAGTAGAAAACTTATTTTTTAATTTATCAGTGACTGCTCGGCAACTATTCACTTCTTGTAGTGCAATATTTGATATGTATTCCTCCTCTTCTTCAGGATATTATTTCATCAGATCCTCCAATAATGATATACTTAATGTTTTCTGTGATATGAAAAGATTGTGTGGTGGTGTTACTGGTGGTTGGACAAAAATTATTGAGCTCAATATGAGAAATATAATCACTGAGTGTCCAAAAAATCTCACACTAGAAGCAAGGACAAGTAACCCACTACGTGTTTGCATAATACCAACAGAAAATCCAGGTTGCTCTTCTAATACAATTGAAGTAAAAAAAATAGAATATTCTAAAGTCTGTGGAAGAATTGCAGCCTATCAGGTAGGAAGTCCAGATGCATTCGGAATATCTAATCCAAATACAAATAACTCTCCACGAGAGACAAATGCAATAAGTATTGATGATAATTATGTGGATGGTGTGAGTTTAACTTATGGGATATCACCCAGACAGCACATCTGGACATTTGCTGCTGCTCTTAATGAAGAAGCTGGTTCTCCCAATTTGAAATGCCTTTGCATAAATAAGGCAATATCAAGTTCTTCTGTACCAATATTTGTGGGAAATGATTATTTCTGTAGCACAGCTGCTACAACAGGTGACTCTTTAATATTTTATGACTCTAAAACTCTGTGGGATGGTAGTGGTTGCAGTCCCAAGAATAAGTGTTGTGACTTCAATAACCCTCCATGGTTTTACAAGAAGCTATCAGAGCCCATCACTGATAATATTGAAATGAGGGTGTGTCGTGATCAGAATAGATTTGATGAAGATATTCCTATTGAAATGGTAGAGATTTATGTTCAATAGCTATTCATACACGATAAATTACATGTATTACCATGATGAAGTGTTCATCTATAAATTACCATAAATGTGTTTTTCTACTTTGCAATCTTACAGAGAACATTGCTATTATACGATTCATCAATTAGATATGTGTATCTACATTATATAGTAGTGAGAAACCAACCATAGAGGCAGTTTTTTATTCAGCCCTCAGCTCCTGTAGCTACAAACTTGTTCAGTTTGTTTGATGATTTATATAGGGGGGAAAGGGTTGTGGGACATTTCTAAAGCAAATATATGAATGCACCTCTAGTAATTATTGTACTTCTGAATTCACCAGGGTTATAATAAATAGAATTGCAGTTAAAAGTAGGTGGTGTCAGTATCCAACCAAAACATACCATCATATCAAGGTATGTTGAGGACAGGTGCACAACTCAGTGCCTACTTAAGGTACTTGAACTTGCTATCCAGTTCATCTATACAAACTGTTTGTTGGTACCTTTTTGCCTATTGTGTGTCAAGTACACAGAGTGATCAGTAAATCCAGCAATAAAGAGACTATAATAGTCAGACAGGTCAAGATATATCCTATCCTGGTAGTGCTACTTGGCAGTTGAAATTGCTTTATTGCTTCAACATTGCAATTATATATCAAGTGAAAATGAGGCATTCGCTAGCCCTGTGTCCAAGGTAGACACTACAAGCCTTTGCCCACCCACTCTTTGACAGCTTTGCTCTTTTCTCAGCTTTGACATAACAATGTCAATATGTTGCAGATAGCCATTGTAGCTGTTTCTAAATTGACATTGTCCATGTAAGAAAATTCAAGAGTAACACCGAATAATGCATTCATAAGTCATTAAAATCACTGGAGCATTTCAAAGCCCAAAAGGCACAGGTGAATTTGAAACTCACTTCCTTAAGATTGACCATAATTGAATATGAAGCTTTGGATAGGTCCAGCTTCGATTATTTATTTTTTATTTGCCTCCCCCAATCTACTTGTTGAGACATTACATTGATGTGGAATTTATTGTAGCAGCATTCAATTTGCAAAAATACGCACAAACTCTGATTGCTTCAGGCTATTTTTTTAAAAAAAGAACAAGTAATGACCAGGGAGACAAGGAAGAATGAAATACCAACCTTGGCCATAGACTACAACTCATCCCTAAGCAGTTCCTTTGTACTGTGGGACTATAGTGAGTGGGAAAAGTATCAGTTTTTATCTATGTAGTAATGTACTAATGTATCTACTTTTCCAGCATCAGGGTTCAAAATTTTCCCCCATTTTTTCAATGTATAGTGTATGGCTTGACTGTTTCAACAGTGGCAGGCTTAGTCTTAGACATCTGGAGACCTCATCATGCAATAACAAAACTCTAAATACAGAAACCTCAGATGTGATTCTATCATGGGATATACCTGTGATAAGACTTGAAATTGGTCACCCAAATATTTAGCAGCTGTGGTATTCCTCATTAAAATTATACCTCCAGTTTGGAGGAGATGGGTGTTATTCATTTGTGGTAAGACTTTTTTTTATCCTAAACTTGGCAAGGATCCCATCAGGTCAAATGCATTGGTGGAATGGCTTAGTTACAATGGATAAAGATAGGAAGAGTTCTACTTTGATACTGTGCTTAGAAATAAGCTGGCATTATTCATAAAATTTGTGGCATATCTTTCTCCAGATGGGACCAAGTTAGTTTCCACCTATCTTGTGTTCCCCAGAGTCCATCCAATCAACAAAAAAAAAAATCATTGTAATACTACTTTCCACAAGTAACACAATCCATGTTGTTATTTGTCCCCATATTTCTTATCCTGTGTGTACCAACAATTCATACTTCTAACTATAGCTTGTCCTAGCTAGCTGCTTCTCATTTTCACCTTGGTAGTATGTTATCTGTCCTCTGATCACTAGTTAGAAGTATTTTGCCATCCCAACCATCAGCCAATGTAGTTTGGTCCCAGACCCCTTTATTCACAGCACTGGATACATTGCATCACCAGCAATAAAGGGGTCTTGGATCCACACTACAGCGATGTAGGTAGAGGAAGGATTTCTTCTTTCATATTACTACAGTTGTTAACAGCAGGGTCAGACATAATGAAAAATTTATCATCTAACTGAAAAATATTATGACATCTCCCTTGAAATCTAGAAATCTCTCTCCGAAATCTTTGAATCTTGGAATCTTGAAATCTGGAATTTGGGAAGGGGAAGGGGGGACAAATAAATCCATTCAAGTGAAAGAATCAAGAAATGGTAGTAATTAAGTAGAAGAAAGTAATTTAAGCACAATGCATTAGCAATTGAATGCAGTATCAACTTTTATAGACCTCTAAATCACACTACGTGAGACCAAATATCAAACTGAGTTTTATATCAACAACCCCAAATATAATTCGGAAAAGGTGGAATTTTTTTATTTAATAACTTTGGACTCTCTTATGAAATCTTGAAATCTTCTCGTCTTCTGCTGTCAGGTCTGCTGTTTCCTTTTCTGCTTATGTTGCTCTTGCCTAAGTCCATCTGAAGTAAAACATCTTTTGGAGCGGTATCAAGCAGAGTAACTTTTAAATTCCCCCACATCAAGTTGTGCTGACACAATTGGAACTCTTTTGTGTCTACACTCTACTAAATTGTATACTAACTCTTCGCCTGTATACTGGTCATCATCAATGAAATTGGGGTGAAGCACTGTCACTTGTGCTCCCAGTCAACTTTCATGCAATGTATAGTGTTTCCCAACTTTCCCAATAATAAAGAGTGATGAATCACAGAATTTTCTTTGGGCAATCTACTCTTTTATGGCCTTTCTGGCCACATCCATAGCACTTCATTAAGGAAGGAAGGCTAACATCAGCTTTGTTTATAGTTTCAGTTCATTCAGTTTCAGTTCATTCTTGGATATTGGAACTAGCATCATGGTTCAACTCCAATTTTGGTTCTTTATCCTTCCACTCTCAAGGTAGAGCTTCCTAGTGTTTCTTTTGACTTATTCCAGTAGGATTCCTTCAATTGAGCTCTATCTTACAAATATTTAACCCTGACAGCCATATCTGTATCTGATTCCTTTAGGTAATTATTTCCAGGACCAGTATTTATGATGGCATTCATCCACTGTGGACCCTACAGCTGCCAACTTAAGTAATTTTATTTTGTTATAGCCCACATCAGTATCAAAAATGTCTATGTGGCAGATGATAGTAACTTTAAATTCCAAACTTTCAACAGCTCTGCATATGCTGACTTAGGAATTAATGGGTTGTAATCCAACATTCAAGGTGTTGCAGATACCCATCTGTGTCTTAACTGCCACTGCTTTGGTTTCTGCCACTGCCTTGTTTTCTGCCACTGCTTTGTTTTGCTTTCCTCCTTGGTTCTCATAACATATGCTCAACATTTCTCATCCAGTTTAAACTATTATTGCTTTACTTTTCTAACCAGAATTTGAAAGTGGTCTACAGTTGTTAGGTTTAGATGTGTTGCTACTGAAGTTACTTGATAAGCTGGAAGGTAATAGCTAACTGTTACATTTTCTAGAAAGTAAAATGCCCCACCAACCCTGAAAGTTAAGCTAGAAAATTTAGAGACTATTTAGGCTTTGTTTGGCATTGGCAAACATACTTCCTGAACTGTGCCCCAACATTTTATTTTCAAGTATGCCAACAAAAGACCACCAGAAGAAGATAGATACAACGATAGCTTTCCCTCTCTGGATAATGTAACTGTTACAAGAAAGGACCAAAAGAGCATGATACTAACATTCAGAGATTTTTCAAAGCTATTCAACTTAGAAATCTGTCCCTCAACCAAAATAAAACAGTGGAGTCTGTGAAATTGATCATTATTCTGGGATATTATGTATGTAATGTCATTATTAAACCTATGAAAGTTTTCCTCCTTTTTAAGACTTTCCTTTTTCTACAAGTAGGCATTCCTTTGTCAAGTTTTAGGAATGTTTGCATATTATGCAAAGTGGATCCCCCAATTTTCCCACTGCATACAACCACTGATGAATGCAGCATCATTTCCATTGAACACAGCTGCAATATCTGCTTATAACTTCCTTAAGAAAGAGCTTAACAGAGCCACTACAGAATAGTGAACTACATTTTCTCTCTGTGGAGAAAGAAGCTACAGTTATTGTAGAAGCAGTGAGCAAATGGAGTCATAAAGAGAGTCATAATCCACCATCTAACTACTATAAATTTGTCAGCTAGCTCTGCTGCCTCTTTAGCTGTTCTCTTTAGCTGTTCTCTTTAGCTGTTCTCTTTAGCTGTTCTCTTTAGCTGTTCTCTTTAGCTGTTCTCTTTAGCTGTTCTCTTTAGCTATTCTCAGTCCTGGTCTCGAATGAAAGTAGCCAACTGCTTCAGCATTGTCTTCACTGTGGTATCCATGGCCAACAAGTCAGCTGCCTGGTCCATATCGTAACATTTGTCAGCCACTTCTTCGATAAGTTCTTTCCTCTGCTGGTCATTGTTTCCCAGGTTTCTCTGGACTTCTTCTTGAGGTTGTCTAACTTCAGCCTGTATGTAGCAAGGGTCACCTGGTAGTGCTGGAAGAGAGCTTCCCTCACCTCATCATACTTGATTCTTGCATCTTCATCCACATTAACATGTACCCTAGATGCTTCTGAATCGAGGAGAGGGGCTAAATGCCTGAGCCAGCTTGTCTTCTCTACAAAACAAGTAGTGATGTGAGTATCAAAAGATATGACGTATGTCTCAACATCTTTTTGGGGTTCTAGACGTCAGAAATGCTCCACCTTGTCTCTCCTATGTTCCATACTTGAGTGGATAGTATAGCTAAACTCATAAATCCTTCTATTTAGAATCATGCTGATCCTTTCAATCAAGTTTTATAGTCTTCTTTCACTAGCTTCTGCTCTATGATATTCCTCATCTCTCTTTTGTCGAATCCTATCCTCATATTCTCTTTTCTGCTGTTCAAATTGGGTTTCTCTGTTCATTCTCTGCTGTTCATGTCTATCCATCAACTCAAATAATTGATTGATATCCATTATGGTGGACTCTCCTGCTGGCTGACTGGGTTCTGAATCATGGAGGGTTCCCTCATCTGACCCTAGCTCAGAATGCCTTCTGGAGTTCTTTTTGCTGGTCATTTCAACCAAAGGTAATCATACTCTGTCGATTTGATACTGTTGCTGCAGTTGTTAGATTCCTCAATGAACAAACAATCAACACAGCCTATCTGCAAGTTATTTTCAAATTTTTCAGTTCAACTTTGGACTGAGGACAGAAGTAGCTGCTCTGCTTTTCAACTCTGGACTGAAGACTGAAGCAGCTGTTCTGCTTTATGGAATCTGTTTATAAAAAAAAAATCTTTTTTTTTTGATGCTTACTGTAACTAAACATGGCTCAAGTTATGACTTGCAGTGGCACTTTCAATGGCCTGTAGTTAGAATTAACTCTGCTCTTGGCAATTCCACCTTTGCTGCCACCAATTGTCATGGTGTGTACCCAACTGTACACCCTAGCAATTGCAGCCTAAACAAAATCTGTCAGAATCTGTTGTCTTATTTCGACACTGATACACTGCCACCAGGTAGTTTACTGTCCACCACAGATTGTCTTCTTGTAGTTAGCAAATAATATTCTAAAGTATATACACTGTTGCTGCACACCAGCAGTCTGACTCAAAAGAACTTAAAAAAAGGTAAAGGTCATCCAGAAAACTCATGGTGGTAGAGCTTAAATACTCTCACCACCACAGAACACCAACAGTATACTTAATGAATGTGACCACAATAATTCATGAATGTGTAACCAATAAGGTTCATGTATAAATACATAATGTTTATGTTCAATCCACAGCTATTGAGAGTTTTGCTTCAAGTTTATCATCCCTCTTTTGGTTGATATCTGAGTATTGACAGCAGTAAACTTATCATGCTTTTCCGGTTGTAAAATGAGTTTGCACAGTGGAGAGGTGACCTTGATTGATGCTTAGTATTTCAATCAGGAGAGACTAGTTGGATTGACTAATAGGATAAAATTAAAGCGGATGCAGTCTTCTAGAGACTGTAGGAGATCTAGTGTATTTGGAGTGGTTCTGCAGAGGTAATTGATTATGCATAAGTCCATTGGTAGAGGCAGCATAGGCAGCATGTGATTGTGTTTTTCCAGTCTTACAGAGCACTTCTAGTCAATTTTTCTATTCAGTAACCATATTTGATACATAGCTATTGGTAAACTTTTCATTTCCTAGGGGAGCATCTAAATGTGGTCTTCCTTTAGAAGTTATATTGATGTTGTAATTCTTGAAACTATACTTCACTTCGTTTAAATGTTGTTCTTTGACAACTAACCAAGTCTTATCAGCATTTGCAAGGTATCCATAACTTAGACTAGAGTCACAAAGCTTCTTCCACCAACGAAAAATAACAGGAAGGCTTCCTGTGGCTGTTGCATCATCATCATACAACACTTGCTTGACATTTTGATCATTGAGACTATTGTTTAGGGTGATGGTTGAAAGGGCACAAAATGTCATTACAATGGGGTTACCCTGAGTTGTACCCTCTAGTGACAGCAGGATATTTGCATGAGAAAAAAAAAAGATCTTTTGGAGCATGGTATGTATTAATGAGAATTGTTGCAAGAGAAGGTCAAAGATGTCTAGCATTATGGAGGGCAACTTGCCTATTTAGCGAATTCAATGCATTGGAAACATCAACTAAGAGAACAGCCTCTGAGTCATCATTTTCAAAGGAAGATTTCATTGCATGGAAAGCAGCCTCAATACCTGAAACTTGCCCTGCACATAATTGTTGACATCCAGTTGCCTCTTGCAGGTCATATTTTATGATATGAAGTACAGCCTTTGTAATTATTCTCGGCACAGTTTCGCAAATACCAATGGGTTTCACACTTGGGCATTTGTGTAGAGGTATGAGACAGCAGGCCAAAAAGCAGAGAGGCAACTAGG
The DNA here is from genome assembly GCA_963969325.1 of Lycopodina hypogea. NCBI lineage: Eukaryota > Metazoa > Porifera > Demospongiae > Poecilosclerida > Cladorhizidae > Lycopodina > Lycopodina hypogea. The sequence continues at coordinate 3,419,620 of OZ017788.1, forward strand.
GTCAACCAAAGTTTTATGGAGTCTTTTAGTAAATCTGGCCAAAGCATGACAGAGATCATGACTAGCTGATTTAAAGGAGGTACATAACCCTTTCCAGCAATGAGCATCTAGACCAGATGGACCTGCTGCACCCTTTGTATGTAGTGCTGCTGTGTGAATGCTAGCAGCACTTATAGAATTAAAAAATAACTGGGTGAGAGGGTGATGGTACAGGACCTTGAATGATGGACTCAGCAGTTGCCTGCTGGGCATATGGATGCTTAGGTTTTATGACTTCAAGGACAGACAATATGTCAGGATTGTTGGTACTAACCTTGTCATCTGGGTGTAAGATGCCACCTTTCCCACCTTTTTGAAGGAGTTTAAAGCAATGTGTATTTTCCCCTGAAATATTATTTTAGAGAAGAATCTAGCAAGGTGTCCAGTATCTTTGGGAAAATGGCCAGTTTTTGGAAGGCATTATTCAATGGACTGACCTTCACTTAGTAAACCCTTTATGTCTACAGTAATCCAAGAAAACATACGTTTTTCTAGGCAAGTGGAATGGTCTTTGGGTTTAGAGGCACAAAAAGGTCTTAGTAGTAGCAAGATGGACATTACAACAACTGTCTTCAGTGCAACTGTCTCAAGTGCTGACCCATGAGCAAATTTACAAAACTTTTACCAGCATTGCCATAAGGAAGAGAGGTAACATTTTTTCTCCAATGTGCAACCTCAGTGTAGGCATCTTTCAGAGCATGCATAAATGATACGGAGTCATAATCACCCCAAGTAAATGATGGGTTAGCTGAGGGAACATGGATGGTAAGAATATTTGCATTGTTTGGATTACTTAACTGTTCAAAGGAGATATTCACTTCAGCATTACTCAGATTTGCTTCATTTCTGGACTCAGAATTAGATTTCAGTAAGGAAGTCATCATCCTTTAATTGGCATCTGGAGATAGGTAACTGTTGTCCAGGATATTAAAATTTGTTTCATGTTTGAGCAACAACCTTTACTAGAAGGAAGGCAGTTCCTGCAAAGTCTTTTTCCCTTGACACATACACAATTCTTACATTTTCTGCCACCACTACCACTGCACCCACAGAAAACTGATATATTTTGGCTTTAGAAAATTTCAAATTTTAAACTTTCAACAACACTTAGTTACCAAGTTGACAGCTGTTGAGGGGCTTGTGTTTTGGCTTACTTTTCCAGGGTCTTCACTTATAGCCACCACATCTACACAAGAGAAGTTTAAAGTTATGTAACCCAGCAGTGGCCAATTAATTCAAAAGTATGCACCAAATTCAACTTCAGAAATTGAACTTCTTCAAAATGTGGTCCAAAGGTGTATAAGTGCTAATAGAATATATAAATCAGCTCAAAGAGTATTGCTTGTCCTTTTTGCATATACCAGTTTAGCAAGATAGTTAAAGCAAGAAAAAGCCAAACATTCCTTTTTTTATATATATACCTGTTATTAATCCACATTCTCCAGCTATCAGATTCCTTTAAATATGTTGACTTCCCTCCATGGAATTGGAAAATAATACAATAATAATTTTTAAAAAATAATAATTCAGTGATCAATCCCCTAATTCAAATTACATGTTTGTATGTATGTGTTTGAGTATGCTTCCTCCAACTCAGATCAGTCATGTACATGTAATCAACTCAACAGATAACAATTGAATTCAATAGACAACTGGACTCAAGAAATAAATAAACCAACTTGAGTCATCATCCAATATAAATTATCTACTCCCATCCCTAATCAACAGGTAATAAAGGAATTGTGTGTGCATGTCTGAGTGTTCTCTATTTATCCAACCAATTTCAAAAATCTTATTTTTTAACATTGGATCAGAATTAGAAAATGAACTGAGTGGGGGGGGGGGGAAGGGTAGGGAAAGAAAGAAGGAAGGAAATAAGGGAGAAAGGGGGGTGGGGGTAGAAAGGGGGGTGGGGGTAGAAAGGGGGGTGGGGGTAGAAAGGGGGGTGGGGATAGAAATGATAAAAGAAGGAAGAAGAGAAATAATGAAGGGGGGGAAGCAATAGAGAGTGAAAAAATCTATATACACTTCTTCCAGAATGAAAATTAATGTGAAAGTGAATAGATCAACATGAGAGTAATGAAGGATAGATATAGCCAAGTCACTTCAATTTGATCTTCGGTGTATGGAGTAGTACTTGTCATGAAAATCATCATATTGTAAAGCATCATACAGCTCATTGCCCATCTGGACCAGCCTCAGGAGTTTCAATCCACTCATTGATGGAATAAGGATCTTTGAATGGTCTGTAGAATTGAAATGCTCTGGTCTGTAGAGTTGAAATGCTCTCATATCACTCCCAAAGATCCCTGAGAGATCTGAAAAAATACACTTTACACTGACTTGTGTCCATTTTCATTAATAAAAAAAAATGGAAATTTTCAGCCAAAAACTCACTCACTTAGGATTTAATGTTTTGACTTAGTAATGACTCAAAATGTTGACTTCCAAATCCAATGAATTTTATTGGAAAAAAAAAAAAAAAAAAAAAAATATATATATATATATATATATATATATATATATATATATATATATATATATATATAAATAAAATTAAAAAAATAAAAAATAAAATAAAATAATGATAAGAATCAACCATGACCACAGATTGAACAAGAGACTTTAGCACTGGTGTTCCTGAGGAAGTTTCCTGAAAACAACAAGATCAACAAAAAAAGTTACATTTTGACTCCACTGAGAAGGGTAAATAAAATGAATTAGCTATTAGGGTAGATTGTTCTAAAACTTGGCAGGTTAGCAACCACCTTAAGGCTCATCCTTTAGAACAGCCACTCTACAGCAGAATATGGGGCATCTCTGAAATTTCCCACATAGCTTTGAACAATTTCATAGTATTTCCATCGGTTGACCACTGTAGAAGTCAGATATGATTACCTGGAACATAAAATGCACCCAAGGAATAAAATGGTACTGGTATTCAATATTTCTAATACTCCCTCCTTCACAGCATGCAGAAGGGGCTCTCTCAAGTGGGCAACTACTTGCACAGAGTGGTACCACAATATATGTAAAACGACCATTTTAGAGGTCAGGGGGACAATTTTAATGGCAGGACAGATACTACATGACAGTATCAACCTTCTAGTGTAGAATTGTATTGAAATGGCAGATAGCAACCTTTGGTAAGGCCACACCCCAAAATGCAGGCTCTCTATAGTCCGACATCTAGACATCTCCGAAGTTTCTAACATAGCCCATTGAGAAATTTATACTATTTTTGGTAACTTGACTTAAAGGCTGTAAAAGACAGATTCCACCTCTAGAAAAATGGGTTAGTTGAATCATAAAATTGAATAAAAATGATTATGAGAGCCTTCATTACAAAAATGGTACCAACCATCTAGTACCAAAGCTTTCACTTCTTTCAAGCTTAGATAAAATTTTGAATTACTATATATTTTTTACATCTACCTTTGAATTTCACATTCCTAATTAGTATTTACAATTGTTTGAATGGTTCCCTTATCCTACAAACCACACTATAAACACTCAATCCCTCTAAAATATCCTAAATAAGGTCAGTAAATCCTGTGAAGCAAATAAACTTCTACAACAGCAACAACAACAAACAAAAAAGGAGCAATGTACACAGCGGCTTGTGGGATTTCATCCTTGGACAGATTTAATTTCAATATTCTTTCCTACCCATCAATCTTTTTTTTATTTACCACCATCTCAGTGGTTAAGAGCTTGGCTTATAATTCCAAGGTCATGGATTCACTACTCTGCCCTCTTCTACCCAGCCCCATTTAGAGCCCATTCCTCTTCTGCTGGGGAGGACCCCAAAATAATTCCAACTACAGGAAAGCAGTATGAGGAGGGAATTAAGATTCTTACTTAATTATCTTACTATATCTTTCGATATGTCTGTTTGCATGTAGGTCTGTATGCACATTCACCTCTCCTCCCAGATGCCTGGACCAAACATCCTGAAATTTTCAGTGATTGCTCATAGGACCACTGGCTTGGTTTAGGGAGAATGTTGTCCTGGTTGAGGTTAGGGCATAGATCCATTGAATAAATTTTCCTATTAATGAGTAACCACCAAATTATTATGTATATTCTGATCCCACTCAAAAGGATATTCTAGAGGAAATTGGTTCACAAATTATACTCATCTGATCATACAGGAAGTTTAAAAGGACACTAATTCAAGAGGTGTAACATAATATTTACTAAGTGAGATTAACAAAATTAGTCTTTTCTCATCAACGGGCCCATTTTTTATGCTGCAGAGGTAACTTGGATATTTAAATGTAAATGAGAGAGCTGTTGTACAGTTGGTAACATTTGTTTAAAAATTTCTCATTGCTAGAAAGAATTTTTTTATTGAACTCATTTTCATTATTTCAAAGTTACACTGCTAGATTACGTTTTGTGAAGTTGGAGATATTTTGGTACTGCTAGCATGTCAACATCTTCGTAGCAGGATTTATTCAACTTTTCCATTCATGATCATTATATATATATATATATAAGGAGATGTCTGTCTGTCTGTCTGTCTGTCTGTCTGTCTGTCTGTCTGTCTGTCTGTCTGTCTGTCTGTCTGTCTGTCTGTCTGTCTGTCTGTCTGTCTGTCTGTCTGTCTGTCTGTCTGTCTGTCTGTCTGTCTGTCTGTCTGCCCATCATCTGGCCAAACCAGTGGGTGGATTTCTCTGAAACTTGGCATGATGATCGGTTTTGACCCAACTTTAAGCATGGGCTAAAAATTTTGGGAAATGGTTACCATGGTAATGCGAAATAGCCAACTATGTTATTTGGCCAGAAAAACCCTTCGAAATACAGATCTTAAAATTGGTATGCATATACAACTTCATTCTAGGAGTAACTTGGGCTGGGTCCTACCTGGCTACACCACTTCCAATCAGTGTGTAAAGCTAAAAAATGCCAAAAATGATGTTTCACCAAAAACACTTGAACTAGGGAGTCAGACCCATGAACCCATATATATTTGAAAGAAATATAATCAGTGGAATGTTTTAGTACATGTATATGACCACACCCATTTCTGTTTTATGTCAGGGAAAAAAAGCCAAATAATGCACTTTGACATGACAAACACTTGGAGAAACAGGCTTAATTCAAGGTATGCATATACAACTTGATTTTGGGATCAACATGAGCAGAATATCTCCTGGTTACACCTCTTCCCATTTGTGTGTAAAAAGAAAAAGTGCTAAAAGAGAATTTCTAAATAACACTTAGACCAAAGGAGTTACATCCACTAAACACAATTATATATATATATATATATTGGCTTCGTAAGTATGTGTCTAGGAATTATAGCTAAACATTTGCACCAAAAAGACTAAAATTGACATGTACTCTCCAAGAACACGGATGAGCATTATAAAGCAAATGTGGACATTGTACTGGATGTCTTTGATATAGCCACACCCACAGGATGTTATATTGGCTGCAAATAGTTAATCAGAGACTAATCAGGCAAAAAAAAATTGGCATGTTGTCTAAAAGTACATAGGAAAGCATTATTAATCACATATGGGTATGGTTTGGCCATAGCCACACACCCCCCGGAATTTATTTTGGCTATTAAGAGCTAATTGAATGACCAACTTGATTGAAATTTAGAATAAGACTTCCAAGCAACTGGATAAGCATTACTAATCACATGTGTGTGTGCCAATTGGTGTGACTTGGTGATTGCTACACCCCAAAGGACATCATTATGCCTTCCAAAAACTCATTGAGAGACTAATAAGGCTGAAATTGAACATATGGAATCCAAGTAACCAGGTGAGCATTATTAAGCACGTGCGGGTAGGCAATGTGTGTGGTTTGGTACTAGCTGCACCCACAGGAAGTAGTTTAGGCTACCAAAAGCAAATTAAATAGCCAACTGGGCCAAAACTTGAGTAGCTTCTATAATGTGTCATGTTGACATTGGCCAGGCAACGCCAGATATATGCTGCTAGTATATATATAAATATACATATGTTTATGTATATATATTATACATACATACACACATACATACATACATACATACATACATACATACATACATACATACATACATACATACATACATACATACATACATACATACATACATACATACATACATACATACATACATACATACATACATACATACATACATACATACATACATACATACATACATACATACATACATACATACATACATACATACATACATACATACATACATACATACATACATACATACATACATACATACATACATACATACATACATACATACATACATACATACATACATACATACATACATACATACATACATACATACATACATACATACATACATACATACATACATACATACATACATACATACATACATACATACATACATACATACATACATACATACATACATACATACATACATACATACATACATACATACATACATATGGCACTTTTTCATTTTACACACCAATGGGAAAAGGTCTAACCTGGAGGGATTCTGCCATTGTTACTCCCAAAGTCAAGTAGTGTACACATACTATACTTTAAGTCTGTTGCTCCAAGGCTTTGCTGGCAAAATACCATTTTTGGCCTTTTTGTGTGCCTGACATAAAATCAAAGTCGGTGTGGATCCATACATGTACTTAAATACACTCCAGATTATGCTAATTCCAAATATATATGAGTTCGTAGGTCTAACTACCTAGGTTCAAGTGTTTCGCTGAAATATATATTTTTTGGCATTTTTAGTCTTACACAGGGAAAGAAAGGGATGTAGCCAGGATGGACCCAGCCCAAGAGTGAAGTTGTATATGCATACCAAGTTATAGATCTGTAGTTTCAAGGGTTTTTCTAGCCAAATACCATTGTTGGCTATTCGCATTATCATGGTAACCATTCTCTGAAATTTTTTCCCATGTTTAAAGTTGGGTCAAAACCTATCATCATGCCAAGTTTCAGAGAAATTCACCCACTGGTTTGGCCAGATGATGGTACAAACATAGAGATATCTCCTAATATATAAATATATATATATATATATATATATATATACATATCAGAGCCTCCAAGCAGGAAGGTAGAGCTTCCATAGCAGTTTATAAAGCTATCAGTAATTTTCTACTAACTTTCAGTAATTTAAGGTATTCATTCTTTTTTCTTCTTCTATCCTTTCTGCAGATCACTATCCTTCAGGGGCAACTTCATGTAGGGTCTGGGCCATGTGTGCATTTGATTTACTAACCTGTAATAAAATTATTTATTGGTATTATGTCTACTTGGGTATAATGTAAACTTTCACATGATTTATTCCTGTATATGTAATGAACAAAATATGTGAATGTATGTGCACACATTGAAATTTGTTCTCTCGTGCTTTACTAAGTTCGAAAGATTAGAACTTCTCCTATACAAAAATATTGGTATTCAGAGATCCAAATAGATTCAATGAACAAAAATGAAAAATGTAACATATAAGCAAATAGACAGTCAATGCATGCGCTAGTATTGCTCGCAGCATATCTCAAATTCCTTTCAAGAGTGCACACTTTGGCCTTGCTGATTAGGCATTCATCAACTTGAATCATCTCACAACATTTAGTAGTCATGTTTAAGTGGCACCCAATCGAGAGGATGAAGTTTCTGTCAGTAGAGAAAATCGAAATTCTGTTTAACTCTCCTAAGGAAAACACTCTCTCACTGTCTGCATTTTATGAGGGGATTGAAAGAGGAGTTGCAGAGCTAGACTTGCTAGATTGTGGTACTTATCTGCATGCAAAATCAGCTGCTATAGCAGAATCAGGAAACCTAGATGGAAATAAATCTTTAAGATGGTCAGTTGCTTGGAATGAGAGATTATGCATGACAATGAAATTTACCATTTAACTTCAGCTCAAGTAACCCCTTTGTTCCTGACTCCTTCTAAATAAATTAGAAATGCTAGCACAACCTTGTGAGTCTCTATATTTTTGTTGGTGTACTGACCCATTTACATGGCCCTTAATGGAATTCATTCAACCATGAGAGACTGTGAAGTGCTTGTTGCACAATTCACAATAAGCAATCCTGCTTCCTTTAAAGCTGGAAGAAATATGGGTAGGTAAGGTCCAGTTATGTTTACATTTCCACTGCTGTTTTTCTTCTTTTCTACATTCTACTGTGGGAAATCACTGAAAATACTTAAAATTCTCTCTTAATTGCTAGAGGAAGCCTCAGCAGCAGTAGGGCCTGTACTACTCTCCTCCATGGGTCTCCCCTTTTATTAACAGAAAGAGGTGGTAAGCATAAAAGAAAACTGAACCAAAGAAAAAGTACAAAAATAAAACCAATGAAGAGGTCTGGAGACCCAATATCCTACCAAATGCCAACAAATCTGTAGTAATCTACCAATTTTATTGTTTTTCCATAAAATTACGACCATTACGTGTGGTTGGAGGAGGCACTGATATATATATATATGTATATATATATATTCATACATATATATATACGTATATATATATCAGTGCCTCCTCCACACTGATATATATATATATATATATCAGTGCCTCCTCCACACTGATATATATATATATATACAAATGAAAGTAACAAAATATCTCTTTGAAGTGAAAATGGTAAGTGGGGATGATGTATCAGCAAAAAGTGCAGAAACAAGAATTCTATGAGTGTGCAGTACAAAATTCCCTACTCACTGATTCCTATGAACTTAAAATTCTATACAATAGTATGACAGTCTGTGTTGCGAAATTCCTGTAAACTCAGAATAATTATTCTACATAAGCTAGCTACAAGCAAATTGGAGAGATGGCAGTCTTTTGGCATCACATCTTACACAATATGTGAGAATGTGGAATGAGAATGTAGAATGGTAAAGTAGGGAATTTTGTAACACACACTGTTACAGAATTCTGGTTTCGGGACTTTTCGCTGACACATCAACCCTACTTACCAATTTCATTTCAAAAAAATATTTTTTACTTTCACTTGTTTCCTTTAGTTTTAACATATTGTCAGAGAGATAGCTACAGTAATGGATTTGCATCTCGTATACATCTGATTGGTATCCATAAGTGCCACATAATTTTTCCTTTCACCTGTTAAACATGCACTGTATTTGCAAAAGAGGAAAAAGGATATGTCCACATATGATAATGCTAAGGGTCTAGCTCCTTCAAGAATATATGTTGCCTTAACAAAGATATCTACAAGCCAGTTCCATTTGTAGCTGTGTGCTCTTTGTAGGGTTAGACAGTAATATAACTCAAGCAGATTTGAATTAATAGCTCTTGATACATCACCAATATTGGTGATATGTGACACAAAATCCCTAAAGCTTGAGCATTTTCCACCTTGATCACCAATGTGTGCTTGAATATGTTTGCACAGACAATCCAGTTTTTATCTTTCAAGCTAATCTTGACTTCATACTCCAAGAAAACATGCTGTTAATCCATGATATCGAAAAGTGATCCATTACATGTGTATTCACCTTTTCTCTACTCCCAGCTCCGAACTATGCTCTCAAGCTACCAATTATACTCCTAAGTTACCAATTATGCTCCCAGCTACCAATTATGTTCGAAACTAGTCACAAGAGTGCTTAGAGGTGCATCATAGTATTTGCATTAATATTTACTTTAGAAATGGGGAAATTCCACTCGTATCCTTCCCGAACCCCTAATGACCGCAAAGAATTATAATACAGGTGAGTTCAAAAGGATAGTATTACTAGAGATGCTTTCATAATATTCACTTTAGAAATTGTCCACAAACCCCCCTCCCCTATAAAACACTAAGCAATCTGAACAAGTTTGTAACTACAGGAGGCCAGTGGCCAGCTTCTTTTTAGCTAATTTATAATTATTTTAAAAGTTAAGCTAAATACAGACAAGTAGGTTATTGAAGTGAAAATTAGTCAGCTTTTAGCAGTAAGGAATACAACAGTGGATGCTGTCATACACTTTAATATTAAGGTATATCCTTACTATTATTTGATTGATCATTATATTAACCTGTTTCATAAGCAGGAAGCTCAAGAAGATTGAAAAAAAAAATACCAATGATGTCGAACACAACACCAAAAGTACAAAAACCAAAATAGGGCTGATTCACCTATTAGCCCCACCCCCTCCTCCCCCACTATATAGCCGGTCCACATTCTATCATCTCATGCATAGCAGCAGAAAACTTTTCATTTGTGAGACACTTGCAACAATTCTTTCCTATCTATTCATCTTTTGTATCTGTACATGTAAGAGAGTTTATAGGGGGGGAAATCTTTTTGCATTATTGATGGAAAAAAATTCTTGAAAATTGGCTATTCAGCAAGAAAATTATTTTAAAAACCTTATAAAGTAGTGTTATTAATGATCATGCATTTTTGGTTCTTTAACCATTGCACTACTTTACTTGGATGGGCAATCATCCTTAATTTCTCCATATGGCTGCTACAAATGGGATCCCCCCTTGGCTCCCATGACAAATTGAAATGTCATAAACATACTTGCACCTATTCCTAAATAATGCACATAGCTAGTGATGAAAAATGGAGGTATATTATTTTTTACTCCCTGTCACATTAGAAAAACCAACAAATTAACATACATCACAAAAATCTATGTATACATTCAACATGTGTCACTCCGCTATTGGTCAAAATCATCAATGTCCCTTCCAAACAAGTCCTTATCAGGGAATCTGGAATTACACACATGCAACTGACAACTGTTTGCATTGGGTAGGTTGTAACTTTTGCCAGTGTAATATATACGTACAATGCATTTATGTATATATTTTCAATGTGAACATTTTCAATAGTAATATGATAACTTCAATATCAACAGTTATCTCAGCATTACATCAATGTTTTCTAAGGTATGCAAGAAAATATGGCATGTTAGTGATAAATTAAGTAGTCATGTTTAATATTATCTAACATAAACTTCAATCATTTCTATAGTAACACCAATAGAACGATGGTTATGAAGACACAGCCTCATTTCAATATCATCTGTGGTGGACTTTGGAAGAGACCTATAGAACCATGGAGGATTGTTAAAGGAGCAGCATGTGTTATTAGGCCCACAACCAGCTCCATCCCATAGGGGATCATCTCCATAGAAAATATTTTCCATGCCTGTAACAGCAGCTGTATCACAGAAATAATCATTTCCAATGTATAGTTGAAAGGGTGGGGTCATATTTTGTATAGCAGTGTTAATACAAGGACATTTAAATCTTGGATTCATATCATCTTCACTATCAGCATTAACAAATGTCCAGATGTGCTGTCGTGGGGACTCTCCATGAGTGAGACTAACACCATCCACATAATTCTGATCTATCCTCACACTAACGCCTTCAACACCCCGTGCTGGTCCAAATTGGTAGGCGATGATTTTTCCACACACATTGGAAAATGGAAATGCATGCACTCTAAATTTTTCAGAAGAACAACTGGAAGAGAAAGATTGCCGGAGCCATCTACATGTACGGTATGGTCTATTTGTTCTAAGATAAAGTTCAAGACTTTTAGGACACTGATTAGTGTTCCTTCCTGTCAACTTCATATTCAGTGAGACTACTCTCATCCACCCTCCATTCATTCCTCCACATGATAAGGTCATGTTACAGAATGCAGTGAATGAAGACCCACTGGAGGACCTGATGTAGTAGAACCCTGATGGAGAAGATGGTGAAAGTTGGAGAATAGTAGCACAAGAGTTGAAGGCATGTCCAGCTTTGATTGAGAGATCAGCAAACAACTGATTCTTATCCTGAGTGCCAAGATTATCTTTTAATAGGTTGGCAATAGTATTTTCACTGGAATTCAGTTGGTCTGATATTGTGTATGTTATATTTTCCATCATAGATAAATTAGCAGCAATAGTGTCTCTCAGTTTTGATATATTCATTCTTAAAAAAAGTGTCTCAGAACTTAGTCGATCATTCATCTCATTCAATTTTTCATTGATACTATTCCTTAAACTTTGAATATTTACTATTGATGTGGTGAAGTTATTCATTAAATCATCATTATCTCTTAAAGTTGACAATATTTGTTCTACATCTGAATCCAAATTATATAGCACATAGAATGCTGAAACAAAAGTAATAACTGTTGCAATAAAAACCGCAATAATTACTACTGTGCAAGTAAGAATAACTCCATTTATAGTATCATTAGAGAATTTATATACAGATGCTCCATAAATACTTGATGATGATTCCTGGCGTGTGACCATCATAGAATATTTTAAATCACAACCTTCAATTTTATCACCTCTAATTAATACAAAAGAAAACATTTAAATGAGCCTTTATCATTATTCTAAATATATATGGGAGTGTGGGTCAACTTCAACCATTCAAGCATAAATTGAGGATACACAAACAGATGGACGAACAGATGGACGGACGGACGGACCGACCGACCGACCGATCGACCGACCGACCGACCGACCGACCGACCGACCGACCGACCGACCGACCGACCGACCGACCGACCGACCGACCGACCGACCGACCGACCGACCGACCGACTATTCGTACTTTATGGTATAGATTATTATTATTATTTATGTCTTAAATTTTAAAACACAAAACAATTACATTCAAAGTGGAAATGATAGAGAACTTACACACTACAGGCAGCCAGCCAGCCAATAGAATACAATATTAAATGTAGCAAGGGAGGAGATGGCACAGTGAAAGTGGGCGGGGGGGGGGGGGGGTGCTGAAGTTTATACCACTTCTGGAGGATCAATATTTATATAAGTGTAAAATAGTGGGGAATCACTTAAGTTGGAAATAAATGTACTTAATATTGAAAAAATTAATAAATAAAATAATTTACAAGCTATAATTTTTTTTTTTTTTTTAATTCTTTTCATCATTATTGATCAACTTTTTGGCTACAAAACTAAATATAAAGTGTATGATCAATCTTTGTCAATATATTGAACTTAAGCACTCAATTATTAAGTGTCTGCTCTGTTTTGTTTTTGTTTTTTTTGTTTTTTTTATTATTATAAAACTTCCTGCATTTGCGATGGGGACACAAAAGCAGAAAACTAATTGAGTCTGAACCCCCAAAAAAGAAAAAGAAAAATAGGGAAGGGAAGAGAGATAAAAATACAATACCACACCTCCAAGGTAGTAATAACAGATCGAACATATAAAAAAAAATTCTGGCTGCACAATGGGCCGATAGAGTAGATAGAGTAGAACATTATAAGCATATAGGACACAATGGGTCAAGGGTGACAAAGCACGCATCAGAGATGCTGTTAATGTGAATATAAAAAAGGAGAGGTCCCAAAATAGAACCCTGAGGTACCCCAGAGGTAACTCCAACTTAAGCTGTACACATCCCATCAACTACTACTTGCTGTTTTCTTTGTGTTAGATAGCTGGTCAGCCAAGCCAACAAGTATGTATGTATGCCTATCTCCTTCAGTCTATTTATTAAGGCTGCATGAGGAATACTATCAAAGGCTTTCTGTAATAAAAAAATACAGCACATATATCTTTGCCTGACTCCAAGTATTTTAGCCACTCATGAACTGTAGATATTAGTGCAGTAAAAGTTGAGCAACCAAAGATGAATCCCCATTCACTATCATAAAGTGGACAGTTCTCTTCAGATGCCTGATAATGAGAGTATATATGCCACTCCAATACTTTACTTAGCAAACACAGAAGTGAAATTGGCGGATAATTGCATGTCAAGTATTGATTGGTTGAAAATTTCAGAATTGGGACAATAAATGACTATTTTATATTATATTTCCCCATCTTAATGCATAGGTTGAACATTTGAATAATAGATGGTGTAATACTCACTGCATATGCACTTTAACATCTTGGCTGAGATACAATCTTGATCATTTGCCTTAGATAAATCTAAACATTGCAACATGTGGCATACAGTGTCATCACATAAAACTTTTGAGGAATATTTACAGGATTAGGAACAGTAATGATTGAAGCTTTTAATGGAGGACAAGTTATATTAAAGCAATTAGAGAAGAATAAATTTAGCATTTCGCTTTTCCCTAGCTAGTGCTAAATTCAGTCCCATTTCTATCAGATATGGGACAGAAGATTTACTTTTACTGAGGTATTTAATTACCGTCCAGAATTCTTTCGGTTCCTGGAGTCAATACTCTGAAAGAATGTCTTTTTTTGGAGCACATATTTCATGAGTAACCTTATTACATAAGTGTTTGTATCTAGAAAGGTCACCCAACACCTTACCCCATTTGAATGGAACATTTTTCTTTCTAATAAGACTAGTAAGCCTTTAGTAAGCCAGGGGAGATTTTTACGTTTAGGAAGTGTCCTTTGTGGAATACATTTTCCATTATATACACAAACTGTTGGCTCCACTTCAACCAGGTTTCATTGACATATTCTGATAATATCAATGAGGGTGTGTGCCATTTCCCAATCTGCTTAATTGTAGAACTAAACAACTCTGCCCTTGGAATGATTAACACAGTTGTACTTGGAAATACATTTTATTTACACTGTATGGAAATACCTTTATGTTCTGAATTAGAGAGAGGTGGGATTACATGGCAAAAATCAATTAACACAGAATTTAACACAAATACCAGGTCAATAAGGCTTGCTGAACTATTATTATGAGTATGTGTTGGTTCAGTGATGACTTGTGTTAGAGTAAATAAATGAGATAAACATTCCAGTTTGGAGAACATATGATTATATGGTGAACATAAATTAAAGTTAAAATCACCCAATAGAATAAAATTAGAAAAGTGAGGTACAGTGTATGCCTGTAAATATGTACAGAGTTGGTCTAGTATAGATGATGAAGAAGATGGTGGTCTATTAAACAGTGATACACATACTCTGAATGTGTGATATCTGATAACAACAGAGAGCAGTTCTAAACCCTCGCAAGAGGCACCACAATATAATATGACAAATAGAAATGTACATTAGGACACCTCCTCCATCATAGTTCCTGTCTAAAAGAAGCAACTGATATCTTGGTATATGCATTCAAAATCACTCGTATCAGAGCATAACCATGATTCTATAATTGCAAATGACATTTGGTGAATAAGCTTCAGCGATCAACTGAAGTTCGGTGAGCTTACTAAGAATGAGACTTCTAGGATTATGGTAAAATATGTTAAGAATACTGCTATGGCAGTAACTGTTTGTATTGATTATAGGAGATACTGATATGAGTTGGAGCAGTTAAATTATTCTTACACGTACCATGAGAAATATCACATCCTGAGAGGTGGACTAGTCATTGATTAGACTCTTTAGTGGTACAATGGGATGAGAAAGAATAGTAAGATTGAGATTAATGGGCTGAGAATTGATTGAAAAATATGGTACTTTTGGACAACTTTGAGTACTTAATCTCAGCATCAGTAAAGTAAAGTGTAAGTCATCAGTAGTAATGATGGGTGGAAACTAGCACAAGAAGAAGAGCTATTGATAAGTCATTTTCTATGTCAGAAACAAGAGGAAATTTTTTTGAAGCTGGAGTTAAGTATCATTCTATATTTCTTTTTCTTTACAAAGAGAACATTGTCATGAATTCTAATGAATCTACAGTCAGATCCAGACTCTATGAGAAAATGACACTCCTTTAACAATAATGACTCAATTTTACATTAATTCGGTGCCATATCTCTCTTGATCGAAATTCCAGGCATTGTTGCTAACTTTTTTCTATTATTCAAAATACACTGTGCATCCCAGGGTCTGGCAAGCTTGACCAATACTGGTCGATTCTGGTCCTCTTTGTACTTTCCAAGTTTAAAACAATCAATTATCAAGTTTTCAGTTACTATAGGTTCCAAAGCAGATAAAACAGAAGCAATACTCATTTTGTCATTTTTTGTTAGAATGCATCTGGGGGAACCCTTACTACACTCTACCAAAACAAAGATCAGTAAGCTTGATTTTCTGTCTGTGAGAGAACACCTGCTCTGATCCTTCCTTTCTAAGGTTTGTATATATGTAAGTACTGAGGCATATGAAGGGGTATAACCCAGGTCATCCAATTGAACAGAAGAACGTTTAATTTCACTTTCCTTACTAGTACAGTGGAGTCGAGTGTTAATGAGAAAGGAACCTATATCTTTGACAATGATATACTTACTGTTTTGAAAGCTGCCTTCATCAAACCAGCACATCGCCTATGAAGCCATGCATTACAGCCACTGCCACAGTGAATAGCATCTTTTCCAACTGATCTACTAGACTTTTCCTTGATGAGTTCATCACAGACAGGCAAATACAACTCTCTGCAACTTTAGGTAGTTTTTGGGCATTAGTAGCAGCAGGATTTCAGCACTGTTGTGTACCAGGACCAGTATTTATCTCCACACTATCAGAGAGTATTATAAATACTAAACCAGTATGAGGGAGGAATTGAAATAAGTTATGGTTGCAATGGAAAACCAAGAAACAATCTTTTTTAAAATTGTTTGTAGATGGGTATACAGAGAGAGAATTTACTTATCCAAAGATTATTCACTCACTCTTAGCTGTTGTGTTCCAAAAGTAGCAGCTAAAATTGAAATAATTTTTTTTTACCACGGAGGAAACTCTTTGAGAATTATTAAGAAAATTGTCTAGAAAATTGGATTTCAGACTTCAAATTTCTTCAGTGACTGTATCAATGTTAGTTGAACTGATATACTTGTTATGACATACTCTCTTATGGTATAGTCACAAAAAAAATTAGAACTAGCATTATAGAGTGCATAAAAGTTAGGACACTTCTTGTGCAGAAAAGGACCTCTTTTATGTCGCAGAAGCAACTGAGATTGTTAAATATAAATATGAGAGCTGGTATATGGATGGTACCCTTTGCTTGAAAATCATTTTCATTATGTAACAGATAGTTTTCATAAAACTTATTTTTTATTTTGAAGTTACAGTTTAATTACAGCTTGTAATGTTTGAGTTACTTTATTAAGAGGAAAAAGCATGAAGTATCGGAAGAAAATAACATTATAATGAGCTTTGAAAAATGATACAAAAGAAAAGAAAGAAGAACAACCACTTTTTTACAATTTAATTAAAATAATTATTTTGTTATATAATTTGTAGTGTCATTGTCATTTTACTTTGTCACTCAAAAACTATAGAAAGGAGGAGAAAACAGGTGGGCAGTACCTATTTTATTTCAAATGGTTTAAATTAACACCAATGTTATTACATAAATCATGTCATTTCATAATTACACAACTTACAATTTCTGAACCAGAAGAGTTAACAAAAATATGAGTACAATTTTTGTTCTGAAGAGATACTAATTCAGTGACTGATACCATGGAACAATTAGTGCAGTCACACAAATAAAAATGGGTACAATTCCTCTGTAAGTTTGTAGATAGCTACAATGGTAACTTAGATCAGTTAAGTGTTGTTAAACTTCTTTAAAAACTATTATTAAAATATTTTCAAAAAAGATATTTTTTAACAAATCTCCTCAGCACTTAGTATAAATTTCCCTAACAACGAGTCCGTTATTTAGCAGTAATCAAATTACATACTTTGAACTTTTACCAGGGAGTCGCAGAAAAATTCTAGCACAGAACTGGTGACAACTAGCGTAAGATAGATGAGCATCACATTGTAAGCTGGAGCATCATATAGTGAGCTCAGAAGTTTTAGATTTATGAAATACACAACTGTAAGGGACGCAAGAACACATTTTTTAGCGGGTAGTGTACTAAGGGGGTGGGTCGTTATTTACCAACTAACACCTCTGGGCCTTCGCAACCTGGTAGGATTACTTCTGTGATAGCGCAAGGTTCAACTTATTTTTTTTGGCATCCACTTAATTAGACCAATCCATTCTTCAAACTCTGACCACTATTCCTTACAACCAGTTCAAGAATTTAGTGAGTGTTGAAGTTGATAAGTTGGCTTTACAGATGTAAGTTGAGTAAATTATTATTTTGCTTATAATTACTTCTTTCTTCTTCTTTTTTTTTTTTTTTTTTTTCATTTTAGCAGTAAAACTATTTATTGGGACAGTTAACAGTATTTTGTCAATTTAATGACCTTTTTTTCTCTTTATTTTTTACTTGGGTTGTATGGTTTCATGGTTTATCTTTAGATAACAGAATTGCATTAGCTTTCCATATCATTCACAATGAATGCACTGACTTTGTAGCAAGTAAAATCTCAGCATTCCAATTTTGCTTTCTTGACAATAGATCTTGCTAGCAACAGTTGCTTACTTAGTAGATAAAGTTTATAAAGAAATTATATACATGGGCATGATAAGGTTGTGCACCTATTGTATGCCATGGGACTTGTGGTAACCTTTTTAAAGCGTACCTCATGGGCCTCTATAAATTATCAACCATGTAAGTTTTCACCTTTTTTATCTGAAGTGCTTCAGGTAAGTATACTAAAGTCTGTTTGCACTTTTGGCACTATTCCTGAAGAAGTTAACCATCCTTAGGCAAAGTTAGATGTATATCCCATAAGTAAGTACACAGCATTCCACTCCGCTTTAATCTACCACATGGAAAGCAAGCTCAAAATATCCCTTGGAGGCTAATGCCCACTGTAGAACTCTTTCAGTTCTTTGAGTGGAAGACAGCAAAAGAAGCAGAGAATTTATTCTTTCTTGTTTCAGCTGGACTCTATCTCCAAGTACACATATACCTTTTAATAACTTCTTTTTCAAGATGAGGTGGCTGAAATTAAAGGTCTGTTGTTCATCTCAATCTTCTCAAGTGCAGTAATGAAGTGTCCAACTTCAATAAGTTGGTCAAGAAGACCAAGCAAAGCAATATCCATACAAATCTCTTAATTGTCATTAAATAATTTATATTACTTCTTTATTTATTTCTGTATATTCATTACTTCTTTTCATATGAACTTTATAATTTCAATGAATGAATAAATTTGTGTAATACAAATGAAGAATATAATTAAGAGATACTCAGAGGAAAAAGCAACAACTTTTTTTCTTCTTTTTTTTCCTTTTGTTGAATAGATGGGAATGAAATCAATAGCAAAAACCAATTGCAAGACACATAAATTAATGGACAAATGATGATGAGGCATAAGAAGCCAAATGTAAGATAAATAAATTAATCCATAAATTATGAAAATGAGGTGTAAGTAGCTAAATGTAAGACATAAATTAATCGATAAATGATATGTAGATAGATAAATATAAGATACATAAATTAATGATAAATGATGACATGGTGAAAGCTTGTAGTGGACTGTTAACTGGGAAGAGATAGTAAAATTAAGGTAAAATTGGTTGAATAAGTATTTTAAGGTGGAAAGGGATAAAGATATTCTAATGTGGAGTGAAAGAGAGTTCCATAGTTTTGTGGCAGGGGCAATAAAGAGAAGGGAATTTTGATGTTGGAGGGATGGTAGTGACGAGAGGATGGGATACGAATTAATGCTGGGTGAATGATGTCTGGAGGAAAGTAAATAAGGTTAGTAAGTATTCCAAAGAGTAGCAGAGGCTTGGCTTGAGCACAAATCTATAATAGAAGATACACCAGTGTAAGAGAAGTGAGTTGGGGATGGGACAAGAAGATTGAGGGGGAAAAGATAAAGATCAGAAATTGAGTTCATTTTTTCAAGTGGTGTAGACAGCAATGAGTAATTGGCATCGAAATCATCTTAAAGAATAAAGTCTTGCATGGAAAGGAAAACGATTGAGAAGAGGATAAAAAGTGTGGCAAGTAAGTGATCTAAATGAGCAGGTGATGAGGTCATTGGGTACAGCAAAAATAATATGAGTTTTGAAACTCTTCGTCATATTATCTCCATTGATGTTAATCCATGTTTCAAAAGTATTTAGTCCAGTTTTGCCAGCTACAAAGTGTCCCTTTGCTGAAGGTATAAGTTCTTGATGTGGCTTGTTTCATTTCATTGAGATGTACTATTCTCTGTATCACAAAGATGAGACCATATTTGCATTGTCGAGGGGTTCAACTCTCCCAAAAAAGAAGGAAGATAATTCTCAGTATTTTCCCTATCTTGAGAGGGTGACACATCTTTATACTTGAAGATATTTTACAAGGTTATGTTCATCATCACTGTACTGAATAGTTCAATTCTTCCTTTACAGAAGGAACAATTTGCAAGGATATATCCCATAGTTATAACAACGATTTGATGAGGAGGGCTCTCTTTTAAATTGTGAGATATTATTGATTCACATAGAGTGATGGTTATCACAGTTGTAAGGAGTATGAGCTTGACATTTTGATTCAGAATAGGTACCGACCTGGCAGTTACACTTGGAAGGGTTGCTAGTCAGGCAGTTTTACTTGGAAGAAGAGGACTGCTTATGAGACACAAGCTCAGTATCAGAGTTAACAGTATAGCAGCACAACACAGAAGGAGCAGGCTCTGTAAATATATAAGCATATCACCACATACATAAATAATAATTCTTTCCCCTAAACATATATATTTTCCCAATATTAGTCTGGCTTTCATTTGCACAAGCTCAGATCCATGCCCACTCATTACTCTATTGCATACATTATTTAGTGCATATTTTAACATATTAAATATTTTAAAAAATTGTCTTATCATGAATATAAAGCAAAAAAAAACCAACCACAGCAACTAACAACAACCAGCCACACCAAACAACAACAATAAAAAAATGCAAGCATTGACATTAGCTAATAGAATTTTGCATGATAAAACACTACTATAGAACAGCTTAGTAATCAGTTGAGGAGTTTGAGAAGCCTTATAAACTCAGATGCTTTAAAAGTGCAAGTCTTGCAAACCTTTGAAAATTTTCAGTCACCACATGATACAACTACAATGGGTTGTAGTGGGTGTTGTTTTGTTTTTTTTTAGCAAGCATAATTTAAACCTCATTTGGCGAAGTTAATAGGCTGAAGCATGCACTACTCATTTATTTAATAAACCGATAACTTCCAGGGGCTCAAGTAAGTGCGAACAGACATTAGTTAATAGCACCTATGCTCCATTCAATACATGTGAATGATTTTCTATAACCCATTAAATATTCCTACACCTTGATGTAGTTGGTTAAGTAGTAATTCACTCAATGGTCAACTTTTCATATAGAATCTGGAAACTTGTAATTTTTTACTTCTTAAGTTTACAATGAACACAAAAAAAGCTGTTTCCAATTATTTTTATTAATATGCAGTTGTAAAAAATTCAAGATGGCCTCCATAAATAAGAAATTGTCATATTTTCATGTTAAAGAAATAATAATAAAATATCCGCTTGTAATAAATGACAATATAGGTGTAATATATATATAATTTAGGTGCTACATATAATGTAGGTGTTCTTTATATAATAATTAGTCATCCAAGTCCTTGTTTTCCTTGTCATCACTTGAATTTTGATCAATTGCAACATTGTTGCATGTATCCTCATCTCCTTCACACTTGCAGAGCTCTATACAGGCTAGATAATGTGCCTTACAAGAGCACCATCCAATGCACTTACTGGCTACACAGAAACACTTCACAAGTTCCACCACAGCCTCTGGTGTTGCTGGAACTTTTGAAACTACAGGATATAGTGGCCGTCTACCAGTTGTCATCATCCCAGAGTAACTGGATCCAGTAGAATTGGTCTAGCTACCAAGTTTTGCAACCATATGTTGGCTTGTAGGTGTGCATGAAATATATATTTAGTGATACGTCCTTGAGTTGGAAATAACTTCTCCACACCATGGTTACCCTTCAGCTGCTTGAACATGAACCACCTCAGTGCCTTGGCTGATGAAAACCCAGATTTGTTGAACAGCTGGCACAAAAATGTTTCACATCCAGACAACACCCCTGGGGATGGGTACACTCCAACACCAAGCCCAGTGAGAGCACAGATAGTATCTTCACCTGCTTTCATGAAAACTTCGAAGCATGAGGACTTACCCTTTTCTTTGATGTGACCAGTGGTATCACTACCAGTTATTACATGAAATCCTTGCAATGCTGCTACTCTTTATGCACCTAGAGCAACATAGATGGGCCTGAGTTTGATTTGTTGTCATTGATCTCCAGTGCCCATGATCATAATACTGTCTGGCTTGATATCTGGAAATCTTTGCAGAGTAAGCACAAACATATCTGTATCACAAGAATATATGTGCACAATATTGCCCTGATGACTCACTGTCACTGCATACAAGGTCAACAGTGAATCAGCTTCCTCTTGTGCACTTGGAGTGGTCACCATGTTTGGCTCGGAAGAAAGGACACTTTTCTGTGTGTGTGTGTGGTGATCGGCACTTTGCACAATTGAACAGCTTTTTGTGCAAGATACAACACAAGATTGGCTTTTGTTTCCTTTGTGCTCAGAAATGACTTGAAGTCTTTAATACGTGTTGTATCATCTATTTTATTCCCCCTTGTCCTGTATTCTCCTTGCTGTGTGAATCTATTTGGTTCTGTCCTTGAGCGAATTATGGATGTTCTACTTATCAAATACTACGTATGCATCAATGTAAACAACCGATTTACAATCAACACTTCAAACAAAGCAGTCCATCAGATCTTTACAGTTTATAATTCTGCTTTTTTAGACAACCATCTCCTGTACGAGAGCCATGCAATCTATAATGATGCTGGTCAGGCTCTGTTGGATGGTTAACTCCTCTCCAACTTGAGACATGGAAGATTCTGCAACTATGCTCTCGAGTTTGTGAATAAGGATAGATTTGTTGTTACTGAGTAATAGAGAATCATCTGGCTTCATCAGTGTGGCATTGGAACTAGTAAATTCATTCTTTCCAATGATGTCTTCCAGATCTAGTTTTCCTGACAAGGAATTTGTTGCTTTCAAACTGACCACTTCCAATTCAGCCTTAAGATTGACAGGCCAACATATGGTGCAAGACTTAGTAGCTAGACCAATTGTACTGGATCCAGTTACCATGGGATGGTGACAACTGGAGGACAGCCACTATGTCCCAGTATCTCAAAAGTTCCAGCAGCACCAGAGGCTGTGGTAAAATTTGTGTAGTGTTCCTGTGTCGTCAGTAAGTGAGGTGGATGGTGCTCTTATAAGGCACATAATCTAGCCTGTACAGAGCTCTGCAAGTGTGAAGGAGCTGACGACACATGCCACAATGTTGCAATTGATCAAAATTCAAGTGATGATGAGGAAAAAAAGACTTGGATGATTAATTATTATATACTGAAACACGTATATTATATGTAGCACCTACATTATATAAATTACACCTATATTATCATTTATTTCAAGCAGATACTTTATTTTTATCTCTATTAAGAGGCAAAATATGACAATTTCTTATTTATAGCAGCCATATTTAATTTTTGCAACTGCTTATGAATAAGAAAAATTGGAAACAAGCTTTTTTGGCGGTTCATTGTAAACTTAAGAAGTAAAAAATTAAAAGTTTCCAGATTCTATATGAAAGTTGACTAAATTACACAATGACATACACAAGTGTTTTCTGACAATACAAAGTGCTTTCTACTAATCGCATTCTTCCAAGGCAGTATTACATAAAACCAGATTCAAATAAATTCCCTATATCGTTGACTTCAACTTGATTTACTTGAGTATTATGTGTGCATCAATTTTTTTTACAACTGACCTCAAATACATTTCCCCAAAGTGCTTCTCTGCATCATTCATTCTGAAACATTTAGTCCACATCAACTTAATTTATTAGAACAAGAGACCAACTGGTTCAGAAAAATTTTAAGGAAAAAACCTTTTTGATAATGAAAATACCATATCTGGCATCATATGATTATCAATTGAAATAATACGTTTTCTTGGGTAAGAAATTACACTTCAAAGGTTATTGAAACTGCCTATTTGAATATAGAGCTGCAGCAACGAAATAGTTGTGGTGACCATACTGACAATAACTGGCAAGCATTTGTTGAATTGTAAAGCTTAAAAAATGTAAAATGCCTGGCTTTGCAAACTAATTCATCATGCATGTTCATGTGGAATGCCCTTGTTACATTTTCCATATCCACTTGAAATGACAGTAGTTGTTAAATAATACCTTACTTGTTCCAGTCCCATTGAACCTTAATAAGATTCTGCAATTTAATATGATGACCTATTCAAAGACATTGTTTTAAAAAATTGAAATAAAATTACTGTCAAAAAATAAGTGTCAGCCTAGAGTTGAAAATACCTTACAACTTTTAAAAATTAAATTGGCTTTAATCCCGGTCAAATACGAAGAGGCGTGAAGCACTAAGCTGATCTTCATGCTATGTTGGACAACAGAGGACAAAGAGAAACGGATCTTCAGAATGCCAACCTAAACCAGGCAGAACATTTTCTGACTTTTTTTCTCTCTTTTTTTCTTCCTTTTCTTTATTGATGTAGTTAAGAAGGAAAAAAATTTTTCACATCATAAAATGGATGATAACTGACATTAAAAGCTCTGTACACAATCATAGTATGCATGCACATGCACACACACACAATCCAGCCATTTGCTGCTGTGCTCCGATGGTACCTCTAGGGTACAGAGATGCATGCCAATCAAGTTGAGTTTATGTCGATGGTCTGGGTCTGGCTGAGCAGAAACATTTATGATTATGAAGCCCTTGCTGGTTGAATGTGTGGAGGCAGTACTGGCACTGAATCTTTGGAATTATAGAATGACATTGGTGCTGATGGTTGGTCAGGGCCTGGAAGGAGCAGCCAGGGTGGTTGCAGTGCAGAGCAGTCTCAGAGTCGATGAGTCGCTGATCGCGATGACACTTCTTCTAATCTTTATGACTCCTCTTGTTGTTTTCTGCTTCTATATTGAGATGCTCTACACTGTGTTGGATGGTGGTGCGCCAAGAGCTACACTCTTGGGCTTGCTCTCTCCAGGTTCCAGACAGGTTGCACTGTTTTAGGTCACTGGCCACAATGTCATTCCACTGTCACTTCTATCCTCCAGCAGAATGCTTGCCACTAACAGGGGCACATATGAGAAGCTGCCTAGGTAGCCAGCATTAAGGCATCTTTGAGAGGTGCCCTAAAAAATGAAGACGTCACTGCGAGAGGATTGATGATATTCTTGGCTACTTTGCTATCTTGTGCATGGTGGTATGGCACTTCTTCTCCCTAACTAAGACACCCAGGATGATCTTAAGGCAACGGATCACAAAGGACTCAAGGTGGTGAACTTGGGGCTCTTGAAGGACAGTGCTCTCCAGACCATACAGCAATGTTAGAAGGATTACACTGTTTAGGATGCGAACCGAGATACTGGTCTGGATCTTCCGCTGACACCACAAAATGCAGGACAGTGAATGGAATGCAGATGAGGCCTTGCATATCCAGGAGCTGACCTCAGTATCCATCCCACAGTCATTCTGGACAGTGCTGCCCGGATACTGAAAGTGGGATACCACTTCAATAGGATCACTTCCTGGGACCAACTGAACAGGTGCTGGACTCTGGGCACCTGGGTTAGTGAGCACTGCAAGAGTCTTTGTCTTCTTGCAGCTGATGGTTAGGCCCAACTTCTTGCAAGTGGTAGCAAGGAAGTCACCAGCATGGTGGTCAGGTCAGCCCAGTTGTCTGCCAGGAGAGCCATATCATCAGCATATTCCAGGTTAGTCACCAGGGTCTCAAGTTTCAGGCTCTATCTGTTCCCCACGAGATCATCATCAAGTAGGTAGGCTACCTTGATGCCTCTTTCCTCCTGTCTGCGGACATCCAAGGCCATGTGAATGGCAATGTCAAAATTAAGGTTAAAAAGTGTGGGTGCCAGCACACAGCCTTGGCGAACACCACAAGTGACAGCAAACATATCGGATGTCTTCCCGTAGGCCCTGACTGCTGCGGTGCAGTCCTCATGTAGTGCACGAATGATGGTAAACAACTTCTCTGGCAGAGAGTAAGTATGCTTTAGGATGTACCAGAGAGAATCACAGTGTATTAAATCATATGCCTTCTTCATATCAATGAAGCAAGCATAGAGAGGTTGATGGAACTCACGTGCTTTCTCCATCAGTATTCACAGGGAGAAAAGTTGGTCAGCACAGCCCCTGCCTCAATGGAAACCACACTGGCTTTTGCCAGGGAGCTGTTCTTCTCTGGGCTTGAGCCAGTTCAGAATTTACCTTAGCAAACATCTTGCCTGGTATGCTGAGTAGAACAATACCACGGTAGTTGTCGCAGATGGTTCAGCTTCCCTTCTTGTGCAATGGCATGAGAAGTTGACTTTGCCAATCCCTGGGTACTGCAAATTGGTTTTAACCAGCAAATTGTCTCACCTCCACCAAGACTGAGCATCTCCAAGGATATTCCATTCATGCCAGGGGCCTTTCCGGACCTCAACTCAGAGATGGCAGTTACAATCTCCTCTTCTGAGAGGGGAGCAGATATATCTTCATCCCTCATCTAAGTGTCTGATGAAATAAATGACAGAGAGATACAGGGAGATTTTCACAAGGAACGACATCAATATCAACCTGACAGTTTATCACTTCCTCGAAATGCTCTGCCCAACAGTTCAGTTTATCCTCATCACTCTGTCGGGTGATACCATACTTGGCAACCAGTGTGGAAGAGGCAGGCATAGAAAACTTCTTCTTTAAGATATGCAAGTCTCCTATCAAAGAGCCTCCTCTGCTTTGCTGCTCAGTGACGAAAGCCCGGCATTCTGCATCAGTTGCATGATCGCTCCACCAACAATTACGAGCTTTCTCAGCTGCAACTTGGGTGAGTTCCTGGAGTGTTTGTGGACTTCATCAGTGATCCAGTCAGGATCACTAATTTTGGGTGCAGGAATTAGGGATTCGCAGGATTTCAGGATGGAGAATTTGAAAATGTCCCACGCAGAGTTTAAGGTGGAGGTCTGATCCAAATTGTCAAAATTTCAGCTAAGACAGATTGATAGCTAGCTTTGCAAGAGGAGGGGAGGTTGCTGGTTTGATAATGCCAGGACCTTGACTGTCTACAATTGACCTGGATCTTGAAACACAAAGTAGACACAAGTTTGTGGTCAGACTCATGAAGAGTCAATCGGTACTCACGAGTGTCCAGGATACTGGTGCGAAGCATTTGTTGATAAGTACATAGTCAATCATGTGACCAGGTCTGGATCGATCAGAGTTTCAGAACCAGGCAGCTTGATGGAGTAGCTTATGTTGAAACCATGTGTTGGATACGATCATATGATTATTAGCACAGAAGTCCAGCAGTCGTTTTCCATTCTCATTGCATTTTCCAATGCTGTGAGGACCCATGACTGAATTCCAAAAGGAGCAGTAAGAACCCACTCGAGCATCGAAGTTGCCCATTATGACCAGCAGATCAGAAGCAGGGACATAAGAAAGTGTTGATTGTAGTTGGTCATAGGTAGCATCGGAGGTATCAGCAGATTTGAAAGTAGAATTGGAAGGATTAGTGGGAGCATAAATGGACAGGACAGACATGTAGGATAGATGGCATTTCAGACAGATTATGAGTATACATTCAGACACAAGTTGAAAGACACTCCCAGCAGCTTCCCAAGCAACCTTAGCCCGAGGATGGAGGAGGATTGCCACACCATGAGTGTGGGAAGAGGGCGTGTCAAAGTGCAGGATGGTAGTGCCATGAATGTGTGTTGCTCCACTACCAGGCCAACAGGACACAAATAAGGTGAGAAGATTCATGTTCCTGGAATTCAGAGTTTCAATAACAGAATGCAGTTGAGCACTCTGATCACTTAAGGATCCTAGTGAACGAACATTCCAGCAACCAATTCTAGTTCTGGACTTGGCATAGAAAAATCCACTGGAGTCAGAAGGAAGGGTTGAAAGCTTCTTTTTAAATGTAAACTTAACCTTTTCAGTTTTTGAAGCTGAAGGTTTTTGAACATCTAATGATGTGCAAGGTACAGGATGGGACGCTACTCCAAATGTACCACATCGTACTTTTAGCATGGCCATAGCCAAGTATCCAGGAATCACTGTAGGGAGGTTTTACGATGAGGTCCCCCCCCCCTCCACACACACACACACAATTGGCCACCAGTTGTTGTTGACCCATTCCTCTCCACCCCCCCCCCCCCTCCCTCCTACCACCAAAAACACAACAAAAATTAAACTAAATAATAAAAAAAAAAATTTAATTACATAAACATTTTTTATTAAACTTCGTTTTTGTTACACTTCTAGAAAAATTTTAAATCATTATATGGGCATGTCAGTTACCCTTTAAACTCAATTAGAGTCAAATAAATTGCACTGAATGAATAAGCATAGATACTACTAGGTCTTATTTCTTGTAAATAATGACTTAGGAAATTAATTAATTAGAGCATCTTTTGGTTTTGTGTTAATGCCTATGTTATTCATATTCTGCATTTACCGTTGATAATATCACTAAATTCATGTTGCGAAATAATTTAAACTTATAGGTTGGATATTCTTGTTATATAACTAACATCGCACATATAACCTTGTCCACACTAAAAACAGGTTTGTACTTCTCTCAGGGAACTTCCGATTCCAAATGTTTTCTTGTGTCCACACTAGCATAGTGCTGAACCCACTCCACATCACCTGTGTGGGATAAATAATTTGCTGGGCTGATTAATTGATTTGCCTCTACCATATATAGAAACAGAATATTTAATTTTCTCATGTGATATATTGTTTTCCCCTCTGCAATATCATCGCATAAACTGGAGGATAAAGATAATGGAGAGAGCTGCTACTAGCTAAACTCCTAGTAGTGAACATGAACAATAAAACTACAGGAATGTTAATTAAATCTGAGCTGCTGGAAGTTTACCAATCTGAAGGTTTCAGGTGAAACAGGGTGTAGTATGGACACATGGAACAGGTTCCAGACATGGAAAAAAACAGTTTTAGTGTGCAGTGTGGACAGGCCTTTATATATCTCATGCTTGACAGTATATTTATGGGTTATTCAATTAAGAAGATAAGAAAAGAAAAAATTGTCTCATAGCAAATGATCAAAAATATCTCTCAAAAATCTATATATGCACTAGTTGCAACCCTGACCCTCTTCTTTTTTTTTAATTGATTAATTATGCACATTATATGCTTTATTTTAATTCAGGGGTGATGTAACACAAGATGACAACAAACTAAATATTAATCAAAATTTTTCTTATGATGCTATCAAAGCTACTCCCTTAGAAACATCAAGAAGTTCTACATATACAGAAAACACTTATTCTTACACAGAATCAACAACTATTAGTCTGACCTCTCTTTCAAATACTAAAAAAAAATACGGAATCATTCTCGTCTTCCTAGTAGTAATTATCATTCCATTGATAGCAGCAATTGCAGCTTCAATATCATTATTTTTTATGATTTCGAAGGTTAATTCAGTCATGGCAGTAGCCCAGTCAAATATAGGTGAAACTGCTGATCAAATAAGTGATATTGACAGGTTGATAATGAGAATTGAAACATCAAGAATAACTGCTGATGAAATGTTTGCCGAGGTTAATAATCGACTAAGTAGTACCATCGATAGAATAAACTCAAGTATTGTCGAATTAGAGATTTTCACTGCTTCAAATTTGACAAGAACTGATGGTGTGATAAATTCCATAATCGATAGACTAAATGTTCGTGATGACAATATTTTGGAATTGATTAGAAATAGTCCTACTTTTCAGAGTCGAACAAGATTTTTGGTTAATTTCTCATTGGAAGCTGGGCATGCTTTCAAATCTTGTGCCACTATTTCTCAGCTTTCTCCTTCCACTCCTTCGGGTTACTATAATATAAGGTCTGGCGATGGCTCAGTTATTAGTGAATACTGTGATATGACCAGGTCATGTGGAGGTATCACTGGAGGATGGAGGAGAGTTATAGCACTGGACATGAGAAAGCCTGGTAGTCAGTGTCCTGACAATCTGGTAGCTGATAGGAGAAACAGACCTCCAAGTATTACATGCCGAAAAAGGAATATTTCATCAGACTGCTCTTCATCGAAAATCAGTGTGAATGGTGCTATGTACTCAAGCATGTGTGGAAAGATCATAGGCTACCAAGTGGGTAGTACCAGTGCTTTTGGAGCTGCAAGAGTATTCATTCCATTTCCTACAATTAATGATTATTATGTGGACGGTGTGAGTCTCACTTATGGAAAATTCCCAAGACAGCATATTTGGACTTTTGCTGGTGCTGTTAATGAAAATCCAACTTTTCCGAAAAGAAAATGTGCCTGCATCAACACTGATATATCAACTCGTGTACCAAATGTTCCAATGTTTGTGGGGGGTGATTATTTCTGTGATACAGCTGCATTGACAGGTTTTGGATCTACATTTTATGGAGATGATCCTCTATGGGATGGAGCCGGTTGTGGGCCCAAGAATATGTGCTGTACCTTCAACAATCCCCCATGGTTCTACAAGAAACTGTTAGTGCCCACCCATGATGACATAGATATGAGGCTATGTTTTATAGCAGGGGGGCTCACAGGAAAGATTGTAATAGAAATTATTGAGATTTACGTTCAGTAGAGCAGCATGACAATCCTGTACATTTAACATATATTATATCTACTATACATAGCATATAATATGTATGCCTTACTATAAACATTGATTCATGATGTCCATGTTTGCACCATAAGAGACATTAATATAAAAATAGTTATATTACTTTTGATTCCCATATTAAAATAATTCAATTAAAAATTTCACTTCAAAAAGTCCAAATATTAATCTATTGAAATTAAAATTTGTGCTATTTAACAGGCTGTATGTATGTAGGTAGGGAGGGAGGAAGGGAGGGAGGCAGGCAGGGAGGCAGGCAGGGAGGCAGGCAGGCAGGCAGGCAGGCAGGCAGGCAGGCAGGCAGGCAGGCAGGCAGGCAGGCAGGCAGGCAGGCAGGCAGGCAGGCAGGCAGGCAGGCAGGCAGGCAGGCAGGCAGGCAGGCAGGCAGGCAGGCAGGCAGGCAGGCAGGCAGGCAGGCAGGCAGGCAGGCAGGCAGGCAGGCAGGCAGGCAGGCAGGCAGGCAGGCAGGCAGGCAGGCAGGCAGGCAGGCAGGCAGGCAGGCAGGCAGGCAGGCAGGCAGGCAGGCAGGCAGGCAGGCAGGCAGGCAGGCAGGCAGGCAGGCAGGCAGGCAGGCAGGCAGGCAGGCAGGCAGGCAGGCAGGCAGGCAGGCAGGCAGGCAGGCAGGCAGGCAGGTAGGTAGGTAGGTATGAATGTATGTATGTACATATGTATGTATTTATGTATGTATGTACGTACATATGTAATATATATGTACGTATGTATGTATATAAATGTATATACATATGTATATATGTATAATATATATTTATATATATTAAGGTAAGGAATCACTTCAAAATTGATAGAAAAATTTAATAAAATAGGAAAAATTACAGGCTACAACTGTTCAAAAAACCCTTCCCTACCATCAATGATAAAAAAAAAAATTTTTAACATCAAAACTAAATCTGAAGTCACAGAGTCTGTAAAATCTTTGTGAATACATAGAAGCACTCAATAATTAAGTTTTGATCTCTATCTCTGTCATTGTAGAGTGCATAGAAGTTAGGACACTTTTCCCAGAGAAGGAGCTATTTTTGATGCTGCAGAGGTAACTAAGATTGTTAAATATAGATGAGAGAGAAGGTGCATGGTTGGTAGCATTTGGTAAAATATTTTCATTGTTAGAATTATTTATTGAACTTATTTCTTTAATGCAAAGTTTCACTGCTAGATTACATTTTGTAAAGTTGGAAGTATTTTGCTAATGTTAGCATATAAACATCTTTTAGAAAGATTTATTCAATCTTCTATTCATGACCAAGGACTGAGGAAATATGCTCATTAAATCAATATTTGAGCTCACAATGGAGCAGATTACATGCTTTAAGCAAAAATTCCAAAGTATGCTTATGCAGATGTAAATACATTTGGCTGACTCCATTTTCGATCTGAAGTTTTAGGTACCAAGGATATTCTGGAAGGTCAATATTGTGCTTCTCAGCTGTGGTTACAGTCTTATCATAAAATCTTTGAAATTAGATTCAGGCCATATATATTTTGTAAAATTGTTTGGCAGCATCAACAGCAGAACATATAGGGGGTGGGGGGGGGGGGTTTTGGTTTGTTTTTGTAATAAAGGGAATTTACTCCACTGCACTAAAATAAAGGTGATTAAAATCTTACCAAACAAGGTGATAAACTTCCCAAATGATTGAAATAAACCACCTGATTTCAAATCTATTCATTATTCTATTGAATAGATTCCTTCCAAAGACATAAAAAGAATATTTTCCGTGGTGATAATTCTTGGAGTCCATCTGGTGGGACATAATATTCCAGTTTAGTTTCACCACTACCAACCTATTACTACTAGATTGAAAAAGATGAGATATTTTGGAGAAAAAAAATTAGCATACTTGTTTATTTAACTATTTCAAGAGCATCCTGAATACATGGAAGCTGTCTTCCAATATATTAAAGGAAAGATTAAGTGAATGTGCACAAGAATTCACAGCTAATGTAACAGAATTATCTTTTCAAAATCTTGCTGCCACACCAGATCTCTTCTAGTCGCATTTAGAGCCTCATCATAAGCCTGTCCTTGATATAATGATGCAGGGAGGATGCTCTTGTGTCAGGAAGCTTAAGCTAACCAACAGAATACATTTGACCCTCTAATTTGAATTCACACAATGGATGGACCAATTTAACTGTTTACTGTAGACTTCTGTTAAATAATTCTTATGCATCATCTACAATGATTGAATACTAAGAAGATATTGTACCATCAAAGAGTGACATATTACAACTGCAAAGTTACCAAACTTGTTTTTACTTCTGCAAGCTGTATAGTTATAAGTTTATTATTAGTGTGTTGTCTGGTCTGGCACTCACAAAGGTCAGTTTCAGACTGGTTCTGGTGTTCCAGCGCCAGGAGGTGAAACTGGCTGCACCATTTCGGTTGTGGAGCAGCATTAAGTTATTATTTGCTGCCCACTCAACCAATCACTCTCCATTGGATGTATTGGCTCTGTATCCCCACTCCACATGCTGGTAATTAAAATAACCAGCATATACACATGAGGATGGGAAAACCAGAAGGGACGTTGCTAAAAAGCGTAAGGATGGAGGTTTGTAGACGTTGATGATCTTTAGTCCAGCAACATCCATGCACAACCATTCAATCTCAAAATCTTTGAGAGACTGACCGGCTAGTATCCAGGACAGGTTCTCATGGACAAATGTGGCTAGAGCATGTTTCCTGCTTGGGGTTGACCCAGCTAGTGCAAAGTTTGGAATTACTAGCTTATCAGTCTCCTGGAGGAGGATGACAAGGGCCTTGGTCCTATGGCCAGGCGCTCGACCACACCGATCTTGCTGGCAGTGATCCCTTTAATTTTAAGCTGGAGCAACACTGGTTGCAGGTACTTTGCTAAGTGCCCTGAAAAAGGCATTCCCCTGCATTCCAGCGAATTCTGCTAAACTCTAGCCCAGATGGATGGATTTTTCTTCTTTTCTCTTCTCTCCTTCTTTATCATCATTCTTCATCAACTTTAATTTTCCCTCTCCATCATGATATTGAAGGTACTTATGAGCTACACTGCATGAAGGTAGTTAACATGTGACCCAAAAACAACAGCATGTAGATATGATATGCCAGCACAAGAATTACTCAACAAGGTAATGGTCTTTTCGGACTGCTGAAGTCATGGTTCATTGAGGAGTGATAGCCCCACTGAAGGACTTTCAATCTGACATGGGAACATTGTTATTGCTGATTCTGATTTTGGTGTGTGCATCACCTGTTTTGTTAGTTTGTCTGTTTGTTTTTTATTCTTGCATCATTGTATGTGATATGGGGATGATTTCCTTGTTTGAAGATTGATTCCGTGACTGTGGGGCAGCTGCTTTAGAACCTTACAAAATCCATTGCTTCAACACCTTCAATTTTGTAGGTAGAACAGACTCATTACATCCAACAAGAAAACCTGTAAAGGACCATGTTTGATCTTGTCAGAGTGCTAATCAGTACATGTCTAATGAGCACATTTGAAGATTGTAGTGAGATCATTTCTTACATTGAGCTCAGAAATAGCTATATCAGCAGCTTCACAGCCAGCTTTCTCTGAATGCATGATACTGGTTGATTTCCATGACTTGGCAATATAATAATGTTTGGTACTTTTTCTAATATTTTAAGATCAATGTTCTGTGTGTCTATCCAGGAACACCATGATCAATCATCATATTTTTGGTACATACTATTCCCCAGAGTCAATTTGATCAAGTAACTCATCAAAGAATTCCTTTTCTGTTGCAATTACAGATGCATTATCAATAATATCTCACTAGAACTACTACCCCTTTGAGGACACTGTACATACATTCTTACTTCCTCCAATGATATTTTGCAACTTCTGTGGTATAAAATGTTTCTAGAAAAAAGTCATCTTCTCTAATGATAACTATTTCTTCCATTGACTTTGCACTGTTCTCACTCTACATGCATGTATAACCTAGTCATACTTGCAGAAGAAAGATTGCATTCTATAGAAACACATTCTGTGGATCCCTAGATAGTAATGAATGTGTAACTACAGAAAGCGTAGAACATATATATTATGTGTGTGTGTGTGTGTGTGTGTGTGTGTGTGTGTGTGTGTGTGTGTGTGTGTGTGTGTGTGTGTGTGTGTGTGTGTGTGTGTGTGTGTGTGTGTGTGTGTGTGTGTGTGTGTGTGTGTGTGTGTGTGTGTGTGTGTGTGTGTGTGTGTGTGTGTGTGTGTGTGTGTGTGTGTGTGTGTGTGTGTGTGTGTGTGTGTGTGTGTGTGTGTGTGTGTGTGTGTGTGTGTGTGTGTGTGTGTGTGTGTGTGTGTGTGTGTGTGTGTGTGTGTGTGTGTGTGTGTGTGTGTGTGTGTGTGTGTGTGTGTGTGTATATATATAATGGCATAGTCTTTGCATTGCAATGTCTAAATTATTAGTACAGTAGTATCAATATCAGTTTTCACACTCAGTCAGTCATAATAATAATAAAATACAAGTGACTATGTAAATATTTCGTGAAATTATGGATAATTAGGTTAGCCAAGTGAAGACTGTATGTGCTGGGGCCTGACAAAGTGATGCTATTGTTCATTAATGCTGATCAAGTGTTAAATGATGAATTGTAATGATGACAAACACACTTGAAATTAAAATATTGTGATGGACAAATGGTGATATCATCATCATCATATGACAGTTATGTGTGTCATGTGACACTGTGTTTTCCCCGCAGTGCAGCTTTGTCAGAGAGTCAGTGTACTTGGCCTGCAAACAACATGGACAAACAAAATAATAATAAAAATGAGTTCATAAGTTAATTCTATTTAAAACTGAAGAACTGTGATGAAACATATTTTATAGACCTTTGGCATAACCTGAAAGCATTAAAGTAATTTACATGCAGAAATACTCCCGAGCTGTATCTTGATGAGCTAAATTTAAAAAATCTAGTAATCAAAACTTAAATCATAAATCTTCTTGTTGTGGTTAGTCCACAACTAGCCACACCCACCCACTGATTGCATACATGTAAGTTGATCATCACCGGCACTTTCTTGTGAAGTGTAAACTTTACTAGTATCATCACACAGCCAATGCTAACGCATATATCAAGTATATAATTTATCTAAATATATACAGACAACAGGCTCCCTGACAGATGTGTGCTTGAGAAGTTCTCTCAGTCTCAACCTCGACCATCACTGCTGCAAAACGTGTGACCCCAGTACCGAGAACCGGTGAAACGATGGAACTTCTGCAAGGCTGATTGGAATTACTGCAGCCTCCTCACCAACGAAGCCACGGAAAACTTAACATCTTCTAGTACCACCAATGTTGAGGGGGCTTATTAGGACTTCTGCAGTGCCATAATCAAATCGGTCAAAAGATCCATCCTACGCAGTCACAGATTGACTCCCGGTCACTCATGCCTAGGCATAAGTGACTCCCCTAGGCACCAGTGACTCACAGAATTCACTGGTGCCTAGGTGTGAGCGACTTCTACTGCTCTCCTTGACTGAATATATCAGAGCTCATGCACTGGTAGCTACAATTCCTACAGGATGTCCACTCATCATCTTGTTGCTTTTATCAGACTTTTAATTTACCAGTTATAGTTTTGTATCAAGATTTTAATGATATAGCAATAGATATCCTAAAAAAACAAATAATATGTATATATATATATATATATATATATATTAGAAAACCTATGTAACTAACTATGTAACTATGTTCCTCAGTTTCTCAAAATCTCTCTGTTAGATTTTGACCAAACTTTCAAGGATGGAGGAGACCCACCCTGAGATGATTTTAGTCCAGGTGGCATGTCTGGGAGAAAAAAGAATTTGTCTGTCTGTCTGTCTGTCTGTCTGTCTGTCTGTCTGTCTGTCTGTCTGTCTGTCTGTCTGTCTGTCTGTCTGTCTGTCTGTCTGTCTGTCTGTCTGTCTGTCTGTCTGTCTGTCTGTCTGTCTGTCTGTACCTTCATTCTAGCCAAACCAATATGTGGATTTCTCTGAAACTCGGCATGATGATGGGTTTTGACCCAACTTAAAACATAGGCTAAAAATTTTGGAAAATGTTTACCATGGTAATGAGAAAAAGCCAAAAATGGTATTTTGGCCAGAAAAACTATAGGACTAACAGATTTAAAACTTGGTATGCATATGCAACTTCAATCTAGGATTAACCTGGGCTGGGTTCCAGTTGACCACACCTCTTTCTTTCCCTGTGTAAGGCAAAAAGTGCCAAAATGGTACTTTAGCAACAAAAAAAAACCTAGGAAGTTAGACTCATTTATATTTGGAATCGATATAATCTGTGGAATGTTATAAATAAATGTATAAGACCACACCCTCTACTGTTTTAATGTCAGGCTAAAAAGAAGCCAAAAATGGTACTTTGACCAGGCAAACCCTTGGAGGAACAAGACTTAATATACGGTATGCATAAACAACTTGACATTTAGAGTGACACAGGTGGAATCCCTCCTGGCTACACCTCTTTCCATTGCTGCGTAAAGTGAAAAAGTGCCAAAAAAGATATTCCGAATAACACTTGGACTTAACGAGTTAGATCTGCGAACACACTTCAATATATATTTTGGTTTGTGAGTATGTGTGTGTAGGCATCACAGGATATTGTTATGGCTGCCTGCCTAAAGGGCCAACCATGCTGAAATTTGAGTGGCTTCTATAATGTTTCGTGTTAAAATTGGCCGGGAGTCACTCATCTAGGCAATAAGACTATATAACCTTGATTAATTATTCTTATCTATACCAATTATTCTATTCTTGCATTTTCACCTACTTTTTCTTTAATGATTCAAGTAATATTCCCTTCCTGTTAAAATGGTCTACATATTATTCCATATTATAAAAACAACCCATTTTCATGAAAGCTTCTGCCTGTATAACCTATGCATACTCATTAATGAGCTATTAATATTTTCAAATATTAAATCATGATTGATTATATGGTGATGTATGAAAGTATAGAGCTACTCCACTTCCATAACATCACCCCAGTCAGTGGTGCCCAGACATCAATGACTCCCTCAAGATAGCATCCCTGGCTCCAATTCCCCCTCCAAATCATATCACTTCACATTAAGATGCAAGATGACAGCCAAAAACCATGATTGTTTATATTGTTAAAGTGCCATCTTCATTAGTGACCATATTGCAGAGTAGATACCCCCTTGACAATCAAGTTGATTCAATACTTTGCTTGCAGATATCAAGAAGTAAGAATTTCTTTTACAACACTAGAAATCGATAAAAATAAAGTCAAACTGATAATCAATTAATCATAACATGACCAATATATTAATTCAACATTAAACAGGAATAATATAAGAACATATAAGTGAAATTAACAAACTTTACTTGTGATAAGAAATATCAATAAGCATATAAAGTGACATTAATCATAACTTAAAGTTCATAGTAAGCATATTCTCAATTAACAAGTCTGCTGGTAGTGTATGTATGTGTAATGTTCAATTGTTACTTCAAAGATTGTGATATGGCATAAAGAGATAGTATTCTGATGGAAATATGCAGCTGCTATACAGTGCAGAACTCACACAACCACTGTTCATCAACTGCAGGAGTAGATATAATTCCCTCACATGATAAATGAAACCATTTTTCACATAGGTTGCATTCGACCATGTCGTCAAATGTCTCTGGCATTCCACATGTAAAATGCAGTTCAATCTCTTTGCCTGGAAAGTTGTTCAATCTTGGATATATTCTCAAAACAGTTGGAAATGGAGTAAATAGTCCATTCCTGAAACAGTTCACTATATGTTCTCTCATTTCATATTGATTAAATTCTATCTTTTCAATAATATTTCCTAGGGCAGCATGCACAGCAAAGATAATAGCAAAAACACCACAATCAGAATTACCCTATTGCTGTTGTACAGAAGGAATGTCTACTACTAACATCGGAACCTCTTTCTCGCCTTTTTCTGTGGCTTGCTGTCAATTACAGCCAACTGATTCGCCAATGATGGTGATAAATCACCACCACAAAATTTACTATCATATACCATTATTTCCTGGCCAACACTGTGTGATGTAACCCAATGGTTCTTATTTATATGATGGATCTGTATTGCTTCCCCATGAACTGCATTGAATCCGTTATTTTGGGATAGCAGGGTACATTGTAAACCATCAAGGTAAAGAAATTGTGTTTTCAGAATTTCTTGTGCCCGAGAAATATGTGTCTCATTATACCATCTTTTTAGGTTTAGGCTCTGAAATATCGTTAGATTCTGAATGAGATCCTACAGATAGCTGTAGTGTGAATGATAAATGTATAACGTAAAATTATTGAGCATAATATTTTTTTATTACCTCTGCATCAGCTATATATAACTTCAAATGGCATTGGTTGACAGTAGTTTTCAGCACTGCACCCTCTTTATTCTCCAACCGATACACACCATTTTCCAAGTTCTAATTGATAATCCAGTAATAAGGAC
The DNA here is from genome assembly GCA_963969325.1 of Lycopodina hypogea. Classification (NCBI taxonomy): domain Eukaryota; kingdom Metazoa; phylum Porifera; class Demospongiae; order Poecilosclerida; family Cladorhizidae; genus Lycopodina; species Lycopodina hypogea. The sequence goes on from OZ017788.1 coordinate 3,458,655, forward strand.
TGTAAGGCCACTATGTCTAGAGTCTGCCCTCTAACAGTGACAATCAATTAAGGACAAGTATACATTAAGCAGACAATCTGAACAATTAATTGTCAATAAATTAACAGAACGCATCTATTGGCAGGAAGATCCTGACTGGAGGAATGAAACAACCCTGAATGGAAAGAAACTTGAAAAAAGAAATAAAAAATATTAGACATGGTGAAGGAGGAGATACAACTGTACTCAACAATAAAAACCAAGACAAGAGATGTATGGAGTCATTCCATCCTCCTTCCTCCCTCCTCGTGAAATGGGATCAGAGATGTGGAATGAGATCAGAGATGTCACCGGCTTCTATTTGGGCTACAGAAGGAGCAGTGTTGGGCATCCCTCTGAAGAGGACCTAATAAGGATACATTGTTGGTATCATTTAAGAATAGGATGATGTATAAAAGTATATAAAACTGGATTTAGAGACACTTGGTAAAGATGGAGTTTGAATCTGTAAGCTGAACTGTTATTTAATTATTGCTGTAATAGCCATTGTGTAAGTTGGACAAAATTAATACATGCTATTCAGGTATGTCTTCTAATGTTTGAAATATTGTAATACTTTAGGGGGAAAGTTTTAATTAAACTAAACCCAAATATACTTCGATAGCACATTGTTGTTCCTTATCCTCTGTGCTTTCAGATAATAATGTTGGAAGAAGAAAAAAATCAATAAATTAAATAAAGCTAAAACATAAAAAGATGCAAGAAATAATATTTGGTAGCCAGGAGATTGGACACTAAAAAAAAAAATTTTTTTTTTTGCCTAATCTGGCTTTAAAAATAGAAGCCATTTGGCAACACTGACGAGGAAGGTGAATGAGAATCAGGATATTAAACACAAGCAGCCTAGTACCAATAGATATATCTTAGGACTGTGTTCCTAAAATTTCTGAATAGGCAGCTTTGACATGAGTCACTCCTTTATTTCTCCCTTTCTTTCTTTTCTTATTTTTAAAACTTATTATTAGCTATTATTATCATTGTTTGTTTGTTTGTTTTTTGTACATTCTGGGGAGTCACCCACGCCTGAGGGAGTCATTCATGCCTAGGCGTCAGTGACCGGGAAGTCTCTCACACCCGGGGAGTCACTCACACCTGGGGAGTCACCCACGCCTGAGGGAGTCATTCATGCCTAGGCGTCAGTGACCGGGAAGTCTCTCACACCCGGGGAGTCACTCACACCTGGGGAGTCACTAATGCCTCTGACACCAGTATGTTGCAGTGTCAATTAACAATCTTTGACCTTTACCTGGGAAGCGTGGAAGAATTCAAGCGCAGAACTGGTGACAAACTCCAAGTAAGAGAGATGAGCATCACGTTGTGAGCTGGAGCATCATATAGTGAGCTCAAAGTTTTAGATTTGTGTGAGTACACAACGGTAAGACACGATAAAGCACAATTTTTAGCACATTTTTTAGCGGGTAATGAACTAAGGAGGGGTCGTTATTGACCCACCCACACCTCTGGGCCTTCGCAACCTGGTAGGATTACCTCTCTGACACTGGAAGGTCCAATGTATTTTTTGTCATCCACTCTTCAAATTCCGACCACTCTTCAAACTCTGACCACTATTCCTTACAACCAGTTCAAGAATTTAGTGAGTGTTCAAGTTGAGAAGTTGGCTATACAGATGTAAATTGAGTAAATTATTATTTAGCTAATCTTTACTTCAGCTTTCCTTTTTTTTTTCATTTTAGCAGTAATACTATTTATTGGGATAGTTAACCTTATTTCGTTAATTTAATAATCTTTTCCCTTTTTTAACTTGGGTCTGTTTTGATGGTTTATCTTTAGATAACAAAATTGCATTGACTTTCCATATCATTCACAGTGAATGCACTGATTTGTAGCAAGCAAAATCTCAGCATACCAGTTTGGCTTTCTTAACAAGTCTTTGCAACAGTTTCTTACTTAGTAGATATAGTTTATAAAGAAATTGATATACATGGACTTGATAAAGTTGTGAACCTATGGTATATCATAGGACGTGTGGTTATCTTTTTAAAGCATACCACATCAGCTTCTATAAATTATCAACAATTTTATTTATTACCAGTTTTATCTGGAGTGCCTCAGGAAAGTATACTAAAGTCTGTTTATGCTGATTTGAACCCTGGGGAAATGTTAATAACTTGGCCAATATTCAGCGGATTTCCCCATTTCAAGGACCAACAGACTCATGACGCTCCAGACGTTCTTTTGGCACTATTCCTGAAGAAGTTAACCATCCTTAGGCAAAGTTAGATGTATTTCCCATAAGTAAGTACACAGCATTCCACCCTGCTTTAATCGACCACATGGAAAGCAAGCTCAAAGTAGCCCTTGGAGGCTAACGTCCACCATAGAACTCTATCAGTTCTTTGAGTGGAACACAGTAAAAGAAGCAGAGAATTAATTCTTTCTTGTTTCAGTTGGACTCTATCTCCAAGTACACATATACCTTTTAATAACTTCTTTTTCAAGATGAGGTGGCTGAAATTAAAGGTCTGTTGTTCATGTCAATCTTCTCAAGTCCAGTAATGAAGTATCTAACTTCAAAAGTTGGTCAAGAAGACCTAGGAAGGCAATATCCATGCTTTTTGCAATTTTTTCCAGGGACATACTGTGCCTGTTAAAAATAGCCAAGTCTTCACATACAAATCTCTTTCATTAAGTAATTTATATTACTTCTGTATTTATTTCTACATATTCATTACTTATTTTGAAATGATCTTTATAATTTTAATGAATGAATAAACTTGCTTAAGACAAATGAAGAATATAATAAAGAGATATTCAGAGGGAAAAAAACTAAAAACTTTTTTCTTCTTTTTTTACTTTTGTTGAATACATGGGAAATGAAATCAATTGCAAAAACCAATTAATAGACACAAAAGCTAGTGGGAAAATGATGATGAGATGCAAGTAGCTAAGTGTAAGATACATAAATTAATCAATAAATTATGATAATGAGGTGTCAGTAGCTGAATGTAAGATACATGAATTGATGAATAAATGATGACAACATGAAAGCTTGAATTGGACTGTTACCAGGGATGAGATATGAGAATTAAGGTAAAATTGGTTCAATAGGTGTTTTAAGGTGGAAAGGGATGAAGATACTCTAATGTGGAGTGGAAGAGAGTTCCACAGTTTTGTGGCAGGAGGAATGAAGAGAAGGGAATTTTGATGTTGGAGGGATGATATTGACGAGAAGATGGGATACGAATTAATGCTGGGTGAATGATGTCTGGAGGAAAGTAAATAAGGTTGGTAAGTATTTCAATGAGTAGCAGAGGCTTAGCTTGAGCACAAATCTATGATAAAAGATACAACAGTGTGAGAGAAGTGAGTTGATGATGGGACAAGTTGATTGAGGGGGAAAGATAAAGATCAGAAATTGAGTCCATTTTTTCAAGAAGTGAAGACAGCAATGAGTATTTAACATCGAAATCACCTTCCAATGGAAAGGTAAAGGATTGAGAGGATGATAAAAGGAGTGGCAAGTAAGTGATCTAAATGATCAGGTGAGGAGGGGCGCCTGGTACAGCAAAAATAATATACGAATTTTGAAGCTGTCATTTTATTTCCATTGATATTAATCCATGCTTTGGAAAGTACATAGTCCAAACTTGCTGGCTACATAAGTGTCCCTATGCTGAAGGTAAAAGTTCTTTATGTGGCTCATTTTACTTCATTGAGGTGTACTAATCTCTGTATCACAAGAATGTGTCCATGTTTGCATTGTCAAGGGGTTCAACTCTCCAAGATTGAAGGTAATTCTCGGTATTTTTCTGTTCTTGTAAGGGTGATAAATCTCTATACTTGAAGAAAGATATTTTACCAGGTTATGTTCATCATCACTGTATTGAATGGTTCAATATTTCCTGTACAGAAGGAAAAATTTGCAAGGATATATCCCATTATTGTAACCAGGATTTAATTAGGGAGGTTCCTTTTAATGTGTGAGGCATATTTGATTTCCATGGACTACTGGTGATCACATTTGTAAGGAGTATTGGCATGACATTTTAATTCAGAATAGGTACTGGTCTGGCAGTTACACTTTGAAGGGTTGCTAGACTGGCAGTTTGACTTTGAAGAAGAGGACTGCATCTGAGACACAAGGTCAGTATCAGAGTTAACAGTACAGCAGCATGACAGAGAAGGAGTAGGATCTGTAAATATATAAGCATATCACCACATATAAATAATAATTCCTAGCCCTAAACATATATAGTTCCCCAATGTTAGTCTGGCTTTCACTTGTGTAGCTCATGAGAATCAGGCGAGTGTGAATGAGAATTGGTTATCAGACACAAGCTCAGGTCCTTGCCCACTCATCACTGTATTGTATATATAATTAGTGCACATTTTAACACTATTAAAAAAAAAAAAAGTCTTATCACAAAAATAAAGCAACAAAAACCAGCCACAGCAACTAACAACAAACAGCCACAGTAAACAACAACAACCAGCCCCAGTCACCAACAAAAAAAACAAAAATGCAAGCATTGACATTAGCTAACAGAGTTTTGCATGATAAAAGACTACAGTAGCACAGTTTAATATCAGTTGAGAAGTTTGAAAAGCCTTATAAGCCTCAGATGCCTTGCAAACTTTTGAAAAACTCATGTCTCCACCTGATACCACTGATATGGGTTGTTGTGGGTGTTTTGTTTATGTTTTTGGTGCAAGCATACCTTCAACCTCATTTGGCGAAGATAATAAGCTGAAGCATGCACTACTCACTTATTTGATTAACCACGGACTTCCAGGAGCTCAAGTCAGTGTGGACAGACATTAGTTACTAGGATCCTATGCTCCATTTGATTTATGTGAATGATCTTCTTCAACCATCCTACACCCTGATGTTTTCTGACAATACAAAGTGTTTTTTTACTAATCGTGTCCTGCCAGGACAGTATTATGTGAAACCAGATTCATATGAATTCCCTGTAGCATTACCTCAGTATTTTATGTGCATCAATATTTTTTGCAACTGGCTTCAAATAGATTTACCCAAAATGCTTCTTTGCATTCATTCTGAAACATTTAGGCCACATCAACTTAATTTATTGTAGCAGAGAACAACTGGTTCAGAAAAATTATCAGGAAAAAAACCCTTTTGATAATGAAAACACCATATCTGGCATCATGTGACTATCAATTGAAATAATATAATACCTTTTGTTGAGTAAGAAATTGCACCTCAAAGGTTGTTGAAACTGCCTATTTGAATATGGGGCTGTAGTGACGAAATAGTTGTGGTGATCATATTGACAATAACTAGCAAGCACTTGTTGAATTGTAAAGCTGAAATGATGTAAAATGCCTGGCCTTACTCATCATGCATGATGCTGAGAAGAATTTTTCATGTGGAATACCATTGTTCCGTTATCCATATCCACTTGAAATGGCAGTAGTTGTTACATAAAATCTCACTTGTTTCAGTCCCCTTGAACCTTAATATGATTTAATATTATGATTGTTAAAATTTATTGTTTCAAAAATTGCAATAAAATTACTGTCCAAAAATAAGTGTCAGCCTTGCAGTTGGAAAACCCCTTGCAATGTGGACTGGCCTTAACATATCTCATGTTTGACAGTATGTTCATAGGTTATTCAGATTCAGATCAGAAAAGAAAAAGTTGTCCCGTAGCGATAGATCAAAATATCTTTCAAAAAATCTATAGACACTAGTTGCTATCCTTACACTCCTCCTTTTTTTTAATTGTTAATTATGTACATTATATGCTTTGTTTCAATTAGGGGTGATGTAACACAAGATAACGATGAACTGAATGATAATAAAAATTTTACATATGATGCTTTCAAAGCTACACCAAGAGTAACATCAAGCAGTTATACACATACAGAAAGCACTGATTCATACACACAATCAACTATTAGTACAATGTCCAAACAATCTCTTTCAAATACTAAGATAAAATACGGAATCAATCTCATCTTCCTAATAATAGTTGTCATTGCATTGATTGCAGCAATTACAGCTTCAATATCCCTATTTTTAATGATTTTGAATGTTAATTCAGGCATAGCAGTTGCCCAGGCAAATGTAGATGAAACTGTTGATCAAATAAGTGATATTGACAGGTTGATAATGAGAATTGAAACATCAAGAATAACTGCTGATGAAAAATTTGCTGAGGTTAATAATCAACTAAGTAGTACCATCAATAGAATAGACTCAAATAATATCGAATTAGAAATTTTCACTGCTTTAAATTTGATTAGAACTGATGGTGTGATAATCGATAGACTAGATGTTAGTGATGACAATATTTTGGAATTGATTAGAAATAGTCCTACTTTTCAGAGTTGAACAAGATTTTTGGTTAATTTCTCATTGGAAACTGGGCATGTTTTCAATTCCTGTGCCACTATTTTTCAGCTTTCTCCCTCCACTCCCTCAGGTTACTATAATATAAGGTCTGGTGATGGCTCAGTTATTAATGAATACTGTGATATGACCAGGTCATGTGGAGGTATCACTGGAGGATGGAGGAGAGTTATAGCACTGGACATGAGAAAGCCTGATAGTCAGTGTCCTGGCAATCTGGTAGCTGATAGGAGAAACAGACCTCAAAGAATTACATGCCGAAAAAGGTATACTTCATCAGAATGTTCTTCAGCGAAAATTAGTGTGAATGGTGCTATGTACTCAAGTGTGTGTGGAAAGATCATAGGCTACCAAGTGGATAGTACCAGTACTTTTGGAGGTGCAAGAGTGCAAGAGAGTTCATTCCATTTCCTACAATTAATGATAATTATGTAGACGGTGTGAGTCTCACTTATGGAAAATTCCCAAGACAGCATATTTGGACTTTTGCTGGTGCTGTTAATGAAGATGCAACTTCACCAAAAAGAAAATGTGCCTGCATCAACACTGATATATCAACTCATGTACCAAATGTTCCAATGTTTGTGAGGGATGATAATTTCTGTGATACAGCTGCATTAACAGGTTTTGGATCTACATTTTATGGAGACGATCCTCTATGGGATGGAGCTGGTTGTGGGCCCAAGAATACATGTTGTACCTTCAACAATCCCCCATGGTTCTACAAGAAACTGTTAGTGCCAACCCGTGATGATATTGATATGAGGGTGTGTTTTACAGCATAGGAGATCACAGGAGCCATTGCGATAGAAATTATTGAGATTTACGTTCAATAGAGCAGCATGACAATCCTGTACATTTAACATATATTATATCTACTTTACATAGAGTATTACATGTATGCCTCACTGTAAACACTAATTTATTGTGTCTTTGTTTGTACCATAAGGGACATTATCTCGGAATAGTTACATATTTTACTTTGTACTCCCATACTAAAATAATTCAATTCAAAATTACAGCTCAAAAAGTCTAAATGTTGAAATTAAAATATGTGCTATTTAACAGAATATATATATGTGAGTATGTATGTATGTATGTACATATGTACCTACCTACCTACCTACCTACCTACCCACCTACCTACCCACCTACCTACCCACCTACCTACCCACCTACCTACCCACCTACCTACCCACCTACCTACCCACCTACCTACATACATATACACTCATGTATGTATGTATGTATGTATGTATGTATGTATGTATGTATGTATGTATGTATGTATGTATGTATGTATGTATGTATGTATGTATGTATGTATGTATGTATGTATGTATGTATGTTGTATGTATGTATGTATGTATGTATGTATGTATGTATGTATGTACGTATGTATGTATGTATGTATGTTGTATGTATGTATGTATGTATGTATGTATGTATGTATGTATGTATGTATGTATGTATGTATGTATGTAGTTATGTATGTATGGATGTATGTATGTATGGATGGATGTATGTATGTATATGTATATATGTATGTATATCTATATATCTATATATATTATATATATATATATGTAACTAGGATTGTTAAATATAGATGAGAGAGACGGTGCATGGTTGGTAGCATTTGTTCAAAAATTTTTCAGTATTAGACAGAATTTTTTTATAGAACTAATTTTCCTTATTTCAAAGGTACACTGCTAGATTTCATTTTGTAAAGTTGAAATATTTTTCTAATGCTAGCATATCAACATTTTTGTACCAGGATTTATTTTATTCTTCCATTCATGACCAAGGACTGAGGGAAAATGCTTATTCAATCAATCTTTTAGCTCATAATGGAGTAGATCACATGCTTCAAGAAAAAAATACTAAAAGTATGCTTTTGCAGATGTGAATACATTTGACTGACTCCCATTTTTGATCTGAAGTTTTAGGTAACTGAGGCATTTCTGGAAGGTCAATATTGTGCTTCTCAGCAGTGGTTACAGTCTTATCATAAATCTGTTGAAATTAGATTCAGACCATATTATTTTTTTTAATTGTTTGGCAGCATCAACATATATATCAACAGCAGAAAAAGCATCTTGCAAAACCTGTATTGTTCTTCATTGTTGTTTTTTTGTATAGAGGGAATTTGCTCTGCTGTACTAATATAATGGGAAGTAATCTCTTTCCAAATAAGGTGAAAACTTCTCCAATGATTGCAATAAACCACCTGATTTCAAATCTATTCATCCTTCTGTTGAATAAATTCCTTCCAAAGACTGTAAAAGAAATCTTCCATGGCAGACAATTCTTGGAATCCATCTGGTGGGACATAATGATTCCAGTTTAGGTACACCTTTACCAACCTCTTGCTACTTGACTGAAAAAAGATGGAATTTTTTTAGGAAAAAAGGATGCAATATTTTGGAGGAAAAAAATTAGCTTACTTCTTTAACTATTTCAAGAGCATCCTGAATACATGGAAGCTGTCTTCCAAGATCTTAAAGGATGAGATTAAGTGGATGTGCACAAGAATGCACAGCTAGTGTAACAAATTATATTTTCAAAATCTTGCTGCCACACCAGATCCTCTTCTTGTCATATTCACAGCCTTATCATGAGCCTGTCCTTGACATAATGATGCTGGGAGGTTGCTCTTTTGTCAGGAAGCTTAAGCAAACCAACAGAATCCATTTGACCCTCTAATTGGAATTCACTCAATGGATGGTCAATTTTAACTATTTACTGTTGATTGCTGTTGATTACATGCTATGCTTCATCAGCAATGATTGAAAACCAAGAAAGCATTGCTACCTCCAATGAGTAACATGTTACAATTGCAAAGTTACCAAACTTATATTTACTTCTGCAATGTGTATAGTTGTAAGTTTATTATTAATGTGATTCTCAAGTAATAATGAATGCCTATTTGTGCATCTGTAACTAAAAGTGTACACTATTTTCTACACTAGCTAGGAATTATCTAATAATTGATCCTGGACACTATTAATAAATGTAATGTACAGCATTGGTGCTAATGTAAAGCATTTGGAAAAAAATGGGTGCTCTGAGTTGAGGGGTCCCAGCCTGTGACAAATTTGGGGGCTTCAGCCCCTTTGTCCCCAATTTTTTTCCTCCAAACCAACTTACCTAGGGGTCACCCTTAATCGGAGCCTAACGTTCAAGGTCCATCTAACTAAATTGAAGAATAAGGTATCCTCTCACATTGCTCTCATCAGACGCTCAGCCAGAACCAAATGGGGAGCCTCGTTTGGAGTGTTAAGGACATCTGTACTGGCACTGGCCTATTCTCCTGTGGAGTATTGTGCCCCAGCCTGGACGCAGAGTACCCATGCCCACAAAATTGATATCCCTTTGAATGAGGCAATGAGGCTTGTCTCAGGATGCCTTCGCAGTACTCCAGTGTCACAACTTCCATTCCTCTCTGGAATTCCATCCCCACAAGAATGGAGGGACCAAATCTCCATAAAAACCCATGAGAGGGCTCGGAGCATTCACTATCTCCTTCATGAAATCCTTCATGAAATCCTTCATGTCAAGGATGCACCTTCCCGTCTCCCATCTTAAAGGCCCCTCCGACAGTTTGTTGAAAACCTCGCACCAAGAGAGCAATGCCCACTGCTCGGTCTGACCAACTTGCACCATACATCACCCAATGGACAACTAAACCATCAGGGTGCACTCTTCCAAGGAATGCATGGGTGCAACTCAGCCAACTAAGATCCAGATTTGGAAGATTTGGGACAAACATGGTAAAATGGGGAATTGGAATATCAAGTGCTTGTTTATGTGGTGAAATTCAAACTGGAAACCACATTCTGACTACCACACCATTGGACCTCATTGTCCACTTCAAAATGTTGAAGACCCTCGGCTCATTAACTACCTGACATTGTGCAATTTTTAGTCACTGACTGTCTTTATTCTCTATTATCACCTGTGTTACTGTTGCAGATTAATATGAATATGATAATTAGTGTTGTCTCAATCTGACTTTTGTATTGTATGTGTGTAACTTCCAGATTCCCTGATAAGGACTTGTTTGGACTGGACATTAATGATTCTGACCAATAGCAGAATGACACATGTTGAGTGTATACCTACCTATATATAGATATTTCTAATGTATGTTCAATTTGTTTTTTCTGATGTATGGAAGTTGCAACACTATTTGTATACCTTTAAAAGAATATTAATAACTTCCTGTGACTGTATCTAGCCACACCCATATAATATTAGTGGAGACAGATGGTCAAGAAGAGCAACCAAGTAGAACAAGATTTAATTGAACCCCCAACAAAATACATACATAGCCACTCACACAAGAGTAACACACTTTCCTGTCACATGCTGGACCAATCAGACTGAAATTTGGTATTGGGACTTTATGTGACCATGAATTTTATTACTCACCCATGTTTGTGGTTATGGGTGTGGTTAGGCCAACAAACATTAGTATAAAAGTATGAATGCCAATACCAACATATTTCATTTAACTCCCTATCAGCAAATCTGGTTTTAGTTACTTACACCACTTCCATACTTTGCTGCACCAATATCAATCAGCAAAGCTGCAAAAGGCCCACTACTTTCAATAACAGCAGCTCATAAGTATGCATGCAAAATAGCATTTCCTTTTGATTTTTAGAAAGGCTAACATCTTTTGGAAGCATTGTGTGATGCTGAAAAGCAACCTACCAACCATCAGTGGCAAGCTCTGGGCATAATGTAAAGCTGAAAGATAAATAGCAAGCAATCAGATTCATAAGTTGACACAATGTTTAAGATGTACTTAGGAATAATATCAATAAATGACATTACAATGCTATTTATAACCACCATTTGAATAAGTTCAAAATGATCATGAACAATGCTTTCGCATATTGAAGCATTTGAGAAACTGTCATGCAAAAAAGTGGCTAGAGTCAGAAGACTATATTCAGCTACACCTCTGTGTCAATCAATTTGGATATAATTTTTTGTGATGGATTTATGCTAAGTCCCTCCAAAAAGAACAAAAAAAAAAAAGCAGTTCAAATTTTTAGGCCGCCATTATTTTAATTGTGATCAGCTCATTTGCCAGAAGAATTTGGAAAATCTTGACAAATGTTTGCATTGGGTTGGTTGGAACTTCTGCCAGTGTAATATAATTTTTTGTGATGGACTTATGCTAATGTAATACATACGCATTCATTATATATATATATAATATATATATATTGCTGTTGAAAATGTTCACATTGGATATATATATTCAATGTGAACATTTTCAACAGCAATATGATAACTTAAATATCACCAGTTATCTCAGCATTACAGCAATAGTTTCTAAAGTGTGCAAGAAACATGGCATGTTTATGATAAATTACATAGTCAAGTTTAACACTATCTAACATAACCTTCAATCATTTCTATAGCAACACCATAGCTATGACGTTCATAATGACACAACCTCATTTCAATATCATCAGTGGTGGTCTTTGGAAGAGACTTATAGAACCATGGAGGATTATTAAAGGAGCAGCATGTGTTATTAGGCCCACAACCAGCTCCATCCCACAGGGGGTCATCTCCATAAATAAAATTTTTGTTCACACTTGTAACAGCAGCTGTATCACAGAAATAATCAGTTCCAATATATGGTTGAAAGGGTGGTATCATATTTTGTATAGCAGTGTTAATGCAAGAACATTTAAATCTTGGATTCATATCATCTTCACTATCAGCATTAACAAATGTCCAGATGTGCTTTCGTGGGGACTTTCCATGAGTGAGACTAACACCATCCACATAATTCTCATCTATACTTACATTAACTCTTTCAACACCCTGTGCCGGTCCAAATTGGTAGGCGATGATTTTTCCACACACATTGGAAAATGGAAATGCCTGCACTCTAAATTTCTCAGAAGAACAATTGGATAGGAAAGATCTCCGCTCCCATCTACATGTACGATATGGTCTATTTGTTCTAAGATAAAGTTCAAGACTTTTAGGACACTGATTAGTGTTCCTTCCTGTCAATTTCATATTCAGTGAGACTACTCTCATCCACCCTCCATTCATTCCTCCACATGATAAGGTCATGTTACAGAATGCAGTGAATGAAGACCCACTGGAGGACCTGATGTAGTAGAACCCTGATGGAGAAGATGGTGAAAGTTGGAGAATAGTAGCACAAGAGTTGAAGGCATGTCCAGCTTTGATTGAGAGATCAGCAAACAACTGATTCTTATCCTGAGTGCCAAGATTATCTTTTAATAGGTTGGCAATAGTATTTTCACTGGAATTCAGTTGGTCTGATATTGTGTATGTTATATTTTCCATCATAGATAAATTAGCAGCAATAGTGTCTCTCAGTTTTGATATATTCATTCTTAAAAAAAGTGTCTCAGAACTTAGTCGATCATTCATCTCATCCAATTTTTCATTGATACTATTCCTTAAACTTTGAATATTTACTATTGATGTGGTGAAGTTATTCATTAAATCATCATTATCTCTAAAAGTTGACAATATTTGTTCTACATCTGAATCCAAATTGTATAGCACATAGAATACTGAAACAAAAGTAATAACTGTTGCAATGAAAACAACGATAATTAGTACTGTGCAAGTAAGAATAACTCCTTTTATTATAATATCATTACAGAATTTAGGTACAGATGCTGTAACAACACTTGATGATTCTTTGCTTGTTTGAGCATTTGTTGATAAACTACTTGATAAATTTTTTGACACTTCAGTGGAAGAAATTTGAACATGATCTATTTTCCTTATGTCCATCATGAAATATTTTGAAACGTAACCTCTAATTTTATCACCTTTAATTAATATAAAATAAAATATTTGAAAGTATCTTTATTATTAGTATGTATATATATATATATATATATATACATACATACATACATATATATATATATATATATATATATATACATACATACATACATATATATATATATATATATATATATATATATATATATATATATATATATACGTGGGATTGGGGTCAACTTCAACCATTCAAGCATGAATTGAAGGTACATAAAATGACAGACAGACAGAGAGATAGACAAACAGTATCGTACTTTATAGTTTAAATTATTATCATTAATATCTTATATTTTAAAACACATGACAATTTTCATATCTCCTATATATATATAAAAGAAAATATCTGTATGTCTGTCTGTCTCTGTCCTTGTGTCTGTCTGCATGTCTGTCCTTCTATATGTTTGTACCATCATTCTGGCCAAACCTCTGGGTGGATTTCTCTGAAATTTGGCATGATAATAGGTTTTGGCCCAACTTAAAACATGGGCTAAAAATCTGAAAAATGGTTACCATAGTAACGGGGGAAAGTCAAAAATGATAATTTTGCCAGAAAAAACATCGGAGCTACAGATCTAAAACTTGGTATATATATATATATATATAACTTCACTCTGGGAGTAACATGGGAGGGTACACCTGACCACACCTCTTCATTTTCCTATGTAAGGCTAAAAATGCCAAAAATGTTACATTAGCAAAAACACTTGAACCCAAGTAGTTGACCATGAACCCATTTGGATTCAATATAATCTGGTGAATTTTTTTAAGTACAAATATATGACCACACCCATTTCTGTGTCCATGTCAGGCCAAAAAAAAAAACCAAAATAGTACTTTGGACATACAACCCCTTGATGCGACAGACTTAAACATAGTATGCATACACAAATTGACTTTGGGAGTAACATGGGTAGGATCCCTCATTGAATCACCACTTCCCATTGGTGTGTAAAGAGAAAAAGTGCCACAAAAGAAACAACTTCTGAATAAAGATTGGACCTGAGGGTTAGATCCATGAACACATTTTAATATACATTTTGGTTCCTAAGATGTATGCATGTTTGTGTGTATGTGTCTACGCATCACAGCCAAACACTGGAACAAAAAAGGCCAAAATTTGGCATGTGCTCTATAAGAATCCGGGTGAGCATTATTAAACACATCTGGGCATAGTAATGGATGTGGTCTTTACATAGTCACACACACAGGAAGTTATTTAGGCTGAAATAGTTAATCATAGATCAATCAGGCAAAACGTTGGTGTAGTCTACAAGTACCTGGGAAAGAATTTATAACCACATATGGCTGTGGGTTGGCCATAGCCCCATCTATTGGAAGTTGTTTTAGCTATTAAAAGCTAATCCAATGACCAACCAGATTGAAATTTGATGATGCTTCAAGCAACTGGATGTGCATTATTAATTACATGTTTGTGTCAATAAGTGTGGTTTGGTCATTGCCACACCCATAGGACATCATTAGGCCTTCCAAAAACTCACTTATGGACTAATCAAGCTGATATTTAGCATATGGAATCCAAGTCATTGGGTGAGCATTAAAACTGCATGTTGGTGTAGTAGTGGGCATGGTTTTGTATCAGCCAAACCCACAGGAAGTTGTTTAGGCAAACCAGGCCAAAATTTGAGTGGCTTCTATAATGTTTCATGCTGACATTTTCCGTGGAACGCCAGGTATATGCTGCTAATATATATATATATAAAGGGAGAGTCTGTCTGTCTGTCTGTCTGTCTGTCTGTCTGTCTGTCTGTCTGTCTGTCTGTCTGTCTGTCTGTCTGTCTGTATGTTTGTATCACCATTCTGGCCAAACCGGTTAGTACATTTCTCTGAAACTTGGTATGATGATAGGTTTTGGCCCTATTTAAAAAATGGGTTTAAAAATTCGAGAGAATGGTTACCATAGTAATGGGGGAAAGCCAAAAAAAATGATATTCCTGCCAGAAAACCTTTGGAGTTCCAGATTTAAAACTTTGTATGCATATACGACTTCATTCTTGGAGTAACATGGGCTGGGTCCCACCTGACCACACCTTTCCCTTTCCACATGTAAGGCTAAAAATGCCAAAATTGGTATTTCAGCAAAAACACTTGAACTAAGGGAGTTAGACACATGAACCCACACATACTTGGAATCAATATTATCTAAGGAATGATTTAAGTATATGTATATGACCACACCCACTTACATTTTCATGTCAGACCCAAAGAAGGCCAAAAATAGCACACACAAACTCATGGAATGACAAACTTAAAATATGGTATGCATAATATACACCCTGACTTTGGGAGTAACATGGGCGGGATACCTCCTGGTTGCACCTCTTCCCATTTGTGTGTTAAGAGAAAAAGTGCCAAAAAGAGAACTTTTGAGTAACGCTTCGACCAAAGTAGATAAATTCACAAACACACTTTAATGCATATTTTGTTTGTTAAGCATGTGTGTCTAAGCATCATGGCCAAACACTTGGACCAAAAGGGCAAATATTTGCCATATGCTCCCAAGCACCCAGATGAATGATGTTAAACACATGTGGATATGGTAATGGGTGTGGTTTTGCCATAACCACACCTACATGAAATTATTTTAGCAGAAAAAGTTAATCAGATACCAATCAGGCAAAAATTGGCATGTGGTCTCCAAGTACCAACAAAAACATTCTTAACCACATGTGTGGTTTCGCCATAGCCACAACCACTGGAAGTTGTTTTGCTAATAAAAAATAATCAATAACCAACCAGACTGAGGTTTCTAAGCAACAGGGTGAGCATTACTCATCGCATATGCATTGTCAATGGGTGTGGTCTGGTCATTGCTACACCCATAGGACATCATTATACCTGTCAAAAACTCATTTATGGACCAATCAGGCTGAAATTTGGCATTTGGAGTCCAAGAAATTGGGGGGGGGAGCATTATTAATCACATGTGGATGTGGCAATGTGTGTGATTTGTTCTTAGCCACACTCACAAGAGGATGGATGCTTTGGCTTCCAACCAGCCGAAATTTGAAAGGCATCTAAAATGTTTCATGTTGACATAGGCCGGGCGCCGGCTGGGTATATACTGCTAGTGACACTATAAAGTGGAACTGATAGAGAATTTATATACTACAAGCAGCAAAATGAATACAATATTAAGTATAGTTTTTGAGTGAGAGAAGTAGAGTGACAATGACATTACAAATAATATAGTCAAATAATTACTTTAAATTAAATTGCAAAGGACTGGTTTTTCTTTTTTTCTTTTCATTTGCATCATTTTACAAAAAGGATTATAATATTATTTTCTCCCTTAATTTTTCTTTTCTCTTTTTTCTTTAAGTGAAACCAAAATTTACCTTTAACCATATTTTTTTAATTTATATTTTAGATGTATATCAATTTTAAAAGGGTTAAGCCATTTCAGTATTACACAACTTACAATTTCTGAACCAAAAGACTTGACAAAAAACGAGATAATGATGGAACAATTAGTGGAGTCAACAGATTTAAAAAAAAGAGGATAGAATTCCTCTGTAAGTTTGTAGATAGCTACAATGGTAATTTAGATCAGTGAATATTGTTCAACTTCTTTAAAAACTACTACTAGAATATTTCAAAAAAAGATATTTTCAAACAAAGCTCCTCCTGCACTTAGTAAAAATTTCCTAACAACAGAGTCCTTTTTTTGGCAGCTGTCAAATTGCAAACTTTGACCTTTACCTAGGAGGCGCGGAACTATTCAAGCGCAGAACTGGTGACAACTAGCGTAAGCATCACGTTGTGTGAGCTGTAGCATCATATAGTGAGCTCTTGAACTTTTGTATTTGTCAAGTACACGACGGCAAGGGGCGTAAGAGCACATTTTTTACACTAGGTGTGAACAAAGGGGGTGGGTAGTTATTTACCTACCAACACCCCTGGGCCTTCGCAACCTGGTAGGATTACCTCTGGGATACTGGTAGGTTCAGACTTATTTTGTTGGCATCCACTTAATTAGACCAATCCATTCGTCAAACTCTGACCACTATTCCTTACCACCAGTTGGAGCTATTTGGTGAGTGTTCAAGTTGAGAAATTGGGTTTAAAGATGTAAGTTGAGTAAAGTATTATTTAGCTACTCTTTACTTGCTTCTTCTTTTTTTTTCATTTTAGCAGTAAAACTATGTATTTGGACAGTTAACAATATATTGTTAATTTAATAATCTTTTTCTTTTTTTTTACTTGGGTTGTATTGTTTGCTGGTTTATCTTTAGATAACAGAATTTCATTGACTTTCCTTATCATTCACAGTGAATGCACTGACTTTGTAGCAAGCAAGATCTCAGCTTACCAATTTGGCTTTCTTAACAATAAGTCTTGCTGGCCACAGTTTCTTACTTAATAGATATAGTTTATAGAGAAATTGATATACATGGACTTGATAAAGTTGTGAACCTATGGTATATCATGGGACTTGTGGTTATCTTTTTAAAGCATACCTCATGGGCCTCTATAAATTATCAACAATATAAGTTTTACCTGTTTTATCTGGAGTGCCTCAGGGAAGTATACTAATGTCTGTTTGCGCTGAGTTGAGCCCTGGGGAAATGATAATACCTTGGCCAATACTCAACAGATTTCCCGATTTCAAGGACCAACAGACTCATGATGCTCCAGACGTTCTTTTGGCACTATTCCTGAAGAAGTTGACTATTCCTAGGCAAAGTTAGCTGTATGACCCATAAGTAAGTAAACAGTATTCCACCCAGTATTAATTGACCACATGAAATGCAAGAGAAAAAAATATGCCCTGGAGGCTAACATCCACCATAGAACTCTTTCAATTCTTCGAGTGAAACACAGAAACAAAGCACAGAATTGATTCATCCTTGTTTCAACTGGACTCTATCTTCAAGTAAACTTATACTCTTGCTCAAGGCAAAGTGGCTGAAAGTAAAGGTCTGTTGTTCATGTCATTCTTCTCAATGATGTGTCCAACTTCAATAAGTTGGTCTTTAAGAGCAAGGAAGGCAAAATCCATGCTTTTTGCAATTTGTTCCAGGGACGTACCGTGCCTGTTAAAATTAGCCATGTTTGTCATATACAAATCTCTTAATTGTCATTAAATAATTTATATTACTTCTGTATTTATTTCTGTATATTCATTACTTATTTTGGTATTTTCTTTATAATTTCAATGAATGAATAAACTTGAGCAAAACAAAAGAAAAATATAACATAGAGATATTCAGAGGAAAAAAAAACACTTTTTCTCTCTTTTTTTTACTTTTGTTGAATACATGGGAAATGAAATCAATAGCAAAAACCAATTGCGAGATACAAAAATTAGTGGACAAATGAGGATGAGTTGTAAGTAGCTAAATGTAAGATACATAAATTGATGGACAAATGATGATAATGAGGTGTAAGTAGGTAGATATAATATACATGAATTAATGGATAAATGATGACGAGGTGAAAGCTTGAAGTGGAGTATTTAAAAGGGAGGGATGAGATAGAATTAAGGTAAAATTGGTTGAATAAGTGTTTTAAGGTGGAAAGGGATAAAGATATTCTAATGTGGAGTGGAAGAGATTTCCACAATTTTGTGGCAGGGGGAATGAAGAGAAGGGAATTTGATATTGGAGGGATGGTAGTGACGAGAAGATGGGATATGAATTAGTGCTGGGTGGATGATGTCTGGAGGAAAATAAATAAGGTTAGTAAGTATTCCAATGAGTAGCAGAGGCTTGGCTTAAGCACAAATCTATGATAGAAGATACACCAGTGTGAGATAAGTGAGTTGGGGATGGGACAAGTTGATTTAGGGGGGGAAAGAGAAAAATCAGAAATTGAGTTCATTTTTTCAAGTGGTGAAGAAAGCAATGAGTATTTGATATCGAAATCACCTTCCAAATAAAGTCTTGCATGGAAAGGTAAAGGCTTGAGAGGAGGATAAAAAGAGTGGCAACTAAATGATATAAATGATCAAATCAGGTACAGCAAAAATAATATACAAGTTTTGAAACTGTCATATTATTTCCATTGATGTTAATCCATGTTTTGGAAAATACTTAGTCCAAACAGCAACTAACAACAACCAGCCACAGCAACCAACAACAACAAAAATGCAAGCATTGGCATTAACTAACAGAATTTTGCGTAATAAAAGACTACAGTAGCACAGTTTAATATCAGTTGAGAAGTTTGAAAAGCCTCAGATGCCTTAAAAGTGCAGGTCTGGCAAACCTTTGAAAAACTGTCTCCACCTGATACAACTGATATGGGTTGTTGTGGGTGTTTTGTTTTTTTTTGGTGCAAGCATACCTAATACCTCATTTGGCGAAGTTAGTAAGCTGAAGCATGCACTACTCACTTATTTGATTAACCACGAACTTCCAGGGGCTCAAGTCAGTGTGAACAGACATTAGTAATTTGGACCTATGCTCCATTTGATTTATGTGAATGATCTTCTTCAACCATCCTACACCCTGATGTTTTCTGACAATACAAAGTGTTTTTTTACTAATCGTGTCCTGCCAGGACAGTATTATGTGAAACCAGATTCATATGAATTCCCTGTAGCATTACCTCAGTATTTTATGTGCATCAATATATTTTGCAACTGGCTTCAAATAGATTTACCCAAAATGCTTCTTTGCATTCATTCTGAAACATTTAGGCCACATCAACTTAATTTATTGTAGCAGAGAACAACTGGTTCAGAAAAATTATCAGGAAAAAAACCCTTTTGATAATGAAAACACCATATCTGGCATCATGTGACTATCAATTGAAATAATATAATACCTTTTGTTGAGTAAGAAATTGCACCTCAAAGGTTGTTGAAACTGCCTATTTGAATATGGGGCTGTAGTGACGAAATAGTTGTGGTGATCATATTGACAATAACTAGCAAGCACTTGTTGAATTGTAAAGCTGAAATGATGTAAAATGCCTGGCCTTGCTCATCATGCATGATGCTGAGAAGAATTTTTCATGTGGAATACCATTGTTCCGTTCTCCATATCCACTTGAAATGGCAGTAGTTGTTACATAAAATCTCACTTGTTTCAGTCCCCTTGAACCTTAATATGATTCTGTGATTTAATATGATGAGCGATTAAAATTTATTGTTTCAAAAATTGCAATAAAATTACTGTCCAAAGTAAGTGTCAGCCTTGCAGTTGGAAAATCCCTTGCAACTTATTAAAATTAAATTAGAGTAAATCCCATCAAATATGGCACTCCATCCAATTACCTGATTAAGACCATCAGTAACCATGCCTAGGAAGGTGTGTAGCACTGAACTGATCTACATGCTATAGTGGACAACCAAGGACCAAGAGAAGGGGGTCTTCAGAGTGCCAACATTTGCCAGGTAGAACATTTTCTGATTTTTTTTTTCCTTTTTTTCTGTTTTCCTATTCTTCATGGATGTGGTTAAGAAGGAAAAAAAAATTCACATCATAAAATGATGGTAATTGACATTGAAAGCTCTGTACACAATCATAGTGTGCGCGCAGGCACACACAACACACACACACACACACACACACACACACACACACACACACACACACACACACACACACACACACACACTGCAATTGGCTACCAGTTCTTATTAACCCTCCCTCCTACCACCACAAATATTTTTTAAAAATTTAATTAATTAAATTTAATAATGAAAAAAAAAATTTTTAAATACTATTTTATCAAACTTCCTTTTTGTTTTACTTCTTGAACATTTTTAAAATTATTATATGGGCATGTCAGTTACCCTTTGAGCTCAATTAGAGTAAGAATTACTATGAATGAATAAGCATAGTCACTAATGACAGTCTTATTTCTTGTAACTGAACCTGTCAATGTAAATGCTAGCTTAGGAAATAAATTAATTAGTGCACCTTTGGTTTTATGTTAATGCCTATGTTATTTATATTCTGCCTTTACCATTGATAATCACTAAGTTCAAGTTGCGAAATAATTTTAACTTATTGGTAGGGTAGTCTTGTTATATAACTAACATTGCACATAAAGCCCTGTCCACACTACAAACAGGTTTGTACCTCTCTCCAGCAACTCCCAGTTCCAAGTGTTTTCTTGCATCCACACTAACATATGGCTGAACCCATTCCACATCACCTGCGTGGGCTGACTAGTTGGCTGAGCTGATTAATTGGTTTGCCTCTACCATATATAGAAACAGGATATTTTATTTTCTCATGTGCTGCTTTGTTCTGTCTCTTCCCTTCTGCAAAGTCATCGCATAAACTGGAGGATAAAGAGGAGAGAGGGAACTGCTACTAGCTAAACTCCTTGTACTGAACACCAACAATAAAGCCACATGAATGTTAACTAAATCAGAGCCGCTTAAAGCCTACCAGTCTGAAGTTTTCAGGTCAAACTGGGTGTAGTATGAACGCGTGGAACCCATTCCAGACATGGATGAAACCAGTTTCAGTGTGCAGTGTGGACAGGCCTTAACATATCTCGTGTTTGACAGTATGTTCACAGGCTATTCAAGTAAGACAATCAGGAAAGAAAAAAGTTGTCTAATAGAGAAAGATCAAAAATATCTGTCAAAAATCTATATATATATACCAGTTGCAATCCCTTTTTAAAAAATGATTCATTTTGTTCATTATATGCTTTTTTATTTAGGGGTGATGTAACACAAGATGCCGACAAACTGAATAATAATAAAAATTTTACTTACGATGCTATCAAAGCTACTCCCTTAGAAACATCAAGAAGTTCTACATATACAGAAAACACTTATTCTTACACAGAATCAACAACTATTAGTCTGACCTCTCTTTCAAATACTAAGAAAAAATACGGAATCATTCTCGTCTTCCTAGTAGTAATTGTCATTCCATTGATAGCAGCAATTGCAGCTTCAATATCATTATTTTTTATGATTTCAAAGGTTAATTCAGTCATGGCAGTAGCCCAGTCAAATATAGGTGAAACTGCTGATCAAATAAGTGATATTGACAGGTTGATAATGAGAATTGAAACATCAAGAATAACTGCTGATGAAATGTTTGCCGAGGTTAATAATCGACTAAATAGTACCATCAATAGAATAAACTCAAGTAATGTCGATTTTGAGATTTCCTCTGCTTCAAATTTGACAAGAACTGACATTGTGATAAATAACATAATCAATAGACTGGACATCAGTGATGACAATATTTTGGAATTGATTAGAAATGATCCAACTTTTCAGGGTCGAACAAGATTTTTGGTTAAGTTTTCATTGGAAGCTGGGCATGTTTTCAACTCCTGTGCCACTATTTTTCAGCTTTCTCCTTCCACTCCTTCGGGTTACTATAATATATGGTCTGGCAATGGCTCAGTTATTAATGAATACTGTGATATGACCAGGTCATGTGGAGGTATCACTGGAGGATGGAGGAGAGTTATAGCACTGGACATGAGAAAGCCTGGTAGTCAGTGTCCTGGCAATCTGGTAGCTGATAGGAGAAACAGACCTCCAAGAATTACATGCCGGAAAAGGTTTACTTTTTCAGACTGCTCTTCATTGAAAATCAGTGTGAATGATGCTATATACTCAAGCGTGTGTGGAAAGATCATAGGCTACCAATTGGGCAGTCCCAGTGCTTTTGGAAGTTCAAGAATGTTTAATCCATTTCCTACAATTAATGATAATTATGTGGACGGTGTGAGTCTCACTTATGGAAAATCCACAAGACAGCATATTTGGACTTTTGCTGGTGCTATCAATGAAGATGCAACTTTACCAAGAAGAAAATGTGCCTGCATCAACACTGATATATCAACTCGTGTACCAAATGTTCCAATGTTTGTGGGGGATGATTATTTCTGTGATACAGCTGCATTGACAGGCTATGGATCTACATTTTATGGAGACGATCCTCTATGGGATGGAGCCGGTTGTGGGCCCAAGAATATGTGCTGTACTTTCAACAATCCCCCATGGTTCTACAAGAAACTGTTAGTGCCCACTCATGATGACATTGATGTGAGGGTGTGTTCTACAGCAGGGGATATCTCAGGAGGCATTAAGATAGAAATTATTGAGATTTACATTCAGTAGAGCAGCATGACAATCCTGTACATTTAACATATATTATATCTACTATACATGGCATATTAAATATGCCTCACTGTAAACACTAACTCATGATGTCCATGTTTATACAATAGGAGACATTATCATTGAAATAGTTACTTATTTTACTTTGTATTCCTATATTAAACTAATTCAATTAAAAATTGCCAGTTTGAAAAATCCGAATTGAAATTAAAATTTGTGCAGTCACACACACACACACACACACACACACACACACACACACACACACACACACACACACAGCTGACATATTTTTTAAATACTTGCCTTCACCACATTTCTTTTAGTGCTCATAATTTTCTCTAGCTTTTATGCATTTAAGTCATGTTGATATCAGAATGTATCCCTTTTAACTGGCTTTTATTTGATGTAATTTATTTACTATATTTACCTCCTAGGTGAAGTTATGGCTCTGGCCATTCCAAACAATGACCTCTCATGAATATTCATAACTCAAGATCTTATGCATTACCACTTCCCATTTGGCTAGCATGTACAGTAACCAGAGGTGGTATTTGAATGGAGGGGAACTTCATATCAACTACTTTTTTTTTAATTTGTAAACCATAACTACATTTCATTAAGTCTTATTTTTTTGCATGTAAATATATAGCACCTGATACTGGTGATGGTGTCAGAAACAGCAGTCACCTCAAAATTATTTTGGCCCATAATTAGCTTCTCCCTCTGGTGTCCCACAGAATGCACAAGCAAGTCACCACGCCCACTTTATTTGTGTGCTGGTGATGCAATGGCTCAGTGCTGTGGTGGGAGGGGGGAAATCCCAGGGTGACCCTCCTCTTATATTAAACACCTTTCAATGTTCCTTTTTACTGCTCATGGTTGTCACATGAAATTTTAGTTAATATGCTTCTTGGTTTGAATCAATTCAAAAACCAAAAACTATTCACAAACTTTCCAGTCATAGTAGAGATCTGCACCTTTGCAGGTTTTTTAACCAGAACAAAAATAATTGTGAAATGATCAATTGGATTATAGTGAGAAATCCCCCATCAATGTTTTCTCCCACTCCATGGTATGTTTCCAATCCCCTTCATAAAGAATGGTAGGGTAGCCTGGTGGGAACATAGCTTACATCCAACATGTATATCTACATTAAGTTACAATATGTAAGAGGATATATATGTAATAATTGATTAGGGCCATGTCCTTGCTAACACCAAAACTCCTAAAATTGCTCAACCTATAGTGGCAGTCAAGTGTTGATGGATCTAAGGTTCATAGTTCAGTGTCCATGGTCTGGCATCCTCTGCCTGCAGACAAAAAAAAAACAGTAACAAATCATTTTTAAAAGTTTTTTTATAACTTTCATGTTAACATTAAGAACAAAAACATCTACATTTTTAAAAACATAGTTTATTTTATCTCGGGGAGGAGTCACCATCCTGGGTTATACAGGATAATTCCAGAAAAATAGGAGCATATCAGAGTGTTTCCGGGAGGGGGGGGGAGGGGGGTTCAAAACTTCTGTGTTTCAGGGCTGTTTGACACACAATGAAGTTTTGTTGTCTTAAATATTTTACTCCATTTGAAGTTTATGGGCATTGAATGTTTGACTTTGTAAATTTCAACCTTAATGCAGTTCTGTTTCACATAGCCAATTAGTGTCTCTAAAATTAAGATGAAGAGGGTCTTAGCTGCTCAAAGACCTAAGACCAGTATTTAGAAATGCCAGAAAAATGGCAGCAACATCACCTTGTAATGTAAAATAATTAAAGTAAATCCTTCTCTTCCTATCTCTCTCTATCTTTCAGTGAGAACGCCACACACACACACACACACACAATCAGCTGCCCACATTGAATGTTGGCTCCAGAGAGCTGACAAGCTCTGGAACAGTTGCAAGAAGCAGCTGGGACGAGTGTTTTCAACCACAACAAGAAGGTTATGATATTACTAATGTACTGACTGCACCTGCAAGATGAATATGTCATTCTGCAATGTTCACTGAGTCAGCAAAGTGTAAAACTAGTCACCAACCACACCCACAAGAGATACTTGTACTATTTATGTTCTAGTATTTCAGCTCTCACCAGCTGCATGACACACACTTAGGACTAGGCACTGATTGCTGAACACCTTATAAAGGATATTCACAACTAGTGATGGGAATTCCAGGTGATAAAAAGGTTGTTCTATTCCTTTTTTAGTGAAAAATATGTTATTTTAGGTTATATATTTTTTGAATATGTGATTTTTTAGTGATGAAATTTGGTCTCAATTGAAAAATATGGTAAAGTACAAATAAAATATGGTAAAGTATGGATTAAATATGGTAAAGTATAGATTAAATATGGTAGAGCACAGTTGAAATATGGTGAAGTATAAATGTAATACGATAAGTGTGGACAAAATATGGTCAAACATTGATGAGAGGTATTGTACTGCTACTGTATGCAACAAACAAGTGCCTAGACACTGACAAATATATCAAGAAAAGTTTTTAAAATATGCTGTTTTTGACTATTACCGAAATAGGTTATTTTTGCCAAAAAAATGGCATTTTGAGTGAAAAAAAGCCTCACATTTTTACTTAGAATTCCATCCCTATTCATAACACATTGTAGGCATATGACCATTTTGAAAGGATGTCTACTTTGCAATTAATTCAGCCAATCTACTTTCCTTCAATCTGCACCTAATATTTTTCCATCCTTTACCATTTCTCTCCCCCCCCCCCCCCCCCCCCCAATGTCCCTCCCTCCTTTCCTTTCTCTCTCTCCAATCCCCTCCCCCACTCCATCTACTTGTCTCCTCACCGTGGAGCTGACTTGATGATGTCGTCCACCCGCAGGATCATCTCGGCAGCCTCCGCAGCAGAGATAAGCACCTGTCTCTTCACCTGGAAGGACTCAGTGATACCCAGAGCCTCCATATCCCCTACACTGCCTTGCTCCATGTCTAATGAACACATTCAAGGCCTCATCACAAACTCTTACTACCTGTAACTGAAATGTATCAAAAACCACCACTTACCCAATCCCATGGAAACTTTTCCCTCCGAGTGAACAGCCCGCAGTTGCGACACTAATTCTGAGCTGTCGTAGCCAGCGTTGTCGGCCATGATGATGGGAAGCTGCCTCAATGCTATGGCAAAGGACTCCATGGCGATAGATTCCTTTCCCGGGGTCTTCCCAGCAAGGTCCTGCACTGCGTTGGCCATAAGCATCTCGGAAGATCCTACGAGAAGACACAAAAGAGTTCATTTATGATTGTCAATGATCGTGAAGGATTTTAAAAAGGTATTATTACAATACAAGTCGCTAAGAAATGAAGTTATATAGCAAATGCATATAATTATGCATTAACACTCTTGACTATACCCACTTCAGAGACACCCCTACTACAGGCTACAGAGACCACAACCCTACAGACCACGCCCATTGCAGGTATCACACCCACTGTAGCAGCAGGAACTGACCTCCACCATAAACAATTCTGGTCTCCTTGACGGTCTGTTGCAGAACACAGAGAGCGTCGTGCAGGGAGCGCTCAGACTCATCCAAGATCTGCTGAGTGGCTCCTCTGAGGACTATGGTACATGCCTCCCCCAGAGCCACACCCGAGAACCTCAGGAGCTGTGGAGACAAGAGTGGTGACATGAGTGAGCAACGGTCGGAGTAAGTGGATAGGATGTTGCAAGGAGGAGGAGGAGGTGAGGAGGAAGAGGAGATGGAGGAAGAGGAGATGGAGGAAGAGGAGATGGAGGAAGAGGAGATGGAGGAAGAGGAGATGGAGGAAGAGGAGATGGAGGAAGAGGAGATGGAGGAAGAGGAGATGGAGGAAGAGGAGATGGAGGAAGAGGAGATGGAGGAAGAGGAGTTGGAGGAAGAGGAGATGGAGGAAGAGGAGATGGAGGAAGAGGAGATGGAGGAAGAGGAGATGGAGGAAGAGGAGATGGAGGAAGAGGAGATGGAAAAAGAGGAGATGGAGGAAGAGGAGATGGAGGAAGAGGAGATGGAGGAAGAGGAGATGGAGGAAGAGGAGATGGAGGAAGAGGAGATGGAGGAAGAGGAGATGGAGGGAGGAGATGGAGGGAGGAGATGGAGGGAGGAGGGGGAGGAGGAAATTGGGGAGGAAGAGGAAGGAGCCTGAAGAATTATAAGAGCTAACAACAATATCTGTATGAAATAACGAATGATACAGACAAAGAAATACCAACAACAAACCTTATCTTCTCCAATAATAATTTCTTCAATGAGTTTACACGAGCCAAGCTTGATCTTCTCCGGGTTGTTGAAGGTGGACACAATCTCCCCGCCAAGCACCAGGGCCAGGTGCTCGATCCCTTCAAAGTCAGCATGCTCAATAGCCATAACTCCTGCATCAGCAAACAGCTGCTCCGGATAGTTATAGATCAGCTGCCTATAGCAGAAGGGAGGAAATGACAAAGAAATATTATTTTTGAAAAAGAGTGAAATAAGTGCTATATTATTATGTAGAACAGCAATCCTGTCATTACTATAGTAACCCCCCCCCCCCCCCGTTCTCATTCTCACGCACACAATCGAACACACACAATCTAGCCTTAAAACTTGAACGAACAATATCATGATATTTCAGTGTTAAGAGTCTCCAGAGTGACCTCAACACAAATATATCCATTGCCCAGGAAATAGTCTCCCAGAGCAGATTAGTTCAGAACTGCACCTATTGATGAAGCAGTTGATGTCATGCTTCAGGATAGTGTTCACCTTGTCCTTCATCTTGTCCTGCATGAAAGAAACAAGAGAATTTTCTGAGATAGACAGACACACAATAGCTTGCAGCATGAAAACCACACCATTCATGAGAATACCACAAGCAATGATTGCAATTTTGGGCTGCTACTACTACTATGCAGCACACAAATAAAGCCCGAGGAACCTGCTGCACTGACAACTCTAGTGGACAAGGTACTCCAATGGAAAGGGCCTAGGTACACAGTCTGTCTGTTGCTGTTGTAGTTTGTTTGGTTTTATTTCTTATCAATATATTTGGTAATTCTTTCAGTTTCCTGATGAGAGTTGTTCTATTTGTTGAACACAATTTTGTCCATTTTTGTTTGTTTCTTCAGCTATTCGTGCACCCACAAGTGTATTATGGCAGGCTAGGCCAGAATTTGAAGCACTATAGCTTTAAATAGTGTAGCATGCCCTAAAAGTGTGTGAATAGTATATTAACCTTAGCACTAGTGGGTGAACAAATACTCAAAAGGGGACAAATGACTACAATGATATTTATTACTGGTAGGTTTGCAAATCTTGATGGATAACGCCGTCAAAGAAAACGTGAAATCAAAAATAAATTTTATTTCTCAAAGATAAAGAAACAAATCAGGAATATGGACAAAAATGAAAATCAGGAATTTTAAAAATGCACAGAGAGATGTACTTCCTAAGGAAGTACCATACACTTGATATAGCAATTATACTGCTAATGGGCCATCAGAATGAACTGAATTTAAACTTTTTAAAATAATTCCACTGTACACGAAATATTATAAACAAAGTAAAATCATGGACACAGTATTTATAGGGAGCCATGGGAATGTTTATTGTTATCTAAACAGACAATAGATTAAGGAACAGAATATGAACATCACTGGGAACATGCAACATGTGGTACACCACACCCAGGTGGGCCAGGCTACCCAGAGTTGATTGTTTAGGAGTTTGTATGGATCCATTACATAATCATAGACGTGTTCTTCTGAAGGGATTTCACAATATGATGGTTGGATACTATGCAATACAACCTGGTCATATCTTACCAAAAATACTAACTGTGATTCAATCACTATTCAATTTCACTACCCATTTTTTTTTTTAAATTAACCCTCTCAGAAATTTATAGCCAGCACACATAGAGAAACAGGAACGGTCCCGCACTAAGACCTGTGGCAACTAATTTACTATATTTATAAAACAAGTGTTTTAGACTAGGCAAAATAAATGCTTAGAACACTTAAATGTGGTTAAACATGTCGCAGATTTACTACTTCTTTTTTTTTAAATCTATTCTTGTCGAAAACTTGTGGATGCCCCCCCCCCCCTCCATCACCATTCCAAGTTTTCCTAGACCTGCGTGTATGCCACAGGAAACAAGGAGAGACAAGACCAGAGAGGAAAAAATAGAAACAAAAACAAAACATGAATGATTCATACCTTCTCAGCAAGCTCCAGATCTGCTATCTTGGCAGCCGAGTCAACCCTGACCTTTGCCCCAAAGACTTTGATCTTATCCGTGTCCATGGAAGTGTTGGCAATAAGAATCTTTGCATTCTCCAACCTCTTCGGCTGGTTCACTCCGACCTTCTTCTCCAGAAGAAATCCTTGCAAACAAACAAACAAACAAACACAAGTAATGGGATCACACTCTATGGTAGGAAGAGTTGCTGACAAAGCAACAAAAGATAATTGAATATTATATCTGACTAACTAACATCCTGACAAACAATGACCAAAATGAGAGGATAATTCTGACTATCAGTTTATGCCATGCACAATCAGTTTATACAACAGAATCTTCAGGTTCATTCCATGGCCAACAAATAATAGTGTTAAGTTCACTTACACTGTTGTGTAACTGAACTTAAGTGTTTGTCAATTACTGTTGAAAAACATTTCCAGTATAAAAGTGCTGATTCATCACAATTACGAGGGGGAGGTAACTACTGCAGAAGATACATCTTATCTCTGAGATTTGGAGTTCAAATGAAGGAAGTACTGTTGTACTGGACATTTATGTAAGAGGAATGGGGAGGGGGATTTGTTCCCTATTATCAACTACTGTAAAAAAAGAGTTAATAAATAAATCTAAAAATTTTAAATCACCTTTTTCATTAGAAAAATGATGCATTTACAAAAATTACTGCTGAAATTAGGCTAGTATAAATGCTGACACAGCAGGGGGGAGGGGTATGTAAAGTCAGAGAGAATCACACACAAATGTACCACAAACATCTCTACTAATTAATACTCATAATCACCTTGAAGTAATTAGAGGTTTGCTATAATTAGAGCAATAGTTGGCACAATTGGATTTGCTGCAATGAGAGTCACATGACTTCATTAATTATCTGTTATCACGTAGCAACTGTTGAATAAAAAAAAAATTAAGCTATACCGGCAGTGTTTTTACTATCACCACGACAATACTATCTGTAAAAGTGTTTACTTCCTAATAGGAATGCATATCAATAGTTTTGAGGACACACACAATCAATGCTCTACTTCAAGCAAAATAGTGCAAGTCCCCATAGAGCTATTGTCAACCTACTTCAACCTGTCTCAACCCAGTGTGATATTGGTCCAGTGTGTGTCCCCATTGAGCTATTGTCAACTTACTTCAACCTGCCTCAACCCAGTGTGATGTTGGTCCAGTGTGTGTCCCCATAGAGCTATTGTCAACCAACTTCAACTTGTCTCAACCCAGTGTGACATTGGTCCAGTGTGTGTCCCCATTGAGCTATTGTCAACTAACTTCAACCTGCCTCAACCCAGTGTGATGTTGGTCCAGTGTGTGTCCCCATAGAGCTATTGTCAACCTACTTCAACCTGCCTCAACCCAGTGTGATGTTGGTCCAGTATGACCACACAGAGCTACAGTCGACCTAAACACACCATTCATGACCACACCCCCAAACATACCTTCTTCCAGGTAAGAGTCTTTCATGCCAGATCCAAGCTTCTTAATAATCTTAATGGCCTCCAAGTTGCCCGAGCTCTTTAAGCGAAGAATAGCTTCTACTGCAAGCTTGGCAAAATGTTCCTTGTGATGAGTCAGCAATTTTGAACTCAATGTCGTGCGAGCAATATTCATCAAATCCTGTATTGTTGTGCATTATATAGAAAGGTAAATATGTGCTATGCACAATCATGTGACCAATGAATCCTTATTCAAAATTACAATTGCCTAATCACATCCACCACAGAGAGAGAGGGAAGTCAATGGCTGGAGTTACCTGGGTCCAGGACCAAAGCTGGAGTTACCTGGGTCCAGGACCAAAGCTGGAGTTACCTGGGTCCAGCAGAAAGATTAGGGCTCCCTGGATCAGATATAAAATGGAATTAGAGCTACATTTTTATTAGATATTAAGCAACATTGGGTTTCATGGAGTTCCATTCCTAAACCACAGCAGGAGAGGGTCTACAATAAGATGTAATGGTAGCCGAGCAATCCACCAACACCAAAATCGATTCCATTAGACAACCAAGAGCATTTACATTAAGAAAATCGATGGAAAATTTCTGGAGGTTGAACATTCGCCATTAATTCAGTCATGGCCAAGTACGAGATAAAATTTAGGAACTTAAATCTTTTATTCTTTGCTGACAGTGAGGAATAATAAATAACTCCAACCCCACCCACCCACCTCATTGAAACGATCCTTGTCGGCACCGTTGTCTCTAGCAGCTGCAGCCAAGGCTTCCCTAGCTTTGTCAGCTGCCCTGCGGTAGCCAGCAAT
The DNA here is from genome assembly GCA_963969325.1 of Lycopodina hypogea. Lineage (NCBI taxonomy): Eukaryota > Metazoa > Porifera > Demospongiae > Poecilosclerida > Cladorhizidae > Lycopodina > Lycopodina hypogea. The sequence continues at coordinate 3,490,476 of OZ017788.1, forward strand.
GATCGTTTGTGGGTGGATCTTGCGTGAAACCAGTCGTTCAGCCTCCTACATAAAAATTGCATGGTCATATGAACAGCTCATATTGACAACAGCTCTGTTCAAGACAGCATTTCACATTAAGAATTTTTTTTTAAAGTACTAAATTAAGTATTTATTAAGTAAACTGGATCCACATTGTAACAGATTCACAACACATGAATATGTAGTGTGCATCTTTTAGATTTAAACTCTAGTGCCCTGCATATAAATGGAATTGACATTATTACTATATTCAGAGGTATGGAAGAGTCTGGCAGGCCATACCTTCCAAAGTATTATCGTAAGTCTGTACCATGGTTGCAAATTTGGTTCCTTTCTCTACAATTCATGGGAGACATACTGCGTATGTATTACAAATGGTACCTGTGGGGGGGTTTATTTCAATTTTTTGGTAAAATAGATTTCTCCTAAGCAGGATAGGCTTACAATACACTAAAACTGTTTTAGTAAATTAATCTGTATAAATATACTACCAACTACCACAACACCATTAACCACATTCCAGTGGGACATAGTTAGTATACAACTGGACACCAGACCCTTCCGATCATATTTTGGAAGGTGGTGGCCCACCCCAGATTAGTGGACTGTGTGGGAAATGTATGTGTGTGTGTGTGTATGTATGTATGTATGTATGTATGTATGTATGTATGTATGTATGTATGTATGTATGTATGTATGTATGTATGTATGTATGTATGTATGTATGTATGTATGTATATGTATGTATGTATGTATGTATGTATGTATGTACCTTGAGTAGCTCGCAGGCCAGCACCACCACACTGGTCGTGCCATCCCCAACCTCCTCGTCCTGCACCTTGCTGATGTCTGCAACACAATAAAAGAGCACAATGTGGCACTTACTTTGGCACAGCCGAGAGAGGAACAGCAGTACAATGACAAACAAATATATAGAGTTCAAAAAATGATAATAATAATAATAATAATAATAAAATTAAATTTAAAAAAAAATTTTCTGTTAAAAAAAATTTTAAATAATCTATTTTTAAATTAAAGAAAACGGGTATTCTGGTATATTGAGCAGCATAAATTAAAGGTTGCTGACATTCTGCTTGATAAAATTTGATAGCTGAGAGGCTATACAAAGAAGTAAGCCTGCTACACTTTGAGAGAGTTTCTAATGACCAGTTGACTCTTTCAAAGAATATGTTGATTTTAATAGTTTACAGTCTTTGACAGTTTACGGGGTTGTAGTGATTAACAGCAACAACTATTCTGCATGTACTCACATCAACCCTTTACTAACTACAAGACATCTATATCTTACTGCCCATGAGACTATATCACAACACACACTCCAGATGACATATCAAACCTGTAATGAAACTTCCACCACATGAAAAATATTAGGCAGCCAAAAATATATATTCTCCACATGACGTTACAAGATTGCACAAGGAAAGGAATAACAGGTCAAGTATTCACGCACTTTATGGACACCCCCTAGTGATGGCTGGATGGCTGGCTGGTGTCCTAGTGCAGAAGCACCCACTCCAAGTACAGTGAGTGGAAACATGAAATAAGGACACCTTCGCACACGCACACACCAACACACGTGCTCTCTCTCACGCACCCACATACACCCCCCCCCCCACACACACACATACTTAATTGCCATGGGATAGAATTGTACTATTTCTATAGTGACTAGGACTACTGGACTACCAATTCCCAAAAGAGCTATTTCAGAATGCAGGCCATCATAGGGAGCATGAGTGGACAATGGCAAGACCTACGTTAACTGCCTAATCAGAAGCTTTTCCGAGATTTCTCATTAAATTATCAGCAAGTAATCTGCACTACGGAGTGTTCTTACGTCAGCCTTCGGCCTCCTGCAGTTACAAACTTATTCAGTTCACTTTCATTTTTATGTAGATTAGGGGGGTGGGGGGGGGCAAGTAAATATTATGATGACCCTTGCCCATTTTGAATTGAGGACTCGGCAGTAATAGGTAGACAGAGCTGTGGATGCACCTGTAGTAATTAGTGTCTTTTTGAACTCACTTGGGTCATAATTATTATTTTTGTGTGGTCGACCACGGTGTGGTTCGTAAACACTTTGTGGTCACTCATTAATGGTCCTAGTACTAGAGACACTCCCCCCACCCCAATAAAGCCTGGCCCTTGAGCTGGTGAGCAATCCCTGAAAATTTTAGATGATTGGTCCAGGCATCCAGGAGGAAATAGGGCATGCACCGACAGGCATGCACCGACAGGCATGCACCGACAGGCATGCACCGACAGGCACGCCAAACATGAATTATTGTAATATAGGGTATGGTTTATTACTCTATTACTAGGGGTGTGGTCTTACCAACAAGGACTTTGGCAGCAGGGTTGTCCACACCAATACTCCTCAAAATAGTGGCACCATCATTAGTCACCTGAATGCCATCATTGTGAGGGCCATTGGAGACTAATACCTTGTCCTAAATATAGCACAGGATGATGTAATTGTGTTGCAAAAAATAGGAATCTACTATTACCATTCCTTTGGGTCCCAGTGTTGATCGGATGAGGTCCCCAATGGCAATAGCACCAACAAAGGAAGACTGCAAAGGAAATAGGAAACAAAAATGTAATTAATTACAATTAAGTTGAAATACTAAACTGCATGTGCTATAAGTATATAATTAATACTTGTATTAGTCCCACTTAAAATAAAAATTTTGGATTTGAAAGCTTATGAATGGAAAAAAATTAAGAAACTATTGCTGCTTAAAAAGTTCTTTTTTACTTAATAAATCTTAAGTTTAGCTCATCTCCAAGCTAAGGATTATATGGTCCATGATAATCTCTCTCTTCTTCCCCCCCCCCCCCCCCCCCCCCCATCATCCCAAGAGGTATAGATGCTGCCGATTTTCTCACCAATCTGGCTACTTCTGCCCTTTCCTCCTCCGCCCCTTGCTGGAAGAGCTGAACTGGAAGTAAGGACGACTACACAGCACCGGTGGAGTGCCAAATGAGTTAAAATGAAAGGATGAATCACAAAATAACCTAGTAACTTACCATTGTGGAAGCAGTTAACTACTTTTCTTTTTTAGTTTACAACACGTGTTTAAAATCTCCTTTGACGACCCTACCCGTTTAAATTTCTTAAATTGAGGGTAACACCTTTACCTTGTGAAGTTCCGTAGTTGGGCAGGCCACACCTCCCAAATATAATTGGAATTGGCTGGTGTCCGACTCATGCAAAAATCAGTCCCACTGGAATGCAATTAACAGTATGGGATGTTGGTCTGTTTGCACTAATCACTAACAATTTTATTAGCAAATTGCCAGCCCAGCCCGCTTCTTATGCACGCACTATTTTGCAACAAAAAAAAAGTAATCCCACAACAGGCTTGAGCAAATTATGATTGCAGTAATCAAAAATCATGATTGAAATAATTTTTTTAGTGATTGCGTTTGGATTTTCAATCACTAGGCAAAATTTATGATTCTGATTTCCCATCTGGAAAATCAAATTATTTGCAATCAAATGTAATGTTGCAATCCGCTACAAGTTTTCCAGGATGAATTTGGAAAGGCTACTTCTATAATGGAGGTAGTAGAGGTCTGGAGGTCTCCTCTCAGCAGAAAAAGGACACTTTTCAGGGAGAGGGAGGGAGAGAGGAGGGACTTTGATGGTATTCCATGAAGTGCCTGGTCAGAAATAATTTCACATGATGCCAGCATTTATCAAACTTTCTCACAAAATTGACAAGGAATTCATGCCTGAGTCCTGAGTAATCACTAAGCTGTTTATGAATGGAACATTTACCCTACAAACCACACTATGCAATCAGTCCTCCATAAATTGATATATATATATATATAGAGTTCTCTTGCATTTATTTTTGTTGTAGCTTCTTTAGAGAGGGGGGAAAAAACCACAACTATTTTATTCTTTTCATCTTTCAGCAAATTTTCACCTTTTTCATGGTCTTTTTTTTTTGTTGTTTTATTTTTTGTTTTGTTTTTTTGTGGGGGGAGGGAAGTTTCATAAAAAGGTATGAATTTTACCCATTGTGTTTCTTTAGCAAGCATAAAAGTGTATTACTTCCTACAATGCCTGCTTTCATAAATGCCCAAATATTGAATTCAGGCTTACAACCACTTACCCTATAGTTACTATGGTTATCTGACAATATATCCCACAAATTGAAATATTTATTCAAGTAATTCTAATGAGTGCGTGAAGTTCATATTTAACATAAAAGGAGCCACACATCCAGTTCCAGTTAAAAGTCATTCCAAAAGCTATCACCATGGCTAAAAAAACGTGTAACTGCTTTAGTGGAGCACCAGGGGGTGCTGTCCTTTCTGTGGCAGAATTTAGCAATACCTGGCACCCCAAAAAAAATGAAATAAGGAAATCCTCATAAATAAACACCCGAAATGACTAAAAGGAAGAAGCAGGACACAGGCCACTCTATCTCCTCCCAAATGGCTTGAGTGATCTTTGTGAATTTTTCAGGGTGGGACCTTTGGAATCCAAGGAAGATTTTTTTGTCCAAAATGGTGCAGTTCATCAATATTCATGGCTGTCATTGAAGTCTTCTCATGAAATTAACAGGGTAGAGACCGTAAGCTAAAGTTTGCCTGACTTGACCAGTGTCTGTCCATCCATTTACCCAGTGTTTAAAACGCATCTCCCAGATGCCTTGACCAAACATCCTAAAATTTTCAGAGGTTATTCACAGGATTACTGGCCCAGTTTGGGGAAATGTGGTTAGGGCTAGGGCATATTTCCATTAAATAAGCATTTGTATTCATGACTACCAACCAAGTTGCAATGTGTAATCTGATCCATTCTTATTCAAAAGGGCTAGCTTGAGGAAGTTGGTCTCCAAACCACACTAATCTGATCATACAGGAAGTTCAAAGGGCACTTTATTAAGTACTAGAGGTGCATCATAATATTTCCTTTAGAAATAGGGCAATGTTTCACAGCAGCAAAGAAATACAACCCAGGTGAGTTCAGAGACATTGATTAGTAGAGAATAATTCACATTTGCTTTACAAATGCTCTACAACCCCCCACCCCCATGTATAAAATACTAAGCAAACTGAACAAGTTTGCAACTCTTGGAGGCTGGGGGCCAGTAGGGCAGGGTTTTTTCTGTTATAAAACCATGATTACTGGTTCAGTAGTCAGAGGAAATATATTTTTAGGATTGAATAATTAAAGCCTGTCCACACTTGAGCCTTGATTTATCTTGATCTGATCTTCGTAAATTGGATCTTGCACTGATCTAATATATCCTGTCCCCTATAGAATGACAAACATTGTTTACAAACCAAAATACAATTTGAAAATTAATTTTAAAAAGCACAAAAATAGATACTTAGTCAGGCCTGCAACTTTTGCAAATATAAAATTCCACAAAGAATCCTTCCCAAGATGCAGGCACAAGGTTCATGTAAAATGCACCACATTGGTCCTGATGAGAATGGTCACATATACCTATTGTGGAGCTCCACTATACTCCCCATCACTTCTATTTGCCAGTACTTAATTAATGGAAGAGATTGTTCCAGCATGATAAATGGAGCTGAATCTGAGAGGATGCCTTTAATAAAATTTCTTGGTTTATCCTATGGATTTTGGTATAGTGCTCCAAATTTTTTTCTTCGTAGAATGCAGTGATAGATTATTATTATTATTTTTAAACATCTTTATTTTTAAAATTTTTTATATTTACTTTGCTTTTCTTAAACTTTCCCACTTCTGAAACTAATGTAAAGACCTCCATCTTATTGGATTTATCCTGAGATTCAGTGGTGGAACATCAAGTGGAATCTGTGTTGCATTTATTAAAATGTTTACTTCAGACAATATCCAGAATCAATCCACTGGAATTCATCACTTCTTAAATAAAATACTAATGCTATAAGAAATTAAAGCCAAAAGCCTTTATGAAAGCTTCAAAGCAGACATTTCTTCTGGGGATCCGATACACTTCCACTGGGCACTGTATTTTGAAAGTTACTAATAACTAGGTGAAAAATAAGTGTATCCAAAACCATACTACACTCTCACCTTTGCCCAACAATTATCACATTATTTACACATTCTACAGTTCCAGAAAAACTCCCACACACACACCCACTGTCTCACACACTCACACATACACCTCTCTCTCACACACATACACCCATTAAAACATACACACACACCTCCCTCACACACCCACTCACACCTCCCTGCATGCTCCCACAACACATGGTCACAATGCACAGTCAGCAGATGAGGGGAAAATGAAGCTTATAACAACAAACTCTATGTACAGTGAAACTTCAATGAGAAAATTGAATCTCAAGAACACGATAGAAAGAGAAGATTATTGCAATTACGTTATTAGCCTGTGACACAGAAGAATTCATCCACAAGTAAAGGTACTATGTATAATTACATGTGGGTGTGTGTGTAGGTGGGTGTGTGTGTAGGTGGGTGTGTGTGTAGGTGGGTGTGTGTGTAGGTGGGTGTGTGTGTAGGTGTGTGTGTGTGTAGGTGTGTGTGAGTGTGTTCACAGGACATGTATGAATGAGGAGTTAATTAATATAAAAGTAGATATAATAACAAGGTCCAACAAAATACGGGAACTGTGCAGACACAGAGGTGGTGGTGGCACCAGCAGACGCCCCTTCACCTCACCTCTCCCTCACTGACACTGGATGAGTCTGGGTCATGGTCTTTTACATGCTCCGTCTAGAACAACAAACAACAACAAATAAACAACAACCAAAATTTTAAAAAAGTTTAATCAAGAAAATGAAACATATGAGATATCCCTCTCCTATTGATGCTGGAACCTTCACAGTGAATGACCATAGTATCTTCTATGTAATTCCGACTCTAATATCAGAATGCTTGCAGCCAGTTAGAGTATTGATGACAGTAGGTTGACATCACATGTGTTGAATCAAGTTAACATGTACATAGTCATTAGATACAATAGCATTGTGTTACCTGTGCAAACTGTTACTACACAAAACCTGAACTACATAACTATATAATTATCCCACATGGTAATAAATTTCACCAAACATTAAACAGAGTGCATTTTCTTTATCCGTCAGTGAATTTAAATTTATAAGTAAAATGAAATAACACCATAAAATTATCGATCACTCTTGCAAGTTCAGTGTAAGCATTGCACATTTTCAAAATCTGTGTTTGAAAAATGAACACTCTAATGACCTATGACCAGTGTCTCTTGCTTTACTACATGCATTTTCACGTCTGTGACAGAGATAACACAAACATCAGTGGTGTGAACCTGCATGCACAGGGGCCTTCTTACCTTTGGCTTCTTGTTGGTGTTAGATGACACACTGCTCCCCTCCTGTCTGCTTCGCTTGTGGGCCTTGGACGCAGGCTGGCGCTCTGTCTCAGAGTCAACCGATGATTGAGGCTGGAATTGAATAAACATTCATTCATTGACGTACTTCCTTTGGGTGTTTATCACGGTGGGCCAAAAAAGATGAAAATATATTTGTAAAAGATTGACTCATAATTGAATATTCAAGATAATTTTTTTTAATGATAAAGTAATTACACATGTGAAATATTGTGTACAAATCAATCAATGGTTAAGACACTCAAACACACTAAAGCAGCAAACTATAATAGCTCTGGCCATATTGTCTCAAGTGCTGGTTCAGCAAGAAGACTCGTGATTAGCTACAAAGAGACTCCAAAACCATTCTAAGTGGCAGCATGAAACTAGATATCTATTCAATCACGGCTACAGTCACACACTGGGTTACCTCAATAGCTCTAGTTAGGACACACACTGGACCTACACCACACTGGGTCAGGTTGAGGGCAAACTGTAACTTTACATGGACATAGAGCTCTTTACAGAAATGTGCTTCTTTTTCTTGGACTTCTTCCTGTGCTTCTTCTTTCTCATTTCATGTTCCGAATCTGAAGACCGATCAGCAGAAGGGGAATGGGATCGGCGCTTCTTGCGCTTCTCTGTGGATTTTTTCTTCTCCTTCGTAGAATTTGGCTGAACTCCTTCCTCCTCTGATGATGAGGCCTAATACAGACAGACACACGTGCAACTCATACAGACACGTGCAACTCATATAGACACACGTGCAACTCATATAGACACACATGCAACTCATATAGACACACGTGCAACTCATATAGACACACATGCAACTCATATAGACACACATGCAACTCATATAGACACACATGCAACTCATATAGACACACGTGCAACTCATATAGACACACGTGCAACTCATATAGACACACGTGCAACTCATATAGACACACGTGCAACTCATATAGACACACGTGCAACTCATATAGACACACGTGCAACTCATATAGACACACGTGCAACTCATATAGACACACGTGCAACTCATATAGACACACGTGCAACTCATATAGACACACGTGCAACTCATATAGACACACGTGCAACTCATATAGACACACGTGCAACTCATATAGACACACGTGCAACTCATATAGACACACGTGCAACTCATATAGACACACATGCAACACATATAGACACGTGCAACTCATATAGACACACGTGCAACTCATATAGACACACGTGCAACTCATATAGACACACGTGCAACTCATATAGACACACGTGCAACTCATATAGACACACGTGCAACTCATACAGACACGTGCAACTCATACAGACACGTGCAACTCATATAGACACACGTGCAACTCATATAGACACACATGCAACTCATATAGACACACGTGCAACTCATATAGACACACATGCAACTCATATAGACACACATGCAACTCATATAGACACACATGCAACTCATATAGACACACGTGCAACTCATACAGACACGTGCAACTCATATAGACACACGTGCAACTCATACAGACACGTGCAACTCATATAGACACACGTGCAACTCATACAGACACACGTGCAACTCATATAGACACACATGCAACTCATATAGACACACATGCAACTCATATAGACACACATACGTCCAGATCCAACTCTAAGGGCAGGCGTCGAAAGCAATCCGGGCCCAAAGAGATGAGGAGGACACAGACATTGGCCAGATGCATGTGCTGCAATGAGTGGGCCCATCTCAAATGCTCTGGCCTCAAGAAGAGCAGCTGTGGTCCTCCACCTTCACCGCAGCCTGCTGCCAGAGCACACCCACAAGGCCATCAACACTACCACCACCACTGGCCCAGGCAACCGCACGGTTGACCTCCCCACCATCACTATCTCCTCACTACCTCAATCTAGTCCAAATCCACATCTGAGGGGGGAAAAAATCGACACACTAGTTAATTTTATGGCTAGGGATGGCATCACCATCGCTGCAATTCAGGAGACTCATATCGGGCCCAACACCAGCCTGAAACCACCATCAGGGTACTCCATCATCCGCACAGACAGGCCAAAGGAGAAAAGAAAGGGCAGCAGTCGGGCATCCTATTACACCAGTCAGTCCAGCACTGGGTGTGTGATCTACCAATACCCCCAGGAGATTAACGCTTAGCAAAACAACATCGCCAACGTCTACTGCCCTCCCACCTTCTCCCGCACCTCAGACTTCAAGCTGAGCCATCAACACCTTCCACAGCTCGAGGACAACATGATCCTCAGGGACATCAACGCCCACAACGTGCTGTGGAACTCGGCACTCCCTGAGGACTCTCGTGGAGGTCAGCAGGCTCGAGAAATCGAGGACATGAGCTTCGCCGTTCTCAGGGTCACGGCAACAACGGCCAACTCTCTCGACCAGATCTTGTTCATGGGGCACCTGGGAAATGGCGGCAACTCTGGGGTCAGACCACAGGGCCATCCTGGTCTCCCTCCAATATGATGTGGTGAAAGACATGATCAACTTCAGGAAGGCAAATTGGGAGGCCTTCACTGCTCACTCCAAGGAAGACTTCCCCCGGCAGCCGCCACCAACGGACGTCTTCGCCGGTGAACTTGGCTTCCAGCACATCATGACCAAGGCAGCAGCTAAGAACATCCCAGCAGGCTACATACGTGAAATCCGGCCATACTACCCGAGAGAGGCGGTGGCCCTTGTCGAGGAACAGGATACCCTTCAGGCCACCCAACCGGGTGATTCCCGCATCGCTACACTGACGAAGGAGATTGACAAAGAGGTCACCTCCTACCGGCAGAGCAAGTGGGAGGAATTTCGGGATGGAGTGGACCTCAAAAAAGGAGCCTCTCGGCTGTGGAGCACAGTGAAGAACCTCTCCGGGCAACAGAAGCCACCTGCAAGTCAGCTGGTGACCTTCTGTGATGCACCAGCCTGGGACAAGAAAGATGTGCCAAACTCTTCAACAAACAGTTTACACCACGTCCAACCACCACCTCAAAGGCCAACCGTCTCATCGCCAGGAAGCGCCACAAGCTGAAGAAAGAGGAAGTTGAGTTCACAGCCAGGCCATCAGGACTACCAAAGCCTCCAGAGCCCTAGGGCCAGACCATGTGGCCCCAATCCATCTACAACACCAAGGTGCGGGCGGGACTCTACTACTTCACCGTGGTCATAAATCTCTCGGTCAACACCATCAAGATCCCGGTGCTGTGGAAAGTGGGCAGCATAATCCCCATCCTCAAATCTGGCAAGCCTACTGACCAGTCCAAGAGTTATCGGCCCATTGCCCTCTTCTCTACGGTAGCCAAGCTGGTCGAGAGGGTCCTTATCCCCCATCTCCAGGAACACCTACCTCTAGTGGACCACCAACATGGCTTCCAGAAGGGGCGCTCAACCACCACAGCGATCAACTGCATTGTGCACAGCATCAGCCGCCTGAAGCCATGTGAAAGAACAATGCTGGTGGCCCTTGATCTGACGTCAGCCTTTGATACGGTAGATCACACAGTATTCCTCACGGATATCTTTAACTTTACTCTCCCTAACAACACCAAACGGTAGCTGGCTGCCTACCTACGCGAGCGGAGCACATTCATGGAATTCAGGGGGCAGACCTCGAAGAAGAAGGTGCGGTAAGGGATGGCTCAGGGAAGAGTCCTGCCTCCAGCCCTCTTCAACTCCTATATGAGCTCCATCCCAACTCCAACACACAACATTACACTAATGAGCTATGCCGATGACATCATTATACTGTTGTCGAGTATCAAGCCGGAGCAGTCGTGCACATGCATCAATAGCTACCTTGGCGAGCTGGCAACCTGGCTGGAGGACCGTAGCCTGATACTCTCAGTGGGGAAATTGTTGGTAACACTCTTTACAACCTGGACCAAGGAACTAAACCTCCCTCAGAACATCAAGATGGTAGGATCGGCGCTTCCGTCTAACCCAATTGTGAAGATCTTGGGGGTCATGTTTGACGAGCTTCTGAACTTCCCCCATCATGCAGCCATCCTCGGTGGGAAGATAGGTCAGCAGAACAACATTCTGAAGAAACTGGCCGGGTGAGGCTGGGGTTGCACCAAGGAACACCTCCTCACCACCTACAAGGTAGTCGGTCATTCAGTTCTAAACTACTCGGCCACAATCTGGACACCAATTCTAAGTGACAGTTGATGGAAGGATCTCCAAAGGAGACAAAATGCAGCCCTCCGGACTGTCACTGGCTGCCAGTGTGGGAGTACAACGACATGCTCAGCACACAGTTCCTCCTAGCAGCCCATCTACAGGAATGGCCAGATCACCCGCCGACAAACTCCCCCCCGAGCATGAGCAGAAGGCAAGAAGGGTCAGGCCCACCCCTGGACACTGGGCAATACATGGCCAACATCCACCGGGTGGCGGAAGCAGTGGTCTACACCGCCAGAGTCTGGCCCACCAGCCCAACTTCAGTACCTGAGGTCAATCAACAGGAGCAGTCATTGCCTGGAAGAGGTGGACAAGCCTTGCCCAGCTATGCTCAGGATACAGCAGAGCATTGGTGAGCTACCTGAGCAGGATCGACTATAAGGTCAAGGATGAGTGTCCGGACTATGGGGAAACCTCCCATGACACAGCATATCTCTTCAGCTGTGCCAAGAAGCCTGGAAGTGGGGTCCCTATGGACAGACCCGGCTGGTGCAGCCGTATTTCTCGGGCTGGAAGTTGGCTAAGACAACATGTGCAGCAGCTACAACTTTTGCCACACCATTACCACTATACACCCACTGTTTAAACTACATCCACCATTCCTCACTATAATGCCTCCTAGACCCTTTTAGCCACATCCCAAGCTCACACCTATACAATCCTTAGCAACCACTTACCGATCGAGATTTGGAGCGTCTGTGTTTCTTGGACTTCTTGTGGGAGGAGCGATGGTGTTTGTGTTTGTCTTCCTTGTCTTTTTTCTCATCCTTCTCTTTCCTCTCCTCTTTCTCTTTCCTTTCGTCTTTATCTTTTCTCTCTTCTTTCTCCTTCCTATCTTCTTTCTCTTTCTTTGGCTCAGGCTTGGGTTCAGACGCCTAATCACATGTGCCACGCACAAATCAAGAAGAGAAAACAGAGCTATTAAATTAAATCAAACAAAAACACTGAATTGATCTGTGAAAAAATTAAGGAGTCAAAACCATTGAAATGCAGATACCCTTTAACAACTCAAACCAAGTAAGCTGAGTATCTTACTATGATTCATGACTTGTTTGTTAGCCTGCCTGTATCTGTGTGTGTGTGTGTGTGTGTGTGTGTGTGTGTGTGTGTGTGTGTGTGTGTGTGTGTGTGTGTGCATCATGTGTGCACTCTAACTCCTTCCAAATCAGTGGAAGGATCCTCAAGAAACTGTCAGGAATTGACTAGGACACCTCACTGCACGCCTTGTGAAGGTTTTACACTGATTTATGGTGTGTAAGGCTAAAAAAGCCAAAAAAAAAAAAAAAAAAAAGGTACTTCATACTGTGTGTTGTGGATACACTAAGGGTTATATTGTTACACTAATTCGGTTAGTAATACCAATGAATTAAAACAACGCCTGTAGGGCGGGTTTTCAGTTAATAATCATAATAATACTTGGTTTTAAGGTACCCATCATAATTAAACTGGATATCAAGTAAGCTCTTTGAGGACTGACATCCTGAACAACAACTCTGGTGGATGGCAGGAATAGTTTGCCATGCACACACTTACCTGAGCACACCTGACCAAGGCCACACCCACTCTGCTCACACTGACCTTTAAGGCTTTGATGTACTCTTTGAAAATGCGAACCCTCACAGATTCTTCGGAGACAACATCAAAGTCCGACAGAGACACAAGTCTTGTCCGAACCTAAAGTGGGGGGGAGACGCAGGGGGAGGAGTCATGAGGGGAGAGGGATGGAAACTGCAGTAGAGCAAAAGTGAAGGAAGAAAGCAGTTGTATGTATGTATGTATGTATGTATGTATGTATGTATGTATGTATGTATGTATGTATGTATGTATGTATGTATGTATGTATGTATGTATGCCTCTCTGCATGTCTGCCTGTCTATCTGTGATGAATGCCTGTGTCTGTGATGAATGTCTGTCTATCTGTTTGCCTGTCCATCTGTCTGTATGCACGTGTCTGTCTCTGTCCGCAAGTCTGTCCGTCTGTTTGTATGTGATGAAAGTTTGTCTGCCTGCTTGTGGTAAATGTCTGTCTGTCTGTCTGTCTGTCTGTCTGTCTGTCTGTCTGTCTGTCTGTCTGTCTGCATGCATGCATTGATGAATGCAAGATGAAGTAAAGATGAAGTAAAGATGAAGTAAAGATGAAGTAAAGATGAAGTAAAGATGAGTCGTGAAAGTAAAATGATGGCATAAGTAGAAAGACAGTAATAAGAAAGATAGAGGAGTAAAAGAATAGACAAATTCAAAATGTTGCAGAGAAGGAGCAGAGAGGGGAAGATGCAAAGAATCTTAAAAGAGAAACTAAAATGAAACTTGAAAAAAAAAAAAAAAAAAAAATGCAGCTAAGCATAAGTTCCATTTGGCATCACCTCGTCCCACTTGTCGCTGGATTGGATTGGCGGCTTCCCACTCTTCAGCATGCTCCTGAAGGTCAACTCTCTCTTCTTTTGCTGCACAGTACACAGTGAGTGAGTGAGTGAGTGAGTCAGCCATGAGACAGGTCCACTACCAGACTATGCTATCAGGCCTCACACACATAACTGCCACTGTACACAAGATGTGAACTATGAATCTTCTTGGATTAACCCTTGATATGCAATCAAATCATTTAAGAATAGAGTGAGCTTCCACTCTTCATAAAAAGTGAAAAATAATCAAATCTTTATATATCAACTGATCAATTCCAATTAAAACCCATCCTGAACTTATCCTACTAATATATGCAACACTACATTGATGCCATGGAGACCACTAACCTTCCTCTCTTCAGCCTTCAACTGATCCTTCTCTCTTGCCTCCGCTTTCTCAAGTAGCTGTATAGAATACACACAGTACACAACATTTTACATGAATATAATATAGTACTGAAGATAGGTATTACAATATTATTAAATGTCTGTCCAAACCACACCCCCAGGCACACCCATTTGCCCATGGCTACATGCACATGTGAAAAAATAGATGTACTCCTAAAAATCCTAATAGTGCCCATGTGCGACTTACCACAGGTGTGACCTTCACAGCCAGAGATAACACATAATAGAGGCATGTCATATGATTAATAACATTATCACATGACCAATAATGCATCACATGACACAACTAATTCTCAAGGATATCATATGGCTATAGCACATTAGTATGCCTATTTTTTTAAAATATTGTGACTAGCATAAGACAAACAATATCTCCAGAATAATTAGTCATGTGATAATCCTAATAACTCTGGTGTTAAATAAAAATCATGTGACTGTCACCTGACTGTGAGGTCATGTGACTTACACTATCAAAGGCCAGCTTCATGTTTCCTCGGTCCACACTCTCTCCTCTGGGATCTGACAACATCTTATTCCAGAACACCTTCAGAGAGATACATGAGCACACACAAATATGTATAAAATATATATTTAAAAATTATGTGTACATGTATATATAAAGATATTCATAAACAACACAGATACACTCACATCAAATTGAGTATTAATCTCCACAGAAAAGCCTTTATCCTAGGAATAGGAATAGGAATAGGAATAGGAAAAGGATACAAAAACAAGAATAAGTATAAGTGCGCTGATTATTGTGTATCTATAACAATAAAATGTTATTTGCGTACAATTCATCAGTAGGAAACCATTATAGTTCAAAACTAATATGCTGGATCAACACATCTCACCAGTAGAAGGTTGATCCTAAGCCCCACATTAACAGTTGCCCATACCTTCAATATCTCTTTGATGGTCTTCTTGTCGTCATGGAGACGGCCACGAAGTTCGTCCACATAGAATTTGAATAGATCCAGAGGGGTGGACCCTGTCATTAAACAAACACACAAATGGAAGTACATCATTGTGCATTGTGTTGTCACATGATCAAATTAGCCAATGAAATACCACAAACAAACACGTCACAATGTTCTAAGACATCAATGAGTAGTGCATCATTGCAAACCCATTCAGGATGCCTCGGACATTAATATCAGAATAAATATGTTGATGAGTTACCAAATACGGTATGTTCAAACAGTGATCATAGCAACAAAAATGCAGACGAAAACTATATCTCAAGTTTAAATATAACTTATTGAATTTTAAAATTCAAAAGTTCTGCTAAGCTATCTTCATGCTAGAGCATGTGTGGAAAGGTCACATAAAGGTCAAGTAGAAATTTTGTTGTTGTTCCCTATAAGTGTTGTGACCGGAGCATGAATGAGATGTCCGCCTTTCCCTTGCCCGCTCTCCCCTCTCGCCTACCCACCTGGTTGGCCGAGCATGCGATGGTAACGAGAGTCCTTGTCTATATCTGGGTGTAGCTCCTTCCACAGCGAGAGGGAGGTCAGCTTCCCATTGGTGTTCAGCTCCTTGAGAAACTCCTGCAACATTATGACATTATGTTGATAACCGTGATAACACACCATCCATCATGAAAATATGGATTATAAAGTATATTTATCATGAGAAAAAATGATTCATTTGTCTGTTTATCAATCCACTTATCTATTTATCTATATCTATCTACCTGCTCCCACGCCCATACCACTCCACACTGTCCCAGCTCCGATCTGGCCACTGCCCTAGCCTACAATCCTAACTCCACAAAATGGAAGCCTCCCCTTCCCCTCTTTGCCCCCACTCTCTTTCTTCCGACCAAACAACCACCCACCTCTTCAACTGCCGAACCTTCCCCACAGATCTATCTCCTACCGACCTCTGGAAGTCCCCACTGTCCGCCTCAACCTTCCTACAATCCCACCCAGACTTCACCCACCTTCCTCCCTCCCCCAGAACCACCACCACAGCCCCCTGCCTGCTAACCAGCCACCCCAGAAGAATGACGAACTATGGATGCCGCAAACAACAATAACATCTACCTATCTATCTACTTATCATGTATCTATTTATCTATCTATCTAAATACTAAACTATTGGCAATCCGAACATCAATTTTTTTATTATTTTTTTAAAAAGAAAACTAGTCGTGCTGGAGGGAAAGGTATGATATCCCAGATGCTTGGGCAAGTACTAGAGTATGTGCCTACACAGGCAGATAGCATAGAAGGGCTTGGATGAGAACTTTTCTGGGACATTAAAAAAAAGGGTAAGGGATTAGTCAAAGGTTAGGGGTAAGTTATAGGGTTTGGGTTGTTGCAGATATTCCTCTTGAGTGTGACTCTTACCTGAAAGCTGTCTCTGTTCTTGCGGTAGTTTCTCTTCTCGTGCTCCTTGTCCCGAATCTTCTTGTCGTCCTCTTCTTGCTCCAGCTCCAGAATGTGATCCTGGAATGTCAGTAACATGTCCTCTTTATCCATCACTAAGGGATGGATAAGATCAGGTGAAGAGGAGGGGGGAGAGAGGAGGAGGGGGGAGAGAGAGGAGGAGGGGGAGAGAGAGAGGAGGGGGGAGAGAGAGGAGGAGGGGGAGAGAGAGGAGGGGGAGAGAGAGGAGGAGGGGGGAGAGAGAAGAGGAGGGAGGAGGGGGGAGAGAGAGGAGGATGGGGAGAGAGAGAGGAGGGGGGAGAGAGAGGAGGAGGGGGAGAGAGAGGAGGGGGAGAGAGAGGAGGAAGGGGGAGAGAGAGGAGGGAGGAGAGAGGAGGAGGAGGGGGGAGAGAGAGGAGGGGGGAGAGAGAGAGGAGGGGGGAGAGAGAGGAGGGGGAGAGAGAGGAGGGGGAGAGAGAGGAGGAGGGGGGAGAGAGAGGAGGAGGGAGGAGAGAGGAGGAGGAGGGGGGAGAGAGAGAGGAGGGGGGAGAGAGAGGAGGAGGGGGAGAGAGAGAGGAGGGGGGAGAGAGAGAGGAGGGGGAGAGAGAGGAGGAGGGGGAGAGAGAGGAGGGGGAGAGAGAGGAGGAGGGAGGAGAGAGGAGGAGGAGGGGGGAGAGAGAGGAGGAGGGAGGAGAAAGAGGAGGGGGGGGGGGGGGAGAGGAGGAGGAGGAGAAAATATTAAATACAGTTAGAAGAGAGGAAATAAGACAACAAACATGAAAAGCTGCTTTGGAAAACACTATCATTTATACGGTCCAGGAAAGCTATAAAATGCAGCATATTTATGCTGGTGCAGCAGTCCTTGGAGCAGACTATGTGAGAGTTACAGCATTGCTCCAGAGTTCCTAATGTAATCAAGTAAAAATACATATATAGTGGAACTTCAGACCCAAATCTAGCACAACTAACACATCTAAAACAAATGATAGAACAGGGGGGGGGGGGGGGGGATAAGGAGGAGCAACTAGAAGTATTATGGGGTAGTAGTACTGCTATATCAAATAATGGAACACCTACCTGCATTTTCACCCACAGGGGAGAGGCCCATTATTGATATATTGACTTATGGTGAACACACACACACACACACTTAGAACTTAGAAGCTGCCCATGGTACGAAGTACCATGATGGCAGTGTCCTGGATGAATCCAGGACCAATGGCAATAAACTTAGCTTATGATGGCATCACACAGAAATGTTGGTGTCTGGTCAGATCTCCTTGTCTTCGAAATTTCCTTCCACAGGCACAACTAAGTGTTCTTAATTCAGATTGCTTGTTAGCTGAACAGGTGTTCCATCGCCTGGATGTTGAAATTTTCTCTACACCATCTAAACACAGATGAAACCACCCCTTCCTGTCCTGGCACAACTCATACCATCTATCATACACACCAATTGCCTGCAAATCCACTTTCAGAACATCCCTCCACCTCTTCTTTGCCCTGTGGCATGGTCTCTTCATGTTAAGCTCCCCAAACAACAATCTATTTGGAAGCCTTTCTTCATCCATGCGACCCACATGACCCAGCCATCTTAAACGCTGCTCCAGAATGATATCAGAGATGGAGTGCTGCAAGCCAAACCTATGTGATAGGCTATGAGATGTTAATCTTTCATTCCATTGTTGGTACCTCGTCACACCCAGGATTGTCCGAATACAACGGTTATGAAAAGAATTCAAACGTCTTGTATGCACAGCCTTCATTGTCCAAGTTTCAGCTCCATACAGTAATACAGCTAGAACAACTGCCCTATACACTGCTCTCTTTGTGGCCAATGAGAGGTCTTTGTTCTTAAATACTGGCACCCTCAAACATCCAAATGCTCTAGCTGCTCTAGCAATTCTTCTAGTCACCTCACTAGTGATCTCCCCATCTCTTCAGATGTTAGCACCCAAGTATGTGAAGTCCTGGACTACATCCACAGAGCCACCCTCCACCTGCACTGGTCTGACATCACTCTCATTCAATCCCTCACCAACAACCATCCCTTTTGTCTTCTCAGTACTCACAGTCAGCCCCCATTCACTTGCCACTTTCACAAACTCTGCTGCTACTGACTCAAAACTATCCCGAGAGGTTGCATACAATGCCACATCATCAGCAAACTGGGACTCAGTTACTCTCATCTCACTCAATCTAGACTTAGCTGTGCGGTCCCCAACCAACTTCCTACCATGCTTATATAACACACTCACTCCTGCACCACTACTCCTATTGCGCCAATCAGCCACCATAGCACTAAAGTAGATATTAAATAATGTGGGTGCCAGGGTACATCCCTGCCGTAAACCATTCCGGACCTCAAACCTATCAGTTACAGTCGAACCCACTCTAACCTCAGCATGCATCCCCTCATGGAAAGACTTCACAACATTCAACATTTTTTCTGGCACACCATACTTCTCTAGGATCTTCCATAGGGCTTGCCTGGGCACTGAATCATAAGCCTTCCTCAAATCTACAAACAACACATACAATGATTCACCATGTTCCCTTGCTTTCTCCACAAGCTGTCTAGCAACAAAAATCATGTCTGCACAACCACGTCCTTTCCTGAACCCACTCTGTGACTCTGGCAGAATTTTTTCAGCAATCACTTGCAATCTTCCCTGTACAATTCTGCCTAGTACCTTCCCTACCACATCCAACAAACTTATTCCACGCCAATGGTCACACTGCTTCAGGTCACCTTTCTTTGGGATTGGAACAACTACTGCGTCCTGCCAGTCTCTCACCACTTTACCTTCTTCCCACACCTTCTGCATCACCTCCAGCATTCTATCCCACAGATCTACACCACCATGGAGGATTAGTTCAGGAAGGACACCAGACTTTCCTCCTGCCTTTCTCATCTTCAATTTGGTTAGAGCCTGCATCAATTCCTCTTCAGTTGGTGGCATATCCAAATCCAAGTGTGGTGGGAGTAGTGGCAGAGTGTCAATCACTTCATCATTGAATGCGCAGGGTATGTTAAGTATCTTTACAAAATGCTGATGCCATCTGGCTCTTACCTCCTCGGGACCCTGAGTCAAACTTCCATTTTCTTTCATGACAGCAGTGGGTCTTGTTGGTCTTCTTCCAGCATGAGCCAGCTGCAACTTCCTGATACTCTTCCACCGTGTGCAACCATCCTTTTTTGCAGCTTCCCCCTCCTTGGCAACCTGCATATCCATTCTTCCTTAGCATTGTCCACTGCAACCTTTACCTTTCTCTGATGTCTCCTAAACTCCTTCTGGTTGGCTGAAGTATTGCACTGTATCATCCTCAGGTGAGCATCATCCTTGGCTTTGATCAGAGGTGACAACAACTCCTCACTATCCTCAAACCAGTCTGGTTGCTTCCTCTTCCCTCTACCAACTACTTCCTCTGCAGCTGACACAATACAAGACTTCAGAGCATTCCAGCTGCACTCGATGGAATCTCCAGCTCTGAGTGGTCTAGCCAGCAAATGTTGCCCCAACACTTCATGGTATTCATCCCTCTTGGCAGGGGTTTTCAGTTTATGGATGGCAAAAAGCAAAGAAATCTTCTCTTTTCTTTTGGCAGAACGAGGAACAGTAACATTTAGCTTAGCTCTTACAAGCTTATGGTCAGTCCAGCAGTTTGCTCCCCTCATCACCTGCACATCTCTGCAAACAACTCTCTGTTCAGCCCTCATCACGACAAAGTCTATCATGTGACATTTCTTTGTTGCTGGGTGCGTCCAAGTTCCTTGATAGATTTTCTTCTTTTGGAACCAGGTATTCATGATTGAGAACTGATTTAATGCACAGAATTCCAAAAATTCCTCGCCCACAAAATTAAGCTCACTCAAGCCATGCTTCCCTATAACACCTTGCCATAGATTATTCCCTGTGTCCAACATACCCACCCTAGCATTGAAATCACCCAGCATAACAAGGATATCATTACGTGGAATCCTATCTATTGTATCCTGCAAATCATCATAAAACTTGAGTTTAATGCTTGGAGGTGCCTAGCTGTGGGTGCGTAAGCACACACTACTGATACATAAGTGCCTGATGCCTTTCCAGACCATCCTCCCTTTTTCTTTCCTGTGTGTACCCACTTCAATCTAGCTGATATTATTCTGGAACTAACTGCTTCCCACACCTCCCCTGCATTTTTCCATGCCACTGTAGCCTTTTCGTCCAATGCTATTCCAACACCCTCATTCCTACTAGCTCTTTCCTGATCCCCTGGCAGAGGACGACCAGAGTGCAGAAAGGTATATCTACCCACTGGCCACACATCCTTTCCAAACCACTTTGTCTCTTGGATCCCTGCAACAGATACACCATATTTCCTCAATTCTCCCATTAATAAATCTATCTTCCTATCAATCTTCCCAGGCTTGTCACTATGGTTACCATGTTTAGCTACACCCATTATTTGCTTCCTACAGATCCGTTCATCACCTGAACACTCTACTAAAGTACGGACATTCCAGGTAGCTACTACTAAACTATTTCTATTTCTCTTTGATTTCTGCTTCACGTTCTGATCTTTTGTCACAAAGCTGTTCTTTATTACCATTCTCTTGTGCTGAACTTTCTTAACTTTGGTTGAAACACCAAAGAAAGTGAACTGCTATCAAAATCTGGACTACTCCACACGATTATAGACAGCTGCTTGTCAAGACTAGCCCCAAATGTTTATAACAAATGAGGTACTTGACTAGTTGGTAGGGTTTGTAGATAATACAGGTAAAACAAATGCAGTGGTAAATGAAATTAACTTATATACAAACCTAGTGTTAAATGAAATTAACTTATATTTGTAAAATGAAATGACAAGGTTAAAGTTCTGAATTGAACTTTACTTATAATAACTAGTACAATTTGGTGAGATAAATATAGCAATCATTCAAAAATTCAAAAAAAAAAGAAAAAAAAAATTTTTTTTCCCTTTTTTTTTCTTTTTTTGTGCTTAACTTTCTTATCTTTGGTTTGAAACACCAAACAAAGTGAATTATTATTAAAATCTGGACAACTCCACAGATTATAGACAGCAGCTTGTCAAGATTTAGCAACAAATGTTTACAACAAATGTGTTACCATGGTTACCACAATGAGTTACTTGACAAGTTGGTGAGGTAAGTGACAAGTTGGTGAGGTAAGTGACAAGTTGGTGAGGTAAGTGACAAGTTGGTGAGGTAAGTGACAAGTTGGTGAGGTAAGTGACAAGTTGGTAGGGTTTATAGATAATACAAGTAAACAAATGTAGTGATAAATGAAATTAACTTATATACAAAGTGCTAGTGTTAAATAAAATTAATTTATATAGTACTCACTAATGATACCTGTGCACGTTTAAAATGATTTCTGTTGTTATTTTAACACACACACACACACACACACACACACACACACACACACACACACACACACACACACACACACACACACACACACACACTAATACACACCCACACCTTGCAATTCATCGTCTCTCTGGAACGTTCTGTTCTCATTCAACAGTGACAGAGCCTAGGGATGAGAGAGAGCAAAGGAAACAAGGAAACACAGTCAAGAATAGCTAACAACAACCCCTTACCAACAATAGTGGCCATCATGGATCACACAGAGCGTCCACCCACTCAACCTCCCACACCCACATGCTCCATTCCTCCCTGATGTGCCCCCATCACACCAACTCCACCTTCCCTCCCACCCCCACACCACATACACACACTCTCTCTCTAAATCCTCTCTGTTCCACTCTAAAGTCAAGCTGTGAACCTCTATCACACACAGACATACCATGTCAGTGCAAAATACAAGACTATTTTCCAAAGGGTGGGGGCGGGGCCATGACCCAGAGCGTTATCATGAGGACCACACTCTCAGGCAAGGTTTGGGGCATGCCTTCTTGGAAGGAAAATTTTGAATACTAGGTGTTCTGATATGAATTATAGTGGAGTTTGGGTGGACAGCCGACTATAACTATCATGTGTTATATATTTCATAAGTTATTGTTACATCATACATGACATCTTATTATTAATGGAGGGGAAATTTTTTAATCTGAGGAGGGGAAAATCCCGGGATGCCCCCCTCCCATATGAAATACTCTACGTTTCCTGCCACTCCGCTCCTCCCACTCTATATCCACTCACACACACTTACACAACCACACACGCAGGCAGGCACACACACAGGCAGGCACACACACAGGCAAGCACACACACAGACAGGCACACAGGCAGGCACACACGCAGGCAGGCACACACACAGACAGATGGATGCACACTACCAGTCAGTATTTCACCCTGCCCCCTGCCACACCCCCTCACCCGCACCTCAGCCCAGGTGGTGCGGTAGTTGATACTGGGCATTCGGCGGAAGATCTTGGCCAGGTACAGGCAGTTCCTCTCCCTCTGCATCCTCTCCTGCTCCTTCTCTTTCTTGTCCAGGGAAAAGATGACGTCCTCAAACACATCCTTTCTCTCCTCCTGGTGAACACGCTTCCACAGAGGATTCTGCAAGAATAGGTGCACGGCATTGGTCACAGCCTGGAGTGGGCATTAGTAACCACACTGCACACTATAAGTGGAAGTAACAGCTGATGGAAGGAATTCAAGTGTTCTCTTTCCAATAGAATACTTTAATCCTATTTATGGATATTTATTATGTTTAAAAAAAAAAGAAAAAAAAAGGAAAAAGAATAACATGTGTTATTAATTGTTGTATGCACATGTGTAAGTGCATACACACATATGGGTGGACTGGTGTATATGTGGATGTGTGTATAAGTGTATAATACACCACAGCAACAGGCAGCAGGCATGGAGGAGACTCACGTCTTCAAAGATGAAGCAAACCCTCCTCCACTTGATCTCTGAGTGCACTTCCTCATGTTCCTCCAGAAGCACCCGTAGATCTTCCCTGTACCTCTTGGCCAACCTCCTCTGCTCCTCCTGGAAGAAGAAACAAAGATGGACACACAGCACATCAATGGAAAACAAAAAACAAAAAAACAAAAACAAGAACAAACAAACAATTTACATGTAATCACATAAACAGGCACTCATTTTCCTCTTCTACTTTTTAATAGCAACTTATAATTGTATTAGATGTCTCTATCAGTAGTACGGTGAATGGTGCTCCCACCTGACGTGGTCTGCATCCTGGAGATTAAACTACACTGTTCAAATAATTTATATGTAGAGTATTAGAGTGGTGTACTGAAGACATTGATGCTGTCTTCCTTAAAGGGAAACTGAACTGGAAAAAATATACTTTTTAAAAATTTTATATTGTCTTTATCTTGTTGTCCTTGATGGTATAAACCTGGTATAAAAAGATTTGGAAATTTTTGGTCCAATAATCATGAAGGAAACTTAAAAATTCACTTTCTGTGTGTGGGGGTGTAACACTTCAATGACGTCACAAGGAGGACACCCGCAGCAAAACCCCATGTAAATGATACGCTACTTCAACAAACTTCAACAATTCCCTCAGTTAGGAGGCAGGATTAGCCGGTAAGTGCAGGAGTGGTAGCAGCACATTGACATCTAGTGCAATAGCAACCGAAAGAGTTGTGGAGTTGGAAATCTGAAGGAATGAGTGAAGAGATCTGTCCCTAGGGAGAGTGCAATAATTATTCATACCTTCAGATCCTATTCATACCTTCAGATCCTATTCATACCTTCAGATCCTATTCATACCTTCAGATCCTATTCATACTGCTTTTCAGTTTCATCTATCTCTGATTCAGGTACAGAAAATGAGGATCAAAAATTTTCTGATTTGTCATGATAAAATATAGCTATTCGCAAAATACTTTTTAGCTTTGGCTACTTTTGGTGTGGAGCTAGATATTTAATAGCTAGCTATATAGCTACAGAAAATGAGAATAAAAAAAAATTTTGATTTGTAATGGTAATACTTGCTAGCTAGCTTACCATTTTTGGTGTGAAGCTAGATATTTCATAGCTAGCTAGCTAGCTATATAGCAAACTGTGTAATTATTCTTTTTCAAACTAGGTCATGACATTTATAGCTAATAGCCCAGAGTAGTTACTAGCTATAAATGTTATAACCATGTGTAAAAAAATAATAATTGCATACTTAGCTAGCTGCCTGAATCAGAGCTGAATGAGGCTACAAAGGAATCAGTGTCACTAGGCTCTGAAGTTATGAGAAATGATTGCATTCTCCAAGTGGACCTTTCCTTCAGAAGAGCTGGGTCTTCAGATTAGCTATTCCGCAGCTCTTCTGCAGTTGCTATCTCGTTAGGCATCAATGTGCTGCTGCCACTCCTGGACCTACGGGCAGAACTGGGTGTCCCGATTCCAGGAATTGTTGAAGTTTGTTGAAGTATTGTATCACTTTCAATGAGTTTTTGCTGCAGCAGTCCCCCATGTGACGTCATGACTAGTTACACCGACTAAAATTTTTCAAATTTTTTTTATACCAGGCTATGCATCAAGGACAACAAGATGAGACAATAATTTTTTTTTTTTTTTTTTTTTTTTTTTTTTTTTTTTTTTTTTTTTCCCTTCCAGTTCAGCTACCCTCTAAGTACTTTCCACCCTCTGAGCTGTATTAATCCATCATGGGCTATGTATACCTCACTCTATAACAAGATGTTTTGTGTTCACCCTCTAATTGAAGTTCTTGTTCCTTATTGTCTTTCTACTACTGGTTATAATAATCTCCTACTCCTCTTCCTTTTCCCCTCCCTCTTCCCTCTTCCTCCTCCCCCTCCTCTTCCCTCTTCTCCTCCCCTCCCTCACCTCACCCTCTCCATCTTTTACCTTCTCCTCTTTGGAGCGCTGGGTCTTGTAGTTGTTGAACACCTGCTTTTTCTCATTCATCTTCTTCAGAGCACTGGAGGTGAAATGCAATCACATAATTAGAGAGAGAAATAACCAACAAACATACAAACTTCCTAGAATAAGTCTGACTCAATGATAACACATTCAAACTGCGATTCATGTTAGTTATGTATCTTCACATCCGGAATATGGAACAGAAAAAGGCAAAAAGAAAACAATGAATTTCCTGGATTGGACAATTAAAGCCAAGTTAATTCCTTCCCTGGTTAGATGGTGTTAAGCATTTAATCTTAGCTCATATGTGGATTAGTGGAGGGCACGAACAATACATGACATTCTAAACAATTATAGCAATATTTAAAGGAGCTAACCAAGAAAAAGGTGAAACAAAAATAGGAAAGAAAAAAAAAATGTTTTTGTTAAATAAAGAGACAACATATGAGACTCTCAAGTACATGTAACAATGGTAAATTTATAAGCAGCTGGTTAAACAGCAAACAGAACTGAATTGATCAAATATGTGTATCCGAGCATAATTTCAAATTCCTATTCCATGGATTGGGTTATTTGAGGATTCGAGCATTAGGGCTTCTTGTAATTGAGAAAATATGAATACCTTTTTCTCTCTGCATAAACATATTTTGATATTAATTATAAAACATTAGCTCGCCATACTGACTGAGATAATTAAATTGACTGCATTTATAATTGACAGGGGCTTACCCGTATCGAGGGTCGTTTATGATGAGCTTCATGGCCTGTTCCCACGAGGAGCTGGAGGAGATCTCCTGAGAGAAGGAACAAGTCACATGATGTGATGAACTGTACAGGGGAATAATTGTGTACTACCACACAGCCCAACTACATTAGCCACACCCACAAATAGAACAAGTTATTAAACTGTGGGGCAATGAATGTGACGTACAACAGAATAGCGACTGTGGACCCTGCACTGACATGATTCAGTTGCTACTTGCAGAGTGATACACTAGTATTCAGTAATTTCGCAAGAACTGTGTTTGTGTGTGTTGTGTGTGTGTGTGTGTGTGTGTGTGTGTGTGTGTGTGTGTGTGTGTGTGTGTGTGTGTGTGTGTGTATGTGTGCGTGTGTGCCCCTGCATGTGTGGTATATATATATATATATCCATAGCACTGCAGATGACCTATTGGGTATATGGGGAACATGTGTCCAAACAGACATGCCCATTTACTTGAAAGCAGTACAATGACACATCTAATTATGACTGGTAAAGGGTCACCACAGGAAAACATTATTTTTCTGTTTATGCATGCAAACTCAACATAGTCAATGATTTCAATAGTAATAATAATAATAAACTTTTCTCCCGTAGAGCATATAAAGATGCACAAAGGTGAACAAGGAGATATAAGTTATGATCCGATTGATCCAACTGTTCGAGAGTGCTAATTTATCCACTCACTTTTTCCTTGAGCAACTCCTTGAAGGTGGCCTTGGCCTCATCATGCGTGGCGTACTGGTGCCTGGCATTGATGGCTGGGGATGCCTGGCTCCTCCTCTTCTCCTCCTCCACCTGCTTTAGCTCACTCTCTCTACTCTGGGGTGTGGCTTCGAATGGCCTCACCTGATCCATGGCCATGGGTTGGGATGTGGTCGGAGTGGAAGACGATGTGGCTGGTTGTTTTGTGGCCTCTTCTTGCAGCGCCCATCCTCCTTCTCCTCCATTTTTCTCTTCCACTGCTACGCTACTTGCGTCTCTGAGCTGTAGATCACTTCCTTCCTCCTCAGAACTCAATTCTTCCCCAGAACTCTCTTCTTCTTCACTGCACAGACAAATAGAAAGATGGCAGATGGACGGACAAATGAACCGGGAAATTGAAAGATATAGAGAGATAGATTGGCCAAACACCTGCTCAATGTTAACACACACACACACGATGTTATATCGCTCACGCCATCTTCTCAGCTTCCTCTCTGACTATCCTCTCCTTCAGCTTCTCCAGCTCCTTAGGAATGGTCCACACTGACTCTTTACTGTCTGAGTTGTAGAAGTAAGCACGGCCAGTGTCACTCTTGTGCTCCTTCCACGGAAACAGAGCAAGGAGGAGCTGAAACAAAGAGAACGGGTGAGGAGATGGAAGATGAGAGAAGACAAGGGAAAGAGGAAGGGAGGGGCTAACAGTGTGCCATGAAGTGTGTGAGTGAGTGAGTGTATGGATACACACAGGAATATTGCCAGGGATAATAAATGGAACTCTGGGTATGAAGAAGTGTGTGGAGGGTCTGACCAAGAATCTCATGGTTGAGAGAAGGATGTATCTTTCCACATGGAATGTAAAAGTTGTTACCAACAGGTAATTTTTTTTGTGGTCATCTATATTATTATTACTATTATCAAAAGGTATGTACTTTTTCTTAACTCTGCAGATGTTTTAGTGCATGCCAATATATAAGTGTGGGTGGTGATAATTTACAGATTCATCTAATTGATTTATACTGCAGTTAGCAGATGTAGAAATAGTAACTTGTATATTGGCAAGGGCTTCTGTGAAATGGCTGTAAAACTGACCACAACCAGCCTTTTTTTTAAATAGAAGGTATATGTACTAAAAATATTGTTATTATTGTTTTAGTTAGATGAGAAGGTGGTAGCTTATGATGGAGAAAAAGGAAATGTAGAAACATTGGATGGAGAAAACCCCAAGTAAAAACAGCCACGACACCCAATAAAATATTTACAGAGTGGAAAACATTTAGTTGGTTGTTGGCCAAACCACCACAGGCTGAAGATATCTCACACCTGTAGGAACTCGTTTCCAATGACATGCTCAAGGCCATGTTCCTCTTTTGGCATGAGATTGCTTCCACTTGCTTATTGATTCCTGTTTCTACAGCTTCTGTGCAGAGAGAGAGAGGAGCTTTATCATAGATGGAGATAAATAAAGATTCTTTTTTCGTAACCCTCCAAGCAGCTGCAGCCTCTCTCAGTCTGTGAGGATCAGCACAGAGACACCAGAGGAACTTTCTGACAACAAATTTGAAGAAACATTGGACATTTGGCAGAGGAAATCAAAGGGAGTCTCAGCTTGACATTGTTATCTTTAGTCTCCTGCAGAAGACATTGATCTCTTTACTTTGATATTATAAAAAATTTATCCTTAAATATTAGGTGTGTGTGTGTGTGTGTGTGTGTGTGTGTGTGTGTGTGTGTGTGTGTGTGTGTGTGTGTGTGTGTGTGTGTGTGCAAACCTCAGCCTTGGACTTGAGTTCATCTGGCTTGTGCCAGGCCGATGTCTTGAGCTCCGTGTTGTAGTAGTACAGACGACCATCAGGAGCCTTGTGTTCGGTCCAGGCCGTGTTCTGTAGACATGACAACAAACAATGAAAACAATAAAGTTAAAGTAAATAATAAACAAATGCAGTGAACATTAATATTTCATAATTTAAAAAAAGAAAAGAAAAGAAAGGAAAAATATATTTTTTAACTTCATGTGTATATATATATATATAAAAGAATGTTTACTAAAAAGATGAGCAACCGCTGGACGGATTCCTTCTCCGGGATCTAATTTGTCTTGCAATTAAAGATAGAATGAGTAATATTAGACACATGTTATTATTTGAAAACTTTGGCACGGGGGATACCTTATAAGACTTTGCAATTGATAGAAGAGGAATTGTGCCTATGTCTTTCAAGAAGTGGGCATTTGAGATAGTTAAAACGTTGTGGACTCTTACTATTAGGAAAGTTAGGCCCAACTAATATTTAGAAACGATTAGCCCTGGTGGTGATTATGTATGCCTTGGTGCCATTCCACAACTTTTGTCGTAAGCTATCGCTATAAAATCCAAACAAAGGGATAATTAAAATCCTTAAACACACATGATGTATGACCACAATACCATGCACCCAGACAAGGAAATTCATCTGGTGATCTCTACCAGGTACAACCCTTTACCGCCTCAATCCTTGCTGTCCGGTCATCTTATGATACTTCCATATTAGGCTAATTGTCCACACTACCACACACGTCCCCACAGAGCATGCTCCAAGCAGGAAATACATTTACCGCTTTCTTTTTTTTACTTTTCTTCTTTTTTCCATCCCTTACAAGTTCTTCAGGGACCTCACACTCACTGACAGACGTATCAGCCCCTGGTGCACCAGCAGCAACCACAGATGGTCCAACACCCAGAGATGGTGATCCTGCACCCAGAGATGGTGGTCCTGCACCCAGAGATGGTGGTCCTGCACCCAGAGATGGTGGTCCTGCACCCAGAGATTGTGGTCCTGCACCCACAGATGGTGGTCCTGCACCCACAGATGGTGGGGCGCCTGCACCCACAGATGATCCAACACCCACAGGGACTGGGTTACCACTTACAGGCTGCACTGGAGCACCAGGAGGCATCCCCACCATGGCTGTCTGGCCCTGCAAAGTTAGCTGTCCCCCAGGACCAAGAAGACCTTGGCCAGGGACCTTCTGCTCTGGGACACCGACAGGCGTCGCCAAAAGAGCTCCCGGCTGTGGCTGAATAAAGTCACAAATGGGGGGGAGGGAGGGAGGTTAGAATAGAAAGAGAGGCAAAGAAAAGAAAAAGGATAAAAGTTATAAAATTAGATTAAACAATTAAGATTACGAAATTATATGCTGTTTGTCAAATTTTTTTGGTCTGCAATCTAAAATTCCCCCACCCCCCTCCCCTTGAACCACGCCCCCAAGTGGGCGTGCTCTATTCCAGAGAATGCCTCATGAAACTGCAGGAGTACAGAGTTCGTTAAAACTGCACTTGAGTGTACGAATAGAGAGAACAGCCCATCAGTAGTGATTCCATGACAACTGTTTGGTTGCCTAGGGAACTATGGGGGCAACTGGATACAATATAACAGCTGGTAGCTAAAGACGTTGTCTTTGAAACCTTTTGTTAAAAAATCCATTTCGGGTGTCAAAATTTGTCAATTCAATCTTACTACAATTTGCAATTTGTCTGCCTGTCTATCTCCTCTCAGAGCTCTTACTTGTGTTGCCTGAGCAGTTGCCATGGCTACAGGAGGCTGGTAGAATTGCTGCTGCGGCGGCTGTTGAGGCTGCTGTTGTAGAGGAGGCACCCCCTGCTGAGGGAGAGCGGGCGTGGTCATGGCCGCAGGCACAACCTGAAAGGGATGCAGTCATGAACAGTCAAGTGGCCACCAAATCCAACTCCTATTGGTTCACTCAGAAATCAAGTTGCGTCTGATCTATCATCTGAGGGAACAGTGATACCAGAGGGTGTGACCTTAACTAGGTCTGTTGTGGCTTGTGAGTGTTGACCCATTGGTTAAGGATCCACTTGCCACATAAACTACATTGCCAGGTCATGTTATACAGGACTCCCTGCGACTGATTGCCTTGCAAATGATGTGATCTCTCATTTAGAGAAGTGCTCATATTGATCAAGGTAACCCACCTCCATCCATCCACCCCCTCCTCCACTCCCATACGCATGCACGCATACACACCCACCCCACCCCACCCCACCCACACAGATGGGTGGATAGATAGAGAGGAGGGAGAGGGTTAGATGGCAGGCAGTAGAGTAGCCACACTAGTGTTGGTGTATGGCCACTACACTGTGTGCTCTGAGAATAACTGCTCGTACCTGGGGCATGGTGGGTGTTGCCATAGGCATCATGGCCTGAGGTGGCGCCATGGCACCCATTGGAGGTGGGCGTGGCATTGGCTGGATATTCCCAGGCATGGACTGGATTTGACCCATTCCCATCATAGCTGGTGTCTGTCCTGGAACCTGAATAAGTGGAATGGGAATCATATTAAGATATATTTAAAGCAAATCCACTATAACTTAGGAAATGTGTGTTTATTTGTTTGTTTGTTACACATCTGTTATGCCCCCATATTGTCCAGGGGTTATTAGGTAGCCAACTCATGTTTTGGTCATTTTTACAATGAAAATGTATCAAAATTGGCAATTTCTTTATATGGAAAATGACCTCATTGATAATCCATTGCCAAGGAAACTCTCACTGTTGTCAGGTTCACAATACAATTGTCAATTTTGGTGTGTTTTAACAATTTTGGTCTATAACAATTCAGTGATTTAATTCTATTGCAATTATTGAGGGGAAATGCCTGTTTGTTTGCTTCTTTGTTGTATGTATGTAATGATATTCATCCTTGACAAATACACTATTACAGAAAAAAGGTATCCACCAAGTGTGAAAATGAACTGAAACATTTGGGTAAGTGTTGAATTACACTGAATTAGTTTCCTTGGCACGTGCTATTATAATTAATGGAGAAAAAAGATGATTAGGAATTGATATTAATGAGAGTAAAAAAATTAAATAAATAAAGATAATTAGGAATTGATATTAATGCGAGTAAAAAAAATAATAAATAAAGATAATTAGGAACTGATATTAATGTGAGTAAAAAAATAATAAATAAAGATAATTAGGAATTGATATTAATAAAGTAAAACAAATAAATAAATAAAAATAAATATGAATTGACATTAATGAGAGTAAAAAATTAATTAAAGATAATTAAGAATATTAATGAGAGTAAAAATAAATAAGTTAAGATAATTAGAAATTGATACTAATAAGAGTAAAAAAATTAATAATAAATAAAATTTAATGAATCCGTTGTTCCATCACTCAAAGTCAAGTAATGCTCATTATAATTATTTATAAGTAATGATCATCAAAGAAATGATCATTTTTAGGAAGAACTTCTTTGCTCCGGGCTAAGGACAGGAGCTGACCACAATCCAATGTGGGCTCACACACCACAGAGATGTTAAAAAATAAGTATCATACATAAATAGTATCATCTTCCCAAGACAATATAATGTCCAAGCTTGCCATATGGAAATTAATATCAACGATGCAATAGCCTTAACTCATATAAAAAAATTTTAAAAACCACTGAAATTTGATATCACACGCACAAATCAATTATCCTACACCAAATGTGGAAGTGGGGTGGTTGAGCTGTCATTCATACATCTGGGGCTAATATTTGTCATCCATTGAATCGAAGATATCTTTGCCAGTAATTAGAATTGGGCACACAACATTCTACCAAATTTTGGTGCGTTGGACTTGTTTACAGAATTTCAATATAGATGGTTAAACTTAACAATAGCTTCATGGAGACACACACTGAATAAATATCACGTCGGGTTAATAGTCCCACAAAGCAAGGGAAAATGCAGAGCAGCTGACCGAGCATAATGAGATGTTTGTACATACCCCAAGATAAAAAAAAATAGCATCAAAATAGTGGACCACATAGAAGGAAGCATCCTAGGAAGCTAAAAAAATGGCACAAATCTTCCCCATGGCTTCCTGAGTGAGCCGTCCAAGTTTGGATTCCACACTACGTTTCTTTCTCCCTCAAAAGTGGCAAAATAACTTTTCATACAAAAAAAAAAAAAAAAAAAAAAAAAAAAAAAAAAGCCTGAAAAAATGTGGTAGAATTGTTAAGGCGAAGTGCTTCCAAGCTGAAGGTTGGTGGTTCAATTCCCCCTCCCCACCCCCTTATTATTTTTTTTATTTTTCTCTTCCCTATTTTTCATTTTCTTTCTCTTCCCCCCCTTTCTTTTTTCCCTTGCCTCTATTGGTTTTCCTTCTCTCCTTACTTCCCTCGACCTATTTTCTTTCATTTTTTATCCTTTCCTTCTACCCTTTTCTTTCCTCTATCTTTTTTCCCCCTTGTATATCCTTTCCCAATTTCCCCCACCCCCTTTTTTGGGTTTCCCAGTAAGCTTCTCTCTCCCTCATTTCCCCATTCTATATTTTTCTTCCAATCCTTTTTCCTTCTATCTTTTTTTTTTTCTATTTTAACTTTTCTTCTTCTATCCTTCGTTCTTTCAATCCTTTCTTCTTCCTCCTCTTTATTTCCTTCTTCCTTTTCCCTTTTTTTCCCTTCTCCACCCTATTTTAGCCTTCATTTTTGTTGTCCCCTTTACCTTTTTTCTTTCTTCTTTCACTCCCCCCACTTTTTTAAACCTCTTTTTCCACCTATTCCTTCCTGCCAATACCTGATACAAAGGACTGATTGAGTAGGTTTTGATAATAACCATTCCATACACACCCTCTCCAAGTGCTCGTGCCAAATTTCATTCTAATCTGCCGAGCTGTTCTCTAAATCACAGTAGTTATGCACAAGTAGAAAAAAATAATAGATTGACTAAAAATATAACAGCAGGTATATCTGCTAATATACATATCAGTTGTTATTTTTCTATTTAGATGTCTGGCTAGGTGATTCGTGAGGGACTGTTCCATGGGGAAAGCATTTGCAAGTCTGATCCTTTCCCGTGGAGGCCTATTCCTAGTGCAGGTTGACCATAGCTTTTAACACTGGATCAAGAGTGTACTGGGTGGTTGAAGTAGGTTGACAATAGCTCCATGGGGACACACACACTGGACCAACATCACACTGGGTTGAAGCAGCTTTCAAGTAAGTTAAAAATAGCTCTATAGAGAGAGACACATATATACTAAATCAATGCATGATGGGTTTCATTGAAATAAACTGTAACAGTATAAAATCTCGATGATGGGAAATAGTTAATGTAACATATCAACAAACTTAAAATATCAACTTTTCCATGATCTATCTCTATGGATGGAATCTTACCATGCCAGGATGTACTCCATAGGGTCGCTGAGCTTGTGCAGGCACTGTGCCCGGGGGCATACCTCCAGGATGCATGGGTGCCCCAGGATATCCCCTTATACCTGGGGGAGGCATCTGCAGCAAAATACCAGCCATGCATTAAACAGCTATTGAAAAATATCACGGGGGGGGGGGGGGGGGGAAGAGAAGTGGTTTCTACTGCAGCTACACTACATACCACAAAAATGATGACCATCTATCATTTATGAAAGGAAAAGCCTACAGGTCTTAAATATACTTTTTCTTTATAATGGAAATGGTTAGTGTTCCTTTCTAAAATAAAACCGAACTGGCAGTTGGAGAGATCATTAGGAGCGGCAAAGTTTGGAGAGAAATTTCCATGAGTTGAGAAAGATTGAAGCCAGAATTTTGGCAAATTGGAGCAGTCAGGAGGGAATTATCCAACTGCAACCTTAATTGATTAAAACAAAGTATACATTCATTCTCTTCTCTTCATGGAAGTGGTGGTATCTTTGAAAACTGCCTGCATTGTCAGCATGAACTTGGAATAAGTGCTTTCCCCACTTTTCAAGTGCAGGCATTAAGCACAGGTCCAGGAAGAAATAAGTATACAAGTCACAGCACTGAAGCATCATTAGATATGTAATTATAGCAGCTATAGATAACCCTATAGGGAATTTCAAATCGCTACCCTCACCCCTGCTGGGTAGTGCTGGGCTGGCTGGTGGACCATGCCAGAGTTGAAGGAACCTCGTATTCCAGGCTGCACTGGTTGCCCGCCTCCAGGAACTCTGTAGCCTCCTCCAGGAGGTGGCTGGTAGGTCTGAGGAAGGAGAAAGTAGTTGGTGCTGATTAATTAGAACATTAATATTTGATTTCTTTTTCCTTTGGCACCTTATAGCTTACAACGTTAAATTTACTCACCATGGCTTATTATAGTTATCTCGCACCCCAAGAAAACAAAATACTAAGCTGTACAACAGCTGGGAGAAGGCTTTTCCACCGGGACCAGAGAAATTACGCAGCTCCAGACATGCTTATTCTATTACTTCGGTACTTCGGTACTGTACCAATTCAAAGCCTGGGAGTAGACCTTGGTAAGGGGTCACTGCTACGGTTCTGTGTGTGAAGGATGGAGGATGGGTCCTTGAAAGAGGAATTGCTCAAAAACTGTTAGATATATTCCTTTTTCTTTTTCTTTTTTTGTAGTGATATTAGTTGCTTTATTAAATCCTTAATCACATTCTGTATTTCAGCTTCGTTGGAAAGCTTGCTTGAGGAAAACTTTGATCCAAAATCTTATGCCAGTTCAATCATTCAATCTCAGATGGTGGGAGAGACTTTGGCAAAGTTGACCAATGGGATTGCTTCTCTGGACAAAGAGTTGTACACACAAGTGATCTCTAACTATGAGGATCTTCTATCTCAGGCAACTGGCATTGAAACCTTGGAAAGTACGTTAGTGTACTACAGGGAGTGATACTATGAATATTATTAACCAGGGGAAACCCCTTCATTAGTTGTTGCTAAGTTACATTAATAGTGTGCATGTTCTAAGTCTATATCTATGTAATATATAATCTATGTTGTATTGTGTTTGCTGATTACCCTCTGTGCACTAAAAGGTGTCCTAAGGATGATGCAGGAACGTATAGAGTCGTTACAGACAGCTGTTTCCAGGATAAGCAAGAAGGTGGTCGTCCCTTACCAGAAGATAGTCTTAAAGACAGCGCAGTTGGCGAGATTGCAGGCAAGCTGCAGCTGTGTTTGAACTAGTGTGTGATCGTCATCATCATCATTGCCATGACATTCACTGTATAGCCACTGTGATTAGAATAAGATAAGATGGCATGAGAGATGGGGCTGGTGGGTGTGTGTTGGTGGGTGGGTGTGTGGGTTGATGTGTGTGTGTGCTTGTATGTGTGTGCATGTGTGTGTGTGTGCATGTATGTGTGTGCATGTGTGTTTGTGCATGTGTGTTTGTGTGGGTGTATGTCTGTGGGTGAGTGTGTGTGTACATAACATCCCTGCTCCTACTTTCTCTTTCTCTCAGGGTGCATGTGACCTCCTGCGTAAGGTCATCCGCATGCTATTTCTGCTGAAGCGACTCAAGTCCCAGATGCAGGGAGGCAACAAAGAGATCACTAAAATGGCGCATACCTTCTCCGAATTAGGTATATGAGAGCAATAAAGGGCATCTAAACTCCTCCCCCTTTATTGCCCACAAGGACATGTGATGAGAGTGTATGTGATCACATGTACCCTCATTTCTCTCCTGTCGTGTGTTGTTCTTCCAGACCAGCTGACTGTCGGTGGAGATCTGGCGGAGATACGGATACTGGAGGAGGAGAGGGTGTGGCTTGTGCGGGCCCGGAGGGAAGTGGAGGCACAGGGCAAACGCATGCTCATTCAAGGACTAGAGCTAATGGTGTGTGTGTGTTTGTGTGTGTGTGTATGCCTGTTGTGGGGGTCATCACACACACGCACAAGCACACACACACTCCCTCCTTCCTTCCCTCCCTCCTTCACTCATTCCCTCCCTCCCTCCCTCCCTCACTCACTCACTCACTCACTCACTCACTCACTCACTCACTCACTCACTCACTCACTCACTCACTCACTCACTCACTCACTCACTCCTTTACTCACTCCTTCATTCACTCCTTCACTCCCTCCCTCACTCACTCACGATATGTTTAGCGGTGACATGCAAGAATAATAAAACCTTCATTCTCCATCACTAATTTCTTATTTTCCCGATACTCTCACTAAGTTTCGATTCCTCTTCTTTTTTTTCCTCTCTCCACACCTCTCCTACTTTACGTCTCTTAAGGTTCCGGATAGTATTTACTCATAAATAATTCATAGCTTAACATTTACCTACTTCTCTTCTCCCCCTTACTCTTACTGTTGTCCTCTTCCTTCTGATGGTCTTCTACCTTGAACTCATTTTTTCAATTCTCTTGTAACAATCCCTCAATCCCCCCCCCCCCCCCCCCTTTTCATCCCTCCTGGGACTATGCTCCACTTCAGAATCCATCTCTGGTCAGCACGTCCCTTCAAGTATTCTTCAACCTCGGACAACTCACCCCCACCCTCCAGGCGGTCCTGAATGGCTTCCGGACTGCTCTGCAACATGAGGGGCAGTTGGCACTGGACCCCGCCACTCTCGTGCAGAGCATAGAAGGTACTGATAGTACAGTTTGTTGTTGTTTATTATGCGAGCCCTAGCCCAAAGCTCTCATCTATTGATCAAAACTGACTATCCCGCCGTCAAATCTAGACATGAGCCAATGAAGTAGTGCTGGCTATTGATTTAACTCATTTCTAAGGAATTTATCTGTAGGAATGCATTATAACTAGGGCTATATTATAACTAGGGCTATAGTATAACTAGGGCTATAGTATAACTAGGGCTATAGTATAACTAGGGCTATAGTATAACTAGGGCTATAGTATAACTAGGGCTATATCATAACTAGGGCTATATCATAACTAGGGCTATAGTATAACTAGGGCTATATTATAACTAGGGCTATAGTATAACTAGGGCTATATCATAACTAGGGCTATAGTATAACTAGGACTATATCATAACTAGGGCTATATCATAACTAGGGCTATATCATAACTAGGGCTATATCATAACTAGGGCTATATCATAACTAGGGCTATATCATAACTAGGGCTATAGTATAACTAGGGCTATAGTATAACTAGGGCTATATCATAACTAGGGCTATATCATAACTAGGGCTATATTGTAACTAGGGCTATATCGTAACTAGGGCTATATCGTAACTAGGGCTATATCGTAACTAGGGCTATATCGTAACTAGGGCTATATCGTAACTAGGGCTATATCGTAACTAGGGCTATATCGTAACTAGGGCTATATCGTAACTAGGGCTATATCATAACTAGGGCTATTATGCATTATATGTGATGATGACACAGACATCATCAAACTTGAATTATTAGGAAAAAATATTCTTGCCTATTTTATTGGCAGTTTGTGTTTTTTATTCATGTGGTTGTCCGGTAACGTGGAGTCGTCAGCTCACATGTGTTATTTGCGTATAAACATATATTTGACGAATAATTGGTTTGTAAAAGACATGTATACATTTTAGTCTCTGAGAATCCACCATTTAATATGAACAGATTAAAAATTAAGTGTGTGGTTTGATAGAATGAGAGTTTGCCTGCTGGGCTGACTGAACCTTCTCTCCATCAACGCTAACAGGAAAGGTCATGGTAGCTCTAGCATTGGGATCTCTTGGGATCAGGAGTTGGGGACTATCAGGTGCCCAGCACAACATATTGGATAGTGTTTTTGTTGTTTGTTTTTTTTGCCCACGTCGAAATGGAACTACCAAAAAAATGTGTCTGGTTTTTTGTTGTTTTTTTTTGGGGGGGGGGGGGGGGGGGGGAGGAGGTAAATATAATATTCCACTGGAAGGTGATAGCTCTATGTAGCTTCACTTTAGTTTCTTTCCTTCCTGAACTCTGGCAGACTTTGAGAGTGTGCATGTGATTTACAAACTGCACCTTGTATAGTCCAAAAGAATCTGTTGGAGGTGTGGCCTTTAGTCATGTGATCTCATTAGCAGACTTACTGCCTGTACTATTTGAGAATACTGTCTTGTATGATTAGATGAGTCTTGATGTGTTGCCATGGATACAGGTGGGAGTGGTCCTGGTCGCTCTACGCTGCCCTCCTTGGGGAGTTCAGCGACTTGGAAGGCGACTTTGTGGACGCGTCTGGAGAAACTAGTGGACATCATCTATAAGATACACAGCCAGGTGAGTGGAGGTCATCTCAGAGGGAGGAGGGGCTAGTGGGTGTGGTCTCAGCATGTCAACAGCCTGAACTACTAAAGTCCATTCGCGTTCATTTTGCTGGTTGAAAAATCACTATAAATATCTCAATATTTATTCATTTCCAGTATTTCAGATATCATCCAACTACATCTGAAGTGGCATTCTTTCCTATGTTACTTCTGAAGCTCTATGATGGAGGAATCAGGATTTAGCTGTATTGTTCATAAGGAAAGTACAGGCATTCTTCAGATCACATGGAATGTAGCTGGACTATCATTCTTTATCTAATGGCAGAAGCAGAAACTCTGGGAAGAACTGATGTCTGACAATTAGCTTCTTGTTAGTTGCAGTACAACCAGGTGGTTCATTCAGTAGATACTGTAATACAAAGTAAATATTAGGCTAGATATTAATATATGGCAAAGCAAAGAATCAGCGTAGAAGTTATTTAGATAGATATTGATAGCTTTAGCTGTAACAAAGCATCAATTCTGTTTCTATTAGCATGGCGCACTCCCTAGAGCAGACTAAAAATTTGATGTTGAACTTCCGGGGTAAGATTGGGTTCATTGCATTGAAGAGAACTGTGGAAGATGGAGGAGCATTGTGATATAAAACTGTTTGGGTGACATATGCCAGTTGCCTCAAACAATTTATTAATTGCTTTCATTCTTTTGTTTACGAACCTCCTTTTTTTTTCTTTCCTTTTTTTTTCAAAAAACAAAAACAAACTCTGACCTTTTCCATAATATATATTGTTTCATTCATCTCCCAAGCATCTTTCTAATTTATTTCTATGAAAGCTATTCAAATCCTTGGAACTGCATTCATTTCCTTGACCCATTTCTAAATTTATAACACAGTTATTGTTTTATTATAACAGAGGTTTTACATTTAATCATATTGCCAGATTAAGCCACCAGATTAAAGTATCTGTCTATTATGAGCCCTGATAGTAAGGACCAGTAATAGAGCCATAGCAAATCCCCAGTTGCTTCTGCAACTTATTGCATCCCTAAAGGGAACACAACCACACTACAACTTATGAAAGTATTGACCTATGTTCTTCAAAGAATTTTTTTTTTTAATCATGGAGAACTTGAGAGACTTGTTTGAGTTGTAGCTAACTGATTTTCCAGTGCTTGGCTCGTTGGCTGTTTGGCAGGAAAAGCTTCAAATACCTTATCCTCCAAAATTTTAATGGCAGTCACTTTTAGCTGGTACTGGTCGCCCCGTTTATAAACCTCACTTCCAGTGGCAAAATGAATGCAAATGGACTATAGTGATGCCTGAAATAAAGATGGATGGAGGGGTGGGTGTGGTTCCCGACATGTAATAGTGGTCTTTTGCACAGAATTAAGGCATGAGAAAAGTTGTCCTGACAGAAAATAGTTGTGATCTAGAATATACAGGTTTGAATGATGTAGGTAAGGTGTTGTTTTTATTATATTTTTGTTGAATCGGTATGACATATGATGTATTTTAAGTAGGTGAAGTTTATATTGCCTGCAATAAAAGGAGTAGCTCATATATGCATACTGTGGCAACAGATCATGTGATGTGGTAACAGGTCATGTGATGAGGCACTATAACATGGTTGTAGTTAGTGGACTGGAGTGTCACTGTGTGTGTCTGTTTGTCTCTGCCCTACATAATTCTATTCTCTGTGCCTATTGACTGCAGCTGCGCACTCTCCAAACTTCATTCCATGAATACATCTCCCTCCCTCCATTCCATGAATACATCTCCCTCCCTCCATTCCATGAATACATCTCCCTCCCTCCATTCCATGAATACATCTCCCTCCCTCCATTCCATGGATACATCTCCCTCCTTCCATTCCATGAATACATCTCCCTCCCTCCATTCCATGAATACATCTCCCTCCCTCCATTCCATGGATACATCTCCCTCCCTCCATTCCATGAATACATCTCCCTCCCTCCATTCCATGGATACATCTCCCTCCCTCCATTCCATGAATACATCTCCCTCCCTCCGCCCTTTCTCTTTCTTTCTCTCCGTCCCTCTCTCCTCCTCTCTCTCCCACTCCTTCCTCTTGGTCTCTGTAGGTGTACCAGCTGTATCAGGTGTTGGTGAAGAAAAGGGACCCCATCACTCAAGCCACTTTTCTTGATAGCATCTCTGAGGTATGGACGAAGAAGAGAGAGAGGATGTTTCATTTGAAAGTCAGCCACAATTATTGACTCCGCCCCTATAGGCCTCTAATTTGATGACACTTCACTGCTTCTAGTCTCATACACAATCTTCAACTGATTTCATTCTCTGCGGTACAATAATTTGTCTTGTTTGAATTGGTACAGGGTCATCTGACTTGTTTTCTTCATGAGTTCAGTTTTTTTTCCCCATATAATATATATATATATATATATATTCACAGATGGGCAACTTTCAGTGGCCACTGCTCGTTAAATCCATCATGTTAATGAAAAGTTCGGTGCACAATTTTTTCTATAATTCTTGTTGGAATGTTGCAAGATTGACAGTCCTACAATTCATGGAGCTGAAAGCTCTCTGGCCTAATGGTAGATGGAGCCCATATGGTTGTGGATGCACCAACATACTTGTCTCTAGAGGAAGCCATCTATTCTATTTCAAATTTTTAATCAAAATAATGAGTAATTGTTTTTTTAAACTTTTCCTCCATGTTTCATAAAATTGGTCCACGCTATTATCTCATTTCTGTGTTTTAGCCAGATAACCCTTTACCAGATACTTCTGAAGATGTTATAAAATGCTCGCCCACACCCTAGCCTGATAATAACCAACGTTTTTTCTTTGTTTCTGTCCTAATTCTGTTCTCTATGCCTATACGTTGGAGCTGTGCTCTCTCCTAGCCCCACACTATGATAATATCTCCCTCTTTCCTCTCCTTCCCCCCCCCCCCCCCCCCCCCCACTAAACCCTCCCAATGGCTAGGGCTAGAATGTGAAGTGACATCACTGTACCTTTTTTTCCTTTTTTTTTCTTTCCTAATTCTACTTAATATCAAGACTATATGAGTATAGGCAATATTACTTACTGAATTAAAATATGTTGAAAATGATCACCCAACAATATAAGGATTTGCGTATATTTCTCCAATTAATGAAGATCATGTGACCTTGTGTATATATCATGTGATATCTCTACTAATTTGCAGGATGT
The DNA here is from genome assembly GCA_963969325.1 of Lycopodina hypogea. Taxonomy (NCBI): domain Eukaryota; kingdom Metazoa; phylum Porifera; class Demospongiae; order Poecilosclerida; family Cladorhizidae; genus Lycopodina; species Lycopodina hypogea. Next base: position 3,532,732 of record OZ017788.1, read on the forward strand.
GACCCTTGACCTGCTTGTCCACTTCTGGGAGACTGTCGTTGGAGATCTTGCAGTAGAGTTCACTGCAGCCGCCCAAGGTACAGAAGTCAGAGGGTACAGAGGTCAGAGGGTACAGAGGTCATGGGTAATGTACACTAACCCTGCCTATTCATATGCAACATGCAAGATGAAATCACTGTGGATGGATAGCCATATAATGACTCAGATTAACATAGTATACATATGACGTGCATATATTCCTAGATCGGCCAGTGTCTGTGGTATATAGCATGAATCCAAACTGTTTCCTGTTGGATATAGTCCTGAAGAAGATTTTTTTTTGTATGATAGTATATTTCATGGAAGAGTAGGTGTCAGTGTTGGCACCAGTTACCAGTGTGATGTCCCAGCAGGTCAGTACATCCATTACTAGCAAGTGTGACAAGGTTGTCTGTCTATCTCACTTCTCACAACTACTTCTTCTTCGTCTCATCCACCGACTGAAGCATTTGCAGACAGTTGCTTAGTTATGTATTGCCCGTGGATGTGAGATCACCTTACCTGTTTTCAAGCTGGATGGATTTCTTTTTATACATATTTTCGTTTTTTTTTTTTTTTTTTTTTTTTTTTTTTTTTTTTTTTTTTTTTTTTTTTTTTTTTGGAGGGGGAAAGTAGAGTGAGGGTATGTGAAATCAATGATCCTTTACCAGACTAACATCCAAATGCAAAACAAAAAACGCCTGTTGCAGCCGCAAGTGTCGGAAGTGGAAAACCAAAATTGTTATGTTATCAGATCAGGCAATATGGGGCCATAGAGAACATTCATAATGAGTTTGATAAAAAAAAAATTCTTCCACAAGAGTCTGGGAGGTCTGTACTGGCACAGACACAGACAGACAGACAGACAGACAGACAGACAGACAGACAGACAGACAGACAGACAGACGTACAGACAGACAGATGTACAGACACACAGACATTGGCTGTTTATTATTGGATACACATTCAAAAAGAATATACACTGTAATCCATCCATCCATCCATCCATCCATCCATCCATCCATCCATCCATCCATCCATCCATCCATCCATCCATCCATCCATCCATCCATCCATCCATCCATCCATCCATCCATCTATACATACATATGACTATACTGACTCTTACCTTTTTCAGTTGACATCCTCATGCTAATCAACAGCCTGTTCTTGTTGGACAGATGATGTAATAGGAAATAGTTATCTCTCTAGCATAGACCCTTTACCTATCACAATACTAATTGATTGCATCAGTATTTTACCAATTAAATCATTTTTATTCTGGGATAACAACAACAAACCTACCGTGATCGATCTAGAAAATAATATCTCCATACCAAATGGCTACTAAAACCTTTCCCAACATGCAAACCTTGCATACAGAGTTTCATCGAAAATACGTTTACAGTCAATTAGCCATTTTATTTCACTCACCATCAATATATCTGAGCATGCCCAGAAAATTCCTCTACTAGTTGGACTTTGTTGGTCATGCTATCAACTCCATGAGGTAATGTGACATTAAGTAGCCAGTGTCAGAGATCGCTGTATGCCAAATCAAAAATTGATCATTTATATTTTTTGCGGAGACCCTGGAGAGATGTGGAGGATGTGTGTGGTAAAGGATGATCAAGTGGATGGAGGGAACATTGTGGCAGCTCATGGTTAGATAAAGAGTATTTTCTGAGACTCTATAGTGTCAACAATACAGCACATGCTTACATCTCAGCTGATCCTCTGCCATCAGAGGTCTCTAATCCTCCTGGGATGACAGTGAGAATGACTGGCAGAAATAGAAGAACCATTGAGTCAATATTCTGGTGTAGTGCTCTTGAAATTTCATTTTGTGTGTTATTTTTAAATTCATAATTTAAGATTTCACTTTTTTCTCTGTGAAATTGGCAAGTGCATTGAAATTGTTGCCTTTGATATTTAATTGTATGTAATATATTAAATTCCAGATTAAATATTCCAATTATGTGATAGCAGGATGGATTTTCATTTCCTAGGAGGCTAGAAGATTTGAATTTACAGCTGTAATTACGTGATTTATTGCTAGGAAATTGAAATGACTGCACCATTGGTGAAGAAAGGGCTATAATGAACATTCTTTGATGAATTATATATCTTAATAAAAATCAAAAAATATTTAAAAAAAAATTTTTTTGTTTTTTTTTTTAATTTTTTTATGAAGATCATTCCATATTTATCCTCTTCTGACTTTCAAACACAAAAGAAAGAAAAAAAATTTTTTTTACGTATCTCTATATCCACATTGAGTTCAAATTAATCCAATTTGTTACATATGCAACATTATTTTTTTAAGGAGGGCTTCACCACAAATATGTCCCAGTGTGTATAAGAGAACCGCTAAAATTAAAATTTAATCTGAACATCCAATATCAGATCTACTAATGCCAGGCCATTAACACTGTGCAGAGGTTAGAGGTCGTTAAAATTGCAGATAAATATGATACTCTTGTTTTCTAAAAAGAACATCTACTTTTTTGAAAGATAAATAAATACTAAAAAACATGAAATTTGGCATGCTTACACGACTTCTCTCTGGGATTAACAATGCCTGGGTCTGTCAAAGCCAAACATCGACCTTTGGGTGTGTTCCTGTCTGCTGGACAACTGTCTTGATTAGTTATAGGATAATGTTTGTTGAACAACCAGTGCCTTGCTTGATTAGTGCAAGTGAAGCTGCAATGGTTTTCTGGTAATTATTATACAGATAATGAAATATAGAGTTGTATTTTCTCTTCTGCCATATTAGGAATAAGGTGGTCAGTTAATGTTTATAGGAAAGTATCCTTTCCTTCCCTCTCTCTTTAACCTCTAGATACGCGCACGCACGCACACACACACACACACACACACACACACACACACACACACACACACACACACACACACACCTTGCAAAGAACCGACTGACCAATTCCATAAAAGATAGTTAAAGAGTATTGTAATAGCTATCGTTGGTGAAATACGTTTAGAGCATTTGATGATGGACTCTATCTCTATTGGTGAAGAGTTCGAAGATATCATATGATTCAGATATACTATTTTTGTGTGTTTTCAGCTTCCACATTTCTTCGTCAGATGTTTGAGACAGACTACCCCAAGCTAGTGCGCATGTTCTCTGACCTTGTGGCCCGTCTGGAGAAATACAGTTGCCCTGAGCAACAGCAGCTGGCCTCATCTGGTGGCACTAGAGAGGAGGAGGAGAAGATGAAGATGGAACACAGGTGGGAGGATGATAGGGAGGGAGGAGGGGGATGGTGGGAGGGAGGAGTGGTGGGAGGAGTGATGTGAAGAGTGCTGGGTGGGGATTAAGGAGATGAGAGATGATATTGTAGAGTGTGTGGACCAAGGAAGTGTGAGAGTTGGACGGAGGAATAGGTTGGAATTGATGTAGAGAAATGAGAGGGAATGTATGTATGGAGGGAGAGCAGGGGAGAAGGTTCACTTCCTAAGAGAACTCACTTGCACACACACGCACACACACACATGCACACACACACCACTATCTCCATATCATGCCCACCTATTCTGACCTCCATAGCACCCACTATGAATCTGCTCTGGTAGAGGCTCTCTCTCCATTTGAGAAGGCCTACATCTCACGCTCCCAGACTCGCCTCCTGGACTCTGTGCAGCAGCTGTTTGGGCCATCCTCACGCAGTCTCCCTCGCGAGGAAGAAATATTGGACGTTGCTCGTAACTTCACCAGGTGCATAATTAGAACAATGTCTCTCCACATTTAGTGATGGCATTATTCTGCATGTCAGCATGTTAGATAACTCTCTGATCACTCACTCAACAACTGGCACTGGATATAGACCAGTTCAAACTCTACCAGATCATGATGCTAACGCGGATACTAATGTTGCCAAATTATTGATAGCCTATCTAATAAGGAAGAAAAAGAAGAACAATGTAGGGAAGAAAAAATGTTTCCAATTTTTTTTGGTTGTTACTTTTCTTCCTTCTTTTGGGGAGAGCTATCTGCTTTAGAATGTTAACATAAACTTTCATTAGAAACTCACAGAGCACAGAATATTAAAATTTTTTTATTGATGTTATCTAAAAGCATAGCAAAGTAGGGGTTAAAGTCCATTCACATTGACCTTGCTGCTGAAAGTGAGAGGTTTATAAACGGGTTGACCAGTACCAGCTAAAAGTGACTGCAATTAAATTTTTCGAGGATAAGGTATTTGAAGCTTTTTTTGCCAAACAGCCAAAACAAGCCAAGCACTGGGAAGTCAGTTAGCTACAACTCAAACCAAAGTTTCCCAAGTTCTCTCTCTCTGTGTTTTATTATAATTCTTTGGAGAACATAGGTCTATACTTGCGTAAGTTGTAGTGTAGTTGTGTTTCTTTAGGGATACGATAAGTTACAAAAGCAACTGGGAACTTGCTTGGTTTTATTGCTGGTCCTCACTACCAGAGCTCATAATAGACAGATACTTTAATCTGATGGCTTAATCTTGCAATATGATTAAATGCAAAACCTCTGTTTTAATACACCAATAACAGTGTTATTAATTTAGCAAAGGGTCAAGGAAATGAATGCAGCCTCCAAGGACTTGAATATTCATAAAAATAAAATTAGAAAGATGCTTACGAGATGAATGAACCAATATATTGCGGAGAATGTGAGAACTTTAAAAAAAAATTTTTTAAGAAAGGAAAAAAAGGATGCGAAAGTAATTGATGGATTATTTGAAGCAACTGATATATATCAAAGGTGTCTCAGCAACATTTATACAGAGTTCTTGGCTGATGATGGAAAGTTTTTATCACAGACGAAAGTGTTACACTACTTCAAGGATTAAAATGAATACAAATTCCTTCAGTAATGAAGCAATACAAAGTGTGGTACTATTGTTATTGAGAAGGTAAAGACAGGTGGAATATTTAATGGAGTCAGATTCTGTTCATGGGAACTTCTTCATACTATTGATTTCTCCTACAACAAAGGCAGTAAACAGTTCATATATAGACAACTTGATATTATTGAACAATATAGAGAAAGTTTTGTAGGCACACGGTGGACATTAAAAATGACTATTTTGACAGAGATAGGCTAGAAGATATTGTAGATGAAATAATAATTGAACATGATGAAGATGAGGATGCCGATAGACATTTAATTGACATGGCACTACAATTATCACAACAAAGGGAAACTAACAACAGAACCAAATACAATAGAAAACACAACCATATAATATTCCCTATTCCTCATGCCAAAATACTTCCATCCACCTCAGTATTATTCAACGCAGTGTACATAATAATTTGCTTAGCATTTCCTGGTGATCCACCCTCAATGCAGTAGGAAACGTTACCTGGCAGTTCTACATCATAACACTCCCAACCTTCTCAGTAATGTCAATGTATTGCACATTTTTCCCAAGAAAAATTCCACATGACAATGCTTTCCAACCATCTCAGCAATCTTCAACACAATGGAAGTGTCCTCAACATTTCTAGCAGTTCCACATCACTAGCAATATTCAATCCAGTAACAATGTCATCCCAGCAGTTTTATATCACAATGCTCCTCCATCTTCCATAGTTCTCTTCAATGCAATGAATGAAATCTTACCCCTGGAAGTTCAACATAAAATTTTTATCTGCTCAAGGGAGTGTGCTATGCTAGCTCAAACAGAATTGATGCTTTGCCACTGCTACAGCTATTAATATCTATCTAAATAGCTTCCATGTTTTATTCTTTGCCACATTTTTATATCTAGCTAAATGTTTACTATGTACTACCCTATCTATTGAATGAACCTGGTATTTCGACAAACACAAAGCTAACTGTCAGACATCAGTTCTGCTCAGAGTTTCTGCTTTCCTGCCAGTAGGCAGGAACAATAGACCAGGTGCATTCTGTGTGGTGTGAAGAATGCCTATACTTTCCTTATGAACTATACAGCTAAATCCTGATTCCTTCATCAGAGAGCTTCAGGAGAAACATAGGAAGGAACACCACTTCAGGTGAAGTTGGATGGTATCTGAAGTATTGGAAATGAGTAAATATTGAGACTTTTATAACACTTTTTCCACAGGCATAGTTTTGTGTTATGTTACAAAATTGTTTCTTGGTGGTCATTGAAATATATTGGTGAAGTCACCTCAGCCTAGGCATGAACTACCAATTCGTGTGCTTCTCTTAAAGCAGGTGGTGGACAGTAAACTATCAGTCCCAGATAATTAGCACTTAGCACTTTCAGCTAAGTGTTTCTAATATGCTCAAGCCACTTATCTTTTAGGAGTTGTTATTGTCTTGTGAATTGGGTAATCTACAACTTTGTTAGAAGTCTATTCAGCGTGGTCATGGGATTGAGTGCTGTGCCAGAAGGTCACAGATTCCCCCCAGTTCCACTATTTCACACTAATTCAGCTCCTTTTCTCCCTCTCTCTCTTTGCCAAAGCTGTTCCAAGGGAGTGTTAGTAGACCCAATCACTTTCTTCCACTTTCTAGCCATAATTGTTCTATTTCACTCACCACAATTAGGTTCATTTTTCTATATTAAAAAGGAATATGTATCTCTCTCTGTCCACCCCTATTGATGAGCATGTATAAAAATTAAAAGCATACTTTCTGAGGACGAAGGTAAAATAAATTTGGTATGAGCATAGGTGTAGTGAGAAGGTTACTGTCCATTCCCTAAGAATTGTGGTTAATTTCAAAGGAGATAATTAGCATTTAGTGTAATTTTGACCAGTGTTTGTGCCAGATGATGATTTTGTTGACCACACTTCCCTGGCCCTCCCACTAGCTCCAATTTGGCAAGCAAAGCAAGCCCACTGGCTAATATTTTCAAATTAGATGTGAGCTACAATATTTTTTATTTATTGTACTCAAGGAAATAGCAGCTGCAACATGATTGCCCCCTAGTTGTGGGGAAGTTGAGGGTTAGTTATTTTTTCTGATCCAATGGGAGAGCATTCATTACTGATACTTAGAGAATGGATTGTCCTTTGAGCCATCCTTTTCAGTGATTTAACCACTCCAATGTAATTGTATTATGCACAAATTTCCTGTGTTTGTCAGTTTAGTTTGCCACAGATAGAAAAATTGAAATCAAAATGGAGTGATTCCTGTTCTTTTAATGAGGTCAGGACTCTGCAGCTTATAAAATTGAAGGGATATGCATGGAACACATACACAGAATATAAGATATTTGTCTTTATATATTTAATATCGATTTGAAAAAAAAAAGGAAAGAGGGAAAAGGGAGGAAGTGGAGAGGGGGGGGGGGGGGGGGGGAGATAGTTAAGTCAAGGATTCCACTGACTTTTAGCTTGGGAGACCTGTACTTGAAGCATTTGGTCATGGTTTTTATTAGGCAAGTATGGAAAAGTTAATACCTTTGTTATTTTCTCACAGAGCATTCCCCAAGATGAATCTCTATCTATGCACTCCCAGAGAAACCACGAATACAATACACAGTGAAAATCTTGTGTTAATTGGAATTACCGTTTAGGAGTATTATTACTTACAGACAGACAGCCACTTGCAAACTCTAGAGAGAGAGAGAGAGAGAGAGAGAGAGAGAGAGAGTGGGATACTAATGATATGCAAGGCATATTAAAAGAGTAAAGTTGGGAAATCCTTCAATAAATGCTTTTTTTAGCTGCAATTTCTGAAGCAGTGAGTTCAATCACTATGTCATAATTAGAAGCCGTGTAACACAGGCTTGTTTTGGTGTTACATGATTAATCTCCCATTTTATATCTTCGAGACTAAATTAAGCAGAGAATGAGTGGTGTGCTACAGAGTAATGACTGGGTAACCTTTTGGCCACGGTCAGCCAAGATTGTACAGTCTTAAGTGAGAAAATATAATTACAGACTCAAAGCTACAATACTAACTTAATTTTGAATCAGTATCCTGCCTTTTGAAGTGGTTCGAATTGCCATAACCACTTGGCCAACTTGCAAAATTGAATTGTGTCACTATAGACGCTTTCTGAAGCTGCCCACAAACACTTGTCGTTGGCAGTGGAGACCTATGCAAGTAGGAAATGGGTACTATGATAAGGGGTCAATTGGGGACCTCTATTATCTGTATTCCTTTTTTTTTCTTTTCATAATTAGATTTTTCTGTCTATCTGTTGATGCCAATGTAGCATTCATGGGAAATGGAAATATAATTGAGACCTTGATTGGATTTTTTTTTTTTTAAACAAAAGACCTCAATTTCTTTCATTACAGGAAGCAAAAGATGTCACCTGTTTATATTTATAAGCCATGTTAGTAAAGGTTTTGTCTTCATGTTGTATTGGTGTGCTTTATATGCAATTTTGTCTGTCCACTCTCTCATTTCAATTAGAATTACTAAATTGAAATACAAATAACAGCAGTTCTTATTGAATTACATGTTTCTAACAAGTCATTGTAATTGCTTGAGTGGTACACTTGGCCTACAAATCACACTGTGTAAAACACTTGGTCACTCTAAATACCCTAAGTGAGGTCACCAAAACTGTTACCCACATGAACCCTGTATAACAGCAAGAGTATGATATGGTGTGAATCGTGGGATTCCATCCTTGGACAGCTTGTAGTATTTTTTTTTGTTGTTGCTGCACTGATTTAGTGAGCTCTTGTCTGCTGGTGGGAGTGGTCTTCTGGCGTGTATTCTAGCACGGAATGTGGACAAAGCTGTCCGTCTCTTCAACATGAAATGTAACGAGATGGTTATGTCTGGGCGGGATTCCCTCCAAGTCTCGGCAGGCCCCAACCAATCACAGCTCAGGAATATTGCAGTGGCCAACGCTCTCCATGTGTTTCACATTATTCTTACTCAGGTAAAGGGTCAATAACATCATTTGCTCTGTGTGGTGACAATTATACTATACACAGTCAACATAAATTTCGATTTCTACTCTTAATGTATTCCATCAGATACTCAGAAAATGCAAAGTAATTTTAAAATTTGTCTGCTAATTTGGAATATCAGGGATTGAAGTTGATGAGGAAAGGTGAAAGTTTAGGGCAGCTGCTACCAAGTCTACAATACTTAAGAGAGAGAGAGCAGAATTAAACTTTAGACAATATGAGATATGATGAGAACTTTAGAATGGCCTAAATATGAGCCATACTGAGTGTTGTCATAGGATACTGAGTGTTGTCATAGGCATGTCTTCTCATTAGGACTGCAGCATCCTTTGATAGACCAAGCATAGAATATGCACATTATATATAGTCAGGGGGAGGGGGGGGGGGGGGGGAAAGATTTCGTTTCATGAATATTTACTGAGGAGGGGGAGGGGGGAGAGGGAGGCAACAGCTCTCAACATGTTCAGACCAAGCAGAATGAATTTGCAGGACAGAATAGTTGTCAACAACTTGTCCAAAAAGCAGCTGAAAAGTGATTCATAGCAGCCTCTTCTAAAACTAGCAGGCAAAACCGTAGAGCCACTTTGGAGCCAGGAAAGTGAAAATGTTTGACTTGGAAGTAGTGTGAGCCTGAAAGTGAAGTCATAGTTCTGTTTTGGTTTGTTTGTTGTTTTTTTAGTGCCATACTCTTCAACCTTAGCCAAATATTACTGGTAGTCAATTGCTGGATTCCAGATTATTCTGTAGATATGAATCTCACAAAAAAAAGGGGGGGGGGGGGGGGAATTATTGCAGCTGTGCTGACCATGTGCTCAAAATATTGTATGCTGGACCTGTGAATGTTTGAGGTAATAATATCAAGCATTGTTGACACTATCTTGACTTGTGTGAGCAGAACACATGTGCCCCTGGCCATAATGCCTTCACTGGTACATGACCAAAGCCAACATGTTCAGGTAGTATTTGTTCACTAATTAAAATAATTTTGTAGTAATGGAAATGACATCAGCTGTAGTAACAAATATTAATTATAACATGTAAAAATTCATTTATTAACTTTGATTCACTTGTAGAAGTGGAAATCTGTTTTATGGAATAATAACAACAATAACAACCTATTAAGTATCCTTCCCCCTCCACTTCCTCCTTCCCCTCCTCCTTCCCCTTCTGTGTGTGTGTCCAGCATGTGGTGATGCTGTCGTCCGTGCACAAGGCAGCCCAAGCCATAGTGGCCCGGTCCCTCACCCAAACCCTGAGCCAGCTGAGGGAGGTGGTGTCCCCATTCATAGGCAAGGTGCAGCAAATGCTGGAGGAGATGGTGGAGAGCATGCACAGTGAGAACTTCTCCAAGTATGTGGACAAGTTGGGTACAAGTTTGGCCATTGTTCTCTTCCTCCTTCACCTCCTCTCTGTCCTCTTCCTCTTCCCCCCTCCATAGTCTCTCCTCATCTTCTCCATGCCCTCCCCCTATCACAAAAGGGAATCTTCTGGAGGGCCATTAGCTTAATTACAGGGAATGAATCAGTACATTATTAAACTAATTAGCCCTTTAGATTGTATACATAATTTTTGGTGATAAAACTTTTCAACAAAATGAGGATAATAAATGATCTAAATAGCAGTATTCACAAAGTGATGCCCTCTACCTCGATGCTTGAGGAAGATGTGAATTACACACCACACACACACACACACACAACACACATTTTTTCCTTTTATTTTATGTGCTATGCCCAATGAACTATATCGATGACTGTACATGAGAATCACTGAGATAATTCTTTTTCCCTTCTTGCCTACATGTCTATAGTGACATCCGCCCGGAGGATGGTGGTGTGGGTGTGGTCCCGGCAACCCCATGCTCAGGCTTCATGAAAGAGATGCAGACCTTCACCAGCAGAATACACACACAGCACCTCGAGCGATTCCAGTGCAAGGAGGAGCTGACTATGCAGTGAGTAACTGTACGTTGAGACAGGATAGGATAGAGGAGAGTGAGTTAAGGAAAGAGTGGAGGGGGGGGGAAAGATGAAGAAGAATGAGCTGACCTGAGTGGAAGTGTTGGGAGAACTGAGGCAGCAAAGGAAGAAAGGTGTAAGTGGTGGTGATGGTAGGAGGAATTGGGAGGGGGAGGAGAGATATGGTGCAAAGAAGGACGAAGTCAATAGATAATGGATCTAGTTTGGGTGGAGAAAAAAGTGCATAGGAAGTGAGGAAGTGATTGAGGAAGTGATTGATGAAGTGCTTGGTCTTGGGTACAAGAGAGCAATACTAAGAGGATGAGAGATTAGTGGAAGTTACGTGTGAGCATGTGGATATCCTCAGTGGCTGCAATATAGTATCTACTCTTAAGCATTTATATACATTTATGTTCTTCTTTCGTTCGTTAAGAAGAGACCACCCATCCTGAAAAGGACGCATACTGTCGGTGTCCTGTGTAATAGCTTGGCAAAGACATTGGTTTCACTTTAATAGAGTTACTTGTCGAGGAGGCTGCGTAGAGGCTGTCATCATCTCCCCAAATATATTTATGTTGATTATATATGAGGCAAGTTGAAGTAGTGGAAGAAGAAATCCCACGGGAGGGAACACACGATTGCATCAGCTGCGAGATGGTTGAAGATTGTGCATGCTAACATGAGTAGAGCTTGTGTGAGAAGTTCAATTAGAAAGAGTGTCAAAGTAGCTAAACTGTGGAAGGAAGGAAGAGACATACTAAAGGAGGTAAACAGAGGTGGAGGGAGGGAAGGAGCAGAGAAATAGGAAGTGAAATAAAGAAGGAACAGTAAAAACCAAGTTAATATTTTTTTAGACGTCCACTGCCATTAGCCACAATATAGCACACACTGAATGTTTATGCAGTGAATAACAGCCAAAAGGAGTCTACATAGCTTAAAGAGAAAGCTAATATAGCCAGTCCAATATACAGTACTTAGTTATTTATATAGTAGGTGTGTCTGAGTGAGGTAATGTTAACTCATATATAGTTCCTGAATGCTCAAATAGGGGTTTTTCCTAGACTAGAAAATTATTTTTTTCTATTTTCTCTCTTCTCTCACTCCTTTAAAATTTTTATTTTTATTTTTAAAATTTCCCCCCCAGATTAGAGCAAGTGACGTCTCGTATCCTGGATGTCTATGTACGTCATGTGACCTTGTTACGCCCCCTAGGAGAGGGAGGGAAGATGCAAGTAGTCACAGATATGGCGGAGATAGAGCTTGCCCTCCTTCCATTTTGCCAGAAGTTAGGAGATCTCGGTCCTTCCTACCGTAGACTGCGAGCTATGAGGTGTAGTGATTACAAACAACAATGCTAATTACAAACAACAATGTGGATCATAAGCAACAATACTAATTACAAGCAACAATGCTGATTGAAAACAACAATGCTGGCTACAAACAATAATGCTGATTGCAAACAACAATGCTAATTACAAGCAACAATACTAATTACAAACAACAATGCTGATTACAAATAACAATGTAGATTACAAGCAACAATACTAATTACAAACAACAATGCTGGCTACAAACAATAATACTGATTGCAAACAACAATGCTAATTACAAACAACAATGCTAATTACAAACAGCAACCATGCTAATTACAAACAGCAGCAATGCTAATTACTAAGTATAATGTTGGCTACAAACAAGGACAATGTTGTTTCAAACAATAGCAATGTTAACTACAAACAATGATAGTGATCGCAAACAACAACAATGCTGTTTACAAATAATAATAATTTTGTTAACGAACCACAGCAATGATGATTATATACGACACAAAATGACTATGGACTAGAGTTTTGCTAAAAATAGTTCCATGGTGTGTGTGTGTGATATATTGTAGGCGGCTCTTGTTTTTGGCAACAGATCAGTTTTCCATGGACAGTACGTGTTTGGGAGATGCAATTCCATATAGTTATGCCCTCAACCATCTCTTCTCACGAGCTCCTCACGACATGAAGTCTCCCCATAAGGTGAGCAACTTTATACCAGAGGATAGACTACTGATCAACACTACACTGGGTTGAGGCAGGTTGAAATAGGTTGACAATAGCTCAATGGGGACACACACTGGACCAACATCACACTGGGTTGAGGCAGACTGAAGTAGGTCGACAATAGCTCTGTGGGGGCACACACTGGACCAACATCACACTGGGTTGAGGCAGGTTGAAGTAGGTTGACAATAGCTCTATGGGGACACACACTTTACCAACATCACACTGGGTTATGGCAGGTTGAAGTAGGTTGACAATAGCCCTATGGGAACACACACTGGACCAACACAACACTGGGTTGAGGCACATCAAAAATTCATTGCAATAACATATTAAGGTAGACAAGCACTAAATCACACTGGTCCACACTGAATAAATTTGGGTTGATACAAAATCAGGCGATCAAAGTTGAGAGGGTGCACTTACGATGTAATGAATAGAGCAGTGATAGTTGCCATGATAGTGACTGTACTGGCTGTGTGTACTAGCAAGCCCAACAGGTGTGCTACAATAATCCTAATTTTCCACTTTCTATTCATATCAACAGGTTCAGGGTTGGTCAGAAAAGGACTACTCTGATTGGATGGATTCCCACCAATCAGAAGTGGACCGCCTTGCCTTCATTAAGTAATTTCTACAGTAATGTAGTCTGTACCCAATCTACAACCAACACAACATACGTCTGATAATTAAAGGAATTGTGGATATCATAACAGAATTATTTGTTTGGTGTTTCTGAGTATTCATAAAATTCCTTAATTTTTACTTAACGAGTATATACAACACAGAGTAGTTAAACTCCACCTGATGTTGAAGGGCATCTGGATGACTCTTACGAGGAAAGTTTTTGGGGAAAAAATGAAGCATGGAAACAATTTTGTAGACATATGTAATTTGGCGTTATGTAGGAGATTCATATTCGTATTACCCACTAATTAAGCTGATGGGATTTCTCTCATCAATTGACTGATAGTACCATACCACAGAAATTTATTTATCCAACTGGTATGGACCAAAGAGTGTTTGGATAACTGAGATGATTGGAAAATTGAATTTGTATGAAAAAATTTTCTTTCCCCTCACCAATTAATAATTACACTGATTATGGTCCTACGCAAGTACGACGAGTAGAATTAGTGAAAGTTTCTAAGTTCATGCACCAACAAGAGGGAATCACAAAGTTTGGTTTGTTCTCAGTCAGCGCTCTCTCTCTCTCCACTGTTTACATTAGAAAGTCCTTAGAACCAGCTGTGGTGTTACATCACGTTGTTGTTCTAGTTCAAGGTACTCCGGCTCTGTTCCAAGTGCATTTCAGGGTCTGTGTGTGTGTGTGTGTGCGTGCATGTGAGTGTGTATGTGGGTGGGTGGTGTGTGTGTGTGCATGCATGCGTTGGAAATTGTTGGAGTGATTCCTTACTCAACCTTTCTTCAAAGTTAAATCAATTCTCTTCCTTTTCTTTCTGTTGCAGAAGTACGAGTAATTGGTTTTTGAGTTTGGTATGTACAAAACTGAAACTGCAATTAACACCTCCAGTGGTCTCACTGTTCCAAAAGTGTATGAGCATGCTTTACAAAATCAGTTTAAATTGTGTTACTCTTAATTTCCAGATAGTGTAACAGTTTGTGTGTGTGCATGCATGCATGCGTGTGACGTTTACATGTGTACATCATGATACTTTATGTATTCCTCATGTGATCTTACCTCTGTAGGGCAACTGTGGAGTCCTACAGCCGACAGCATGGGAGGTCAGGTGACGGGGGACACTTGGGCTCCTTGATGTTCAACTTGATTCAAATGGGACTTGAAAATTCATAACGAACATTTTTACAACGAAAGAAAAATCAACTAACAAAATGAATAAGTAATAAACATGCATAGCCAACCTCTGCACAGAGAGTAGAGTTTTTTTGTTGTTTTTTTTTTAAGATTTTTTGTTGTTTTTGTTTGTTTTTTTTGTTTTTTTTTTTTGTTTGTTTTGTTTGTTTTTTTTGTTTTTTTTGCATAAATATAATTATCATACATCAGAAATTTACTACACACACACACACACACAAAAAAAAAGTATTTATATCAAAGTAATATTCGGGTACACACGATAATTGGTGGAGTTGTTGGTGTTGTTAGGGTGTGTATAGTTTAGATGGATCCATGGCACACAAAGACGAAGTGAAGTTCTGCAAGTATGCAGGCGGTAATGGTGTGAGTTAGTTATATACTTCAAAGTGAACAGAAAGGGCTCGACCGTTTATTTAATGTCTCGAATAATTAGTTTGGCTTTCTCCCAGGGAATCGTGTGGAATGACACGGCATGGCTATTCTGACCATCAACTGCAAACCTTCCTCTAGATATGGTCCTTCCTGCTGCAAGTTTCCTCTCACATTCTCATCTCCATTCTCCATCACAATTGTGGTGTGTGGACCGGATAAGGAGCAGCTGTTCTGGTCAACTTCTTTGAGAGATTCCATTGATGGTGAGGAGTTGGAATTTTGTAAGAAGTCCTCATCCAAAGGAGAGTGGTGGAATGGATCAGATTCCTCATCTTTATTCTTACTGAGTTCATCTTTATCTTCTCCATTTGTGCTGGTATCTTCATTTTCTCTCTCTTCGCTTATCTTCGCCAAGGGATTGCCATGACCAACACCTGCACAGCACATGCACAATAGTAATGCATTATTGCACACGCTATTGCTTCAATTAATTGCATTGCAGGACAATTATAATCAGAAGGAGTTTGGGGGGGGGGTGGGGGGGTGGAAGGGAGAGAAAGGAAGGATCAATCTACTCCCTAGACAAATATGGTCCTTTCGTCATACCTATCCATACCACTCAGTCAGGCATCACAAGGCTACACAGTGAAGACACCTCATCTGGTCATCCTATCTCTATACCAATACCTTACACACACAGCTGCTCTAACTCACCCGAAAAATATTTATTGGTTTTCTCATTCCAAAGTCTCCCTCCACGTGGCACTTCCTCCTCCACGACCTTTACACTGTTGTGTTTATCAGGAAGTTTCTTGCCAACTTCTCTTGTCCTGAATGTCTTGTAGTAAGAGGTCTCCGGGTTGATGGCCAGGTGGATGACATTTCCCTTTGTGCTAATGGCATTCAACATGTCAGTAAGTGTCAGGATACTGGGCCTATCCTGGGGGGCTTCTTTCCAACATTCACTAATAAGGGCATACCTGTTTTGACATAACAAATCAAATATGTGGTCAATTGCGCTACCGCTGATAAAAGTGTAATTTTATTATTTGTTTTTGTTTTTGTTTTGTTTTATATTGATGCTTACATGTCTAGGGTGCAGTTTCCTGGTTGTTCCAGTCTGTTTCCTTGAAGCAGGTGTTGAAGCATGTCTTTGTTGTTGATTCCATTGTAAGGATGTCCACCTGCAGGATGAGTGGTTAGAATATGCTATACTCGCATAGTTGACAGAAACCAATCACTATGTCCATGCATTAGTTCAAAATCACACTAGGTTGAGGCAGGTTGAAGTAGGTTGACAATAGTTCTATGGGGACACACACTGGATCAACATCACACAGGATTAAGTCAACTATTGAACTCCTGTACCAAGAGTGATAATCTCCCACAGAGCAACTCCAAATGCCCACACATCTGAGGACAGTGTGCTTCTTCCTTTAATGATCACTTCCGGAGACAACCACTTCAGAGACTGTCTACCAAATTCTGTATTGAGGTAGATTCTGGATGCAGACACTCTCTCTGGGCTGAGACCAAAATTGGTGATTTTTATTTGTCTTTGGTCGTCAAGGAACAAGTTTCTACAGGCAATATCTCCATGGACCACACCAAGAGATGCAAGACATTCCTAGGAGGAGAGGGGATGTGGACAATAGAAACCATAATATCATATTACACCGTAATTATCCACGTATGCTAAATTTGAGGTTCAACAGCACACACACTCACCAGCCCTGAAGCAGTCTGCAAAGCAAAATTGAACAAATCCTTCGCTGTGAGGGTGTCCTCGTCCACAACTGTTACTGCCTGTCTTTTCAAAACCACTGCAGTCTTCAGTGGCTCTGAATCCCTCGGTCCACTTCGCTGTAGAAATTGAAAACGCATTTTTAAAACTGTAGTCTCTTTAACTAATTACATTCTAAACTGCACATGATTTTTTTGTGCTATATTACAAATGATATATAAATTATGGTGAGTAATCTTTTAATTCTTTGTTGAGCTCACCACTGCATCATGACTTTTGTTTGCTTTAGCACGTGCTTCAAAGATCTGAACATGAATAGAAATTTATAAGTAGCAACGTACACAAGTAAATTTGATAATACTTATATATCATTAAGCATTACATGTTCATCTGCAATGACTACCAAAGAAATACAAGTTGAAAATAAACTTTGTTTGTCTTAAGAATAATGAACCTGTCTACTTACGACAGTCCGCTGAGCTTTAAGATAGGAGAGAAGATCTCCATTCTTGGGCAGCTCCCAGGCTAGTGACATTGGTTCATGCAGTGTAACATAGCCAATCAGATTCACCAAATATCTTGCATTTGACTTATTCGCTGCCATCTTGGCTGTTTTTATGCGCAAAAGAAATTCATCCCTTTCTGTAGAAGTGGAATTAGCTGCATTTTCGTGTGTGTGTGTGCATGCCATGTGTGAGAGAAAGTATTATAATTCACAACTTTTTATTGAATGAGATCATTAATGTCAATGATGAATAGAAACACAATAACAATGATATTGATAACATCAACATCACCAAAGTTGACACAGGCAACTACCTTAAATCATTATCAGTAACAATTTGAAAAATATATATTTTTACCCGCAAATTTTAACACTTTCTTGGGAATCTTGTTATTCTTGTAAAACTTCCTCCAACCAGTGCTAAGGTCCCTGGTTCAACTCCTGGTCATGGTTGAGTTGTTATTTTTTTCCCCTTACTCACGATTAAGTCAAAACATTAAATCATTAGTGAGCGGGTTTTTGGCTGGAAATTTCCAGTCTTGTTATGTTATTGATTAATTGCTAGCTTGGATATGTTGTTTGCATTAGAATGATGCATTAGTTGATTACTCAGCATCACCTTTTTAATCATGAAAAACATATGATATCATTACTAACATACACACACACCTACTTGTATGGTTCAGATTTTAAATATTGCCTATTCATCTTAATTAATGCCAACCATTGATACAACAAAGAGTATTTCTATCTTGATGAGGGGATAGGTAGTGGGTTGGGATGAAGGAGTGAGATACAAGGACGTGTTGTTATTTTTAAAATTGTGATTTAATTACCACGACTGTGGCAACAAAAAAAAACGGAACTAATTTCATGTTAAAATCAAAAGCTCAATGGAATTTTACATGAAGTGTTATTTGGTGCATTAATACAAAGAATTATCATATACATTTCGAGGCATAGGATGTGATACCCTATTGCTGTTTTAAGCTATTAGAAGAAAAAAGCTGTAGAAAGGAAACAAAAAAGGAGAGATATCTACCTGTTACATGAACACACACACACACACACACACACACACACACACACACACACACACACACACACACACACACACACACACACACACACACACACACACACACACACACACACACACACACACACACACACACACACACACACACACACACACACATACAACAAGGTGGTATATAGAAATATTATAATGCAATGTTGCACCCTTTTTTAAGCTGAGCATTGAAAATGATTCAACTTGCACACAGATTTCATAAGTTATTTCTTTTCATCTAAAGAGCATTTCAGTATAAGTTAGTGGTTAAAGAGCTATAAACTCACCAGGTAGAAACTCAAATGCAAGGTTATTCTGACTAAGACTCTGGCTGGGTGGGTGTAACCCTCCTCCTCCTCCTCCTCCTCCTTGTAAAGTTCCCCTGAACAACTTCCCAAATGCTCCTTGTCCTAGAGAGGCTTCAACTACTATCTGATGAGGGTAGAGTTCCTTGCTAGTGCCCAGTGGAGTGGGGGGGAGATAGACAGTGCTTCCACATGGTTTTAAGGGAGAATGGGAGGGAATCCTCTTGCTGGAGTTTGACTGGAAAAGGAAAGCAAAAATATTGTATCACACAACATGATAATAATATATTGAAAATGACAAATATTACAAAATGTACTACAAAAAAATACATACATACATATATGAATGCATGCATGCATACACACACATACATACATACATACATACATACATACATACATACATACATACATACATACATACATACATACATACATACATACATACATACATACATACATACATACATACATACATACATACATACATACATACATACATACATACATACATACATACATACATACATACATACATACATACATACATACATACATACATACATACATACATACATACATACATACATACATACATACATACATACATACATAATGCCAGATAATAAAAGTATGATTTTACACATACAGACATACAACCTGTATCAAACATATAAAACATCACACATGTGATTATTTGTGGGTTTGATTAAAAAATAAAAAAAAGTACTATTTTTAAAATTTATAAAAGGGAGAGAGAAAAGAGCAGAAGTAACACAAACATTTAAACTAGATGGAACATTACTGACAATTGTCGATGTTCTTACCTCCGTTTGAACATGTACACTTTTCTTCCTCAAAGCAGAGACAAGGCCCAGGGGCACAATAATGACCACTGCAAATAGAACCATCACAGTTGCCATGCCAACAGCAGCAAACACTAAGACATGGCTCAAATCTAAATAGAGAATGAATAGGAAGATTTATCAAGTTCGAAAATATTTACATGTGTGATCACCATCTATAATGCACATCATACACAAAGCAGCCTCTAGGAGAGTGAGGAAGAATATTTACTGATATTGCTGGATGAGGTTACGTTAGAGTCCTTCCCTACTGGCACTTTATGGGGCAAAGTGAGATCAGTCGTGTTGATGCATTGTGGCACACTCCAATTGCTCAGAGATCCATAAACACTTTTACTTCTGACCTGCAGAAATGGCGGATACATGCAGCATCATGGCAGAGGGGGTGAGGAGATCTTGCTGGTGGTAGCCACCAAATAAATTATGAAATAAAAGTGTAAAATAGATTATACCTGCACGTAGAAGCAGCTATTGCGTGGCATATCGGAGGGTACAGTGGCAGTAAACTTGAGGTGGTTATGGTCAGAACCCTGCAACATAAAAAAAAGAAAAAAAAAAGAAAAAAAGAAGAAGAAAAAGTAGAAACGAGAAAAGAACAAAGAAGGGTGTTGTTTCGATCAACAGAGGTCCATGTGAAGTCTACTGTAGTTGTCTAATAAAGAACTGGTTCAGGGTATGATGAGGTATAGAAAAAGTTTTGGCTTGACAACCAAGTAAGAATTGCATTGGATTGGATGCAATTTAGGGAAGGTATTCTCGTAGGCTCTTTGTCATTGGACTGCCTGGAAATACTCAGATGCTGTAATACTAACTCCCACAGGGAGAGAGCCAGAGAGAAAGAGATGAAGGGAAGGATGGGCTCTAAATAAAGAAGTATGGCTATTTCGTTGCAATTATGCTGCTCTCAGGACCTCCAAAATAGTATCAGTGTTGTGATATATGACAAACTCACATGGATTTTTTCCAGAGCAAAGACCTGTCCCACAGTCGTTTGTCCTTCCTTAGCTGCGACCTCTGCTAGGATCACTTGATACCCATGCACAGACTTGCCCACAGCTGTATCCCACGACACACTCACACTCAACTCCAGCTGCTTCAGGACCGGGTCAAATGACAAATAATTTGTAGACTTGTCTAACTTCACATTAGTGATCGGATCTGGACCGAATGGAAGCGATGAGAAGAAGCACTTTCTGACATCAGGAATTAGGATCTTGTCTGCAGGAGATCTTGGTATAACTTTCAACTGATATTTGGGGTTGGGGAGGAGGAGATGGTTCAACAGATAATATGAATATCACATTGCAGGTAATACTGCATGCTCCAGCAAAACACGAAGTTAACACACATATGGAAATCAATTGCGGAGTTGTTTTTTTTTTAGGAGACAAAAATGGTTGGGTATCTATTTTTCACTGTGCATGTGTTGTATTTCCTTGCAGTATCCTGGTTTATCGTGTGCAGCATATCTTATTGTCTGTCTGTCTGTCTGTCTGTCTGTCTGTCTGTCTGTCTGTCTGTCTGTCTGTCTGTCTGTCTGTCTGTCTGTCTGTCTGTCTGTCTGTCTGTCTGTCTGTCTGTCTGTCTGTCTGTCTGTCTGTCTGTCTGTCTGTCTGTCTGTCTGTCTGTCTGTCTGTCTGTCTGTCTGTCTGTCTGTCTGTCTGTCTGTCTGTCTGTTGTTTATCTGTTGTCTGTCTGTCGGGTGGTGGGTCGGTCTGCCTGCTTGTCTATTCATCTGTCTGCCTACTTGTCTGCCTGCCTGCCTGCCTGCCTGTCTATTTTTCCGCCTGGTGTGGAATTAAACTCATTCAATAGTGCTGCATCCACTCTCCTAAACTCTAGGAGTTACTCACAGTGATATAAGCAAGTTTGGAGAAAGATTGGTAGAAAAACAGCCACTTTTGGCATTTTAAAAATGTTTTGTGGAGACAGCGTCTTTAATCTGCCAGCAGATGAACAGTTCTGTGTGATAATTCCATCCGTGGCTGTGATGCAGCCAATAACAATGTAGTGTTTGTGGTGTGTGCAAATGAACTAATTGATTCTGACACAGAAATATTCTTGTTATCTGAATCTTCTTTCCTTTCACAAGAAAAATGTTTACACGAAACAAGAATGTGACTGAATTATGACCACTATTGTTTAGTTTACCTAGCAAAGGGTACGAGCAATAATAAAATAATTACTTGAGTAAAGTCAGTAAATACCAATTATGAATGAATACAAGTACTAAAGTTCGGCCCATAGATATGGTTGTTGCTATACAATAACTGCCATGGTGATTCCTCATTGATGGGACACAAGTCAACCAGATTTCCTCAACAGAACAACTTCCACCGTTGTGCACAGGTACATTTAATCAAATCATCACCAAATTTTAAATATTCTATAATACACAGATTATGATTAAAGGTTTATATATCAACCTGTTGGTTCGTTCTCCCCTAAATTAGCTGTTCAAATTTGTCTAGTTATGTTGCATTGGTTATATGACTTAAAAACTATTTCAACTGGATATAAAATATCATAAATATTTGAAACATATTGCCATCTGAATATAAAAAGTAGGAAAAACTTTTTGTGTCCTCGGCAAAATACACACACAAAAAAAAAATTATTATTTCAATAAAATTATGCAAATTTAGTAATATTGATGGCATCTCCTATGATATATATTTGAGCTGGTTCACTTGTAGACATGTAACTTGTTTACCTGAATGGTGTAGTATGCCTCAGGGTTGGAGTTGTACACTACAGAGCCAATATACCTACTGTAGCTCAGGGAGTCCTTCTGTGACAGAAAAATAGTCACAGAATCAATATTTATCTAAGGTACAAAAGTTTCCAAATTCTTATAAGGTAGTTGTTTGTTGTTGTTTTTTAAATATCACAAAATTAAGATATTGGCTTACATTGAAAGCATAGGTTGAATTTATATCCAGCCTGTCATGATTTCCATCAGCCTCTTCTGGAAGGTTCAATTGAACCTGTACCTCAAAGCCACTGATGAAATCAATTAGGGCATTAGAGCTGGGAAGAGTCCAAGAAACTTGGAATTGGAAAGTTCCGTCAATTTCATTCCAGGATCTGTCACATCCAAACGCCAGAGGAACTGGGTGGGAAACTACAACAAGAAGTGAAAAATAGTTTAATGTCATTGTTTGATATTGTTTATTAGTTATTACAGCTGTAAATATTTAGTTAGTGTTTGTGTAATCGTTTTCTTGTTGAAGTTAATTAAGTTACAACAGCTGCTGTTGTGTAATTTTAAAAGAGAAAAACAACAGATAATTTGCTACCTTCTTGATTAAGTTTGTACAAACTAATGCTACCACAGTATTGCAACTATAATTACTATAGATAACCTACATAATGCAGGTGTTCCTTTCAGTATTACATATTAGAAACCAAGATTTAAGGAGAAAAATAACAGAACAGCATTTTAACTGTCTTATTAATTAAGTTTGTACATCAGTATAATTTAACTAATGAACTAATCTTACCACAATATTGTAACTACAATTATTATAGATTACTTATAATACAGCCTACAGTAGGTGTCTCAAAATTCCAGTATTCAAATTAGGCCCAAGATTCCAGATACACATTGTACTAAACGACCCACAGCACATGAAGTTACACAATAGCATACTTGATCTTTGGCTGTCCTCTACGAGGATGATGTTGTCCAGGGCTGGTCTTGCTGAGCCCACAGTCGGTGAAGATGTGATCTGTGGAGATAAAATTGGAGTTCCATGCTTTGATATAAGAAATATTTTGTGGGTAGTATTGATTATCAAGATAAGCAAGTACAATATATAATAGACCCTTCCCATTCACAATAAGGGAAGGTGAGTGGGGGGTGGGGGTGGGATGGTGAAGGTGGTGAGAGAGGTGGATGAGTGGGTGGTGAGGGGTGGATGAGTGGGTGGGGGAGAAGAGGAAATTACCTACTGAATAAGAGGCTGGTTGGGGGAACCCCCAACAAAAATATGTACACAAAATATTACTTATTAACTTACAGATACTGCATAGCAACATTTATTCACTGGCCCATTTCTAGGAGTTTTGGCCCTCAGAACTGCAGTCGTAGCTGTCTGTATGCATGAGTATAATCAGCAGTATGAAGAGATATTGTCTTTGTGAATGAAAGACAAGATAAGGGGAGATGGTGGAGGGTGAAGATAGGATGATATGGTGTGGAAAGAGAAAGTGAATAGGTAAAATGAGGATGGAAGGAAGGGAAACTTAATGGAGAGTATAGTCATGCTAGAGGATAGGAGGAAGATAAGAAAAGGTGGAGGTTGAGCTGCCAAGAGTAAAGATGTGAGGATAACTTACTTTATGAGATGTGTACACTACTTGTTCATTAGTTCCACAGGCATCATTGTCACCACAAGAACCGACGCCAAATGGAGCAAGGTGGATGAAATAGTGTCCCAAGAAAGAGTATCCTAGCACATATAAGTATAAAAAAAAAAGAAGAATATTTGGACTACAGTTTATTATAGATTTCTTTGAAATTAATATCATGGGACAGAGTCTTTCTAATGTTCATCTATGCTATGATTTAAATAACAACAAAATATATCGATAATCTATCAAGGAAAAAAAATGGAGAAAGACTTGGAGCGGAGAAAAAATTTCTAGTCCAATATAATAATATTAAAAAAGAATGAGTTATAAGAGAAAAGACAAAATTTAAGCTGAAAAGTCCTCTGAGCCCTTTCTTTCACTTGTGGCACACACAGGTCTAGGAATATTTGGAATGGTGGGTGGGGGGGGGGGAGGGGCAGCATACATCCTCAAGTTTTGCTCAAGAATGGATGTTAAACTAATTGTTTACTGTTTGGAAACACCATTATTTGTTGTTACAAATGATTGGTTGCAACTAAGTGATTTTGCTGTAAGAAAACTCTGTGGCTACAACAAAGTACTTTTTTATTGTATAGAAACCCAAAAGCTGTAAATCATGCCACAATTTTTAACTTCACCATAAGTGTTCTAAATGATTATTCTGCCTAGTCTAAAACACTATACTTTAATATTGCCACAGGTCTTAGTGGGGGACCACTCTTGTTCAACCTCACATGTCATCGCAGTGTGGGCAAGCCTTCCACATGCATGGAAACAGATTAATTAAGACCATCTCCCACACAAACACATTCTATGTTACTTGAGCCTATCTCTACATGAAGATCAGTTATTCGTATTTGACCCCAAACTCAATAGGAATATAAAATAATGCTAATAAATTAGGCCCAAGAGTACAGCCATAATGTAGTGAATAGCTATAATTCAGTTTGCTCGCTACTGAAGCTCGCATCCAAGCACTTGGAATATAATCAATGATCTGAGGGCCAGTTGAATAAATAGTGGGCACTCCCACACCCAAACCCTCACCCTAGGTGTACTCATACATGGAAGTTAATTACACAATGGTATTTAAGTCACATGACATGTGAACATCACCAATATCACATATGAATGCTAAATATCATGTGATCCTTACCTCTGGGCCTTTTCCAGGATAAGTGTATTTCCGCATGCTTCCAATAGCCAAACCTTGTGTCTGCATAGAAGTCGTAACTGATGAAGCTGATGTCAGGGTTGTCAGGATAGTCCTGGATATCCTCTGCAATCAAAAATAGTAACATGACATTATATGGGTTCCATTTAATTAGCTACTATGTATTATTGGTACCAGTTAGGTTCAGTGAAATTTGATGTGACAAGGTGATTAAATAATTCAAATAAATTCTAAATGACAGTTTAACTAAATAATTAAATAAAATTGACTCGATAGGTTAATTAAAAAGAACTAGTCTTAAATTAAATGGAGAGAACATAAGAATTTCAATTTTTTTAGGCTAGTCCTTTCATTTCAATTTCATTTTTTGAGAATCATATTTCTCTTTAACAAGACAAGGAATTAAAAAGTCCCCAGTCAACCTAGATCTTCTAGCCACCAAAACAAGGATCACTTTCAAAATGAAGCTTCTCAGAGGTCATAGAATGAGCTATCTCTTGATATCAAATCCATTCAAATGAATAAAGTATTCAATTTTTTATTTTTAAAAAAATTTTTATTTGCCCATAAATATTGTCTATGTCACCTTAATTCAATATTAATTCAACTTTGAATTAATGGACCTCAAAAACCAGTTTAAATACATGAAATAACCATGACATAATGACTTTACAGGTTGAATTAGATAAACTCAAATGAGAGTCAAACTAATTCAATTTTTAAACAACTCTGATTAGTACATATATTAACAGTCAACATAAGAGTGGTTTTACTAAGTTATTCCATGATCTATCAGGTCATGTAAGATGAATAAAAATATCAATTACTTGTCTATTATTACAATTTCACGGTGTAAAAAGCAATTTGTCATTCATACCTCCATAGACTCTTTCAATAGTGCTGGTGGTGGAGATCCTGGATGGCCCAAACTTATTGATGGCATAGTACTGCACCAAGACATCAGTCTTACATGCAAATGCCTCCAAGTCTAATGGATTCTCCAAAGTGCTCTAAAAAGGTGGAGGTGGGTATGTGGTTTGTAGAATTAGAAGAGGAACACATGTATATGTATTGTGATATGTAATTTTATGTTAAAATAAAAAGAGAGTAATTTATAGGATTACTAGTAGAGTGACCTGGTATCGCCCAGGACATTATACTTGTTAGAAGAAAAAAAAAACACACAGCACTTATCACAATATAATATAGTTATAAATTATATCCTAACTGTTGGATTATTTTCTCTGTTTGGTTAATAAAGTTGTGAGGCCTAATGCGTGATCTACTCCAATGCATCCCACCCAGGTAGACTATATTATTGATTTATCCTGAAGAACAAACCCACAGCAGACTCTGAACAGATATGAATACAACCCATTATGTACTGAGGGGGAATTTTGTCTTGTAGATTTCCATTAGCTTAATTGTAGGGAATGTTTTACAACACAAAACTAATGAATATCCTTTATGTATGGTAAACATAGCAATGTTCATAAATCATTTCACTTCCATAAATGAACAATAAATTAATTCAATGTTATTTGTGGTTCCTATCCCCTTTTGAATGGTGTTGGTGAATATTCTGTCATAACTCTCTCCTTGTCATTCGAGACTATCATGTGACCTTTCGTTCTGTTTGGCTCAAACATATGGCTATGCTCCAAAGTTGAAGTACAGAGCGACTAACATATATACAACATCCGCTTTGCACACAAGATGGGACTTGGAAGTGAAAGCACCAGGATAATTGAGTGCTTCAAAAGCCACCATCAAGGAGATTAGTGTTAACAAAAAAGTTTTTATTGAAGCAGATGTGAAATAGTGGCCAAACAGTATGCTTGATCCACCAAACAAAAATAGAAGATTTTCTCATATGTAAATTGAATTGTGAACATATCTTGCTTCTACTTGGGTTACACAAAAATATGAACAACTTTCTGACAATGACTATATCCTTGATATGGAAGCTGGATCAAGAAAAAAAAATGCCCATGGAGTTTTGTCTCTTTTTTGTTGTTGAATGATCAGTGTGACAAAAGTGCATATTAAACTTAATATTGCATGAAATAGAGCTGTAATAAGACCATTTTGTGAGCCACTTGTGTGAACCACTCTTGTGCTAAGTTTGTGTAGCTAAACTTGATGAGTGCCAAGTAGAAACATGGTAAAGTGTGGTTGAAACACACCCCACCATATGCTTGAAGCCAGATGTGATTAACAAAGCTTACAACCTCTGGTAGCTGAAAAGTAAGCTTCCAAAAAGAAGTTTACCATATCAAGCTATCCCATCCGTCTATAACAATACATAATTAGCACTCAAATTAATATAACATCAATCAATTGTTTGAATAATCTTGGCTGATTAATTTACTTTGATTGAATTATATCAATACAAGTAACTTGATTGTGTGCCACTAACTTTGGCATAGTTGCCCTGTACATATGCACAAATGGTTGAGGTGGGAAGGGAATATATATATATATATATATATATATATAACAAAAAACATTTGGTCTCATCCCATATTGTCAATAAGGACAAACTTGCAGTTCAATTTGCAGGGGTGGATCTGGGATTTCGGGGACAGGGAGGGGGTTTGTAAGTGAGATAAAAAAAATTTATAAATTCATTTATTCGTCAAGATAAAAGGTTTTAAAAATTTTCGGGACTGTACTTCAAACACAGAATTCAGCAAAATTAAATGCAAAATGTGGCCTATTTTGAAATAGAAAATCACTGGTTCTATCTGCTTGGTACACCAGATGAAATTCAATTGTAATGTCCATCTAATCTAGAATTGCTCAAATAAATTTATTATGCTTGTGCTGCCACACCCAACCAGAAAAGTTTAAAAAAATTTATGGTCAATATTGATGATTCCTATACGGATTCTATATTGAGGGTAAATTAAAAGAAAATTATCTGGTAGGGATAATAGATGATGTATTTCAGACCACACCCTAATCTTCACTCACGAAGCCACCATACTTATTTACTTACCAGCCAGTAGTAGGCCATACTATTAGTCATCACTTTGAGCACTCTGACCATGAAGCTGGTGAGGTTGAGTGTGGAGGAGTCTATCGTCCCGAGGGAGGTATTCCCAGGACTCAGCAAGTATCGTCCAGCTTTATGGTCCCCAGAGGGAATCTTGATTCGAGGGCTTGAGCGAGGTCTAGGAGGTACCGAAACATCATTGGCTGGGAAAGGGAAAAGAGCGGGAAATGATTTGAATCCCGGTTGTTCAAGTTCATGCATATAATTATGATATGTGTGGAGCCTATTTTGAGACTGATTATTTGAAGTTTGTGGCTTATCTAAGTACATAACTTGAGATAGATATGACCGATATTGACAGAGAACAATCATGGCTTTTCAATGTCAAGAGTGAAAAAAATTCACACTAAATTGATTAGCTAGCTGGTACAATATCTACTAAGTAAAAAGAAAGAGACTACGTTTTCATCTATTAGTGGCTTTTTCCATGACAAACATAATTGTATTAAACTGTTGGGCAATATCAACCAATCTTATATTCTATTTTGTGGCCTGGTTATTGCTCAGCTCTGTCATAATATTGAATATTATCATATTATCTTTATATGCATTCATTCAATTCTTATTTTAATGTGGTGAAACATTCTCAGTCACTCTCTTGTTTTGGCAAATTTGTTCACAGACAACCTTATGCTATTTTAACTTCCTTAGCAAAGGAAGGACAGTTATTAAACCTGGACTGTTCGCACGTATTCTTGTTAACTCACTTACACAATGTCTTTATCTCAGAATAAGCTCTACATCCAAGTCCACAATAGGCAGTACTCTGTGGATTGTAAGAGTACATTAAAACAAATTAATAGAGTGTAAACAATGCTACGGCATGGGCATGAATACACTTGGACAATAGATTGGGGGGGGGGGGGGGGGATAATTCTAACTGGTTGTCATGCTAATGAAGAAAAATGAAAGAATAATTTGTTCTATTAGCTAGTTATTTATTCCTAATTTTTACAAATCAAGAGCTAAAAAAAAATAAATCAATAAAATACTCACACATTGCCTCTGGCACGAGGTTTCCTCTTGATCACATGATGCAAAGCCTTCACAAGCAATTTCACATTGAGATACCTGTATGATGGAAGAAATATATAGCTGAGGAGAGTGAATGCATTTATCAAAATATTTGTATATATATTTAACTACAAAAGGATTTCTCTAATCTTCTGTTTCAGTGTACTGTTATATCATTTTATTAATAACTAGCAGCATATACACAGCTTTGTCCAGGATATAATGACATGCCCACAGGAAAAAGTGTGACCTAGTGTTACCCAACCCATTTTCCTACCAGATTCAAGTTGTTCACGTGCTTCTAGGTCTCAAGATCCATAAATTTGACAGTTCATAAATACTGTAAATGGATTGCATCACTTTTGGAATTTTTGATCTGACATGCCCATAGGAAGACATATGGTCAGGTGAGCCAATATTTTTATGGCTAAAAGCCATTCACTGTGTTAGGATGTGCCTATTTTGAAGTGCGGGTTATAATTTTATGGTGGTTTTGCAGGAGAGTGGTGTGGCCAAGTGTGACCCAGCCTATGTCCAAGAGTTGTCCAAGCACCACTTTAGGCATTTTCAGCCTCACAAACCCACTGGAAGATGTTTGAATAGAAATAACCACACTGAGTAGAGAGTAGCCAATCATATCTAATTCATGCTTCTGCATTCACGAAAGTATTACAGTAATCCCACTCAAAAGAGACTGACACACAATTCATAATAACATTAGTCTTTCAAGAGGGGTGGTCTTTGATCAGGGGATGGGTGGAGCTTCTTTGTTAAAAAAGTTCGTGCCTTCACAAATGCACTGTGAAATGATTATTCATTGCTGTGCTGAATGTGTTGGACATTTTAGTTGTGTATACTCATAACTGTAAACATGTACAAGTATGTTAGGGATATTGCTTTTATTGCACTGTATACAATGTGTACTGTACAAATTCATTGTGGTGAATATCCATCATAAATGGAATAATAGAGTGGAAGAGTAGTTAACAAATTAAATCAAATGAAATCTGTGGGTTTAGTTTGCTTGAGTCACCTACAATCGCACATGGATTTCTCTAAAGCATCCTTGCTTTTACTAATGATTCCAATACTTAGCATTTTGATGAGCAATAGCAAAATCCCTCAATTCGAGCAAATACCCGACAACTTTTCCTGCCAGTACAGTAGATGTGGCTACACTGTCATCATATCCTTTCTCCTCCGCCTCCTTTCTACATGAGAGGAATGTGAAGATGTTTGATCTCTGGCATCAACCAAACGTTTGTTCGCCCAATCCCTTCAAGTGTTTCACTGTGGGCAAGGTCAGCACCACAAGTAACATCTTTCACAATATAATAGCTACATTCTACACAAAATACCTCTCAAAGATAGATGCTAGATAATTTCATTTCCTCTAGTTTTGCTATCTGCAAGTTGTCATACCACAAGTCAGTGTGAACACCTACAAACACTTCATATTATTGAGAACTGTGCCTCTGTGATGATGAGCTCAGTGGGAGAATAGTAAGTGTTAGCAAGGTCAAACCACTGCCACCTCCAGGCAGAAAGAGGTCTGAACTGAACCTACAACCTGAGTACATGTCCTTTCTCAGTTCTCACCTAAGGAGGTTCCCTAACAATAGACAAGGATTTGGATAGGTTGAGGTAGCACTCATTCAAAAAATCAATAAATCTCTGGGACATAGTTCGCACCATTTTTTTCAGTTGTAAGGATCATCATCTTGCATCTGTGTATAAGTATTCTTTATCCTCCCTTTTTTTCTTTTCCAAATTTTTATTTTATAGGTCGCTAGGTATTTAAATTTCAGTATAACTTTATATCATAGCTGTCCATAACTTTAGTCTACTTCATCATAACTGCTCTAAATGATATCAATAATGATAATAATAAGTAACGATCTTAATTTAGTTATAATCAAAAATTAAAAAAAAAAAAATTATAATAATGGTAATAAGTAACAATTATAGCAGTAATAAAGTTCTTTGAGTGTTTGATTGAACATGCTTAGTCATGGCAGAGGGAGTAATCAAAACGATAAATAGAAACTATAAAATTATGGCTGATGTAATTCCATTTCATAATCAATTAAATATGGCATGCAGTATCATTTTGGAAGCTAACCCATCCAAATAACTTATATGATATTGCATGCAGATGAGCCCTGGGTTTAATATGTCTTCTGTTTCCCTTGCTTTTCCCTCCTTGCTTATTGGCTATAATTATCTCTCCTCTTTGGCTAAATTTGACACCATGCACAACTATCAAAGCTCTGCAGAATGTTACAGCCCAAGCCATAACACTTCTAGCCTTGAATTTATAAAATACATATTGTATGAAGTGCTAAATAAATTTAACCATAACTATCACTAAAGGTTGTAGGCAAATTTGACACAATGACGTGATAGAATTATAAAACTGCGATTTGGGGCACACGTATGTTTCTTCATTCCCACCCCCTCCCACCATAAAGTAACAGTGAGGGATTAGATACAACTGAGATAAAAACGAACAAATAAGTAATTTGGAGACAATTACAAAAATGCATGTCATCACTTCTTTTTTTTTTTTTTACTTTTTTATATTTTTAAACTACACAATTTTTTCCCTTTAAATTGATATTTTTTTGTTCGATTTGAATACATGGTTTTATTAGATGGCTTATAATAATTTTTTTAAATTTTTTACACAAACATTATTTAAACATCGCTAAAGCAGTATTTCTAGTGTCTTCTATATATACAGTTGATTGAATATTTTCCATCAGCAGGTGTAAAACTGACCAATATTTGGTGCATGCAAGAGAAATGTTGGTGGCATGGCCAAATCAGTGTACTTCAAGGTGATGAGCTTGAATTGTAAGTGGTTGCTACAGGTTATATTTAGCAGCTATGATTTTATTTATAAGCAATGCGGAGGGGAATGAGGTTTAGAGATGTCATAGAACCCATTACTGATGGCCTGCACCACACCCACAGCACCATTCACTGTTTGTTAGTTTCCAAAGGCTTCCTTCATGTTGCATGGTCTTTTGAAGTTGTTCACTTCATTGAGCAAATAGTCTGTCTGGTGGTGGAGTGTCATCTTGTTGCATAAAGACCTGTGGTTATCTCACAGAGCAAGAAAAGAACTGTGGCCCCACACAGACCAGAGGTGCAGCGTAGAACTGTGCCTCAATGCAAGAAAGTGGTCCAATCCACTGGTGATTTATGAACTGTCGAAGTATCAAATGGCAGACAATACAGACCTTGTGGTTAGCATCAAAGAAACACCATTCTTTGATGCACCTATTGAGTGCTCTACAGTCCCACTATGATTCTAAGCTATGTTTTCAAAATGCCAGACTGGGTATAATCTTTATATAAAACAAATATTAATATATACAGTATTTATACATATTCATTAATATTCATATCTATAGGCAATTATATAATTTCTATGGCATTATTAAAGGATTATTGCATATGATGCCATTGAAGATCTACCAACCACATGCTTTTAAAGCATGAATCTAAACTTAATGGGATATATCTCTTAGAAGTGCCTTCTTCATTCCTTAACCTATCCCTACCATGGAAAGACACCCACGGGGAATAGAGAAAAGAAAAAAAAATGCATGAGGCAAAAACAATAAGTAAATAAAATTTTGATAATTTGCGATGAGGATCAAAGGGCTAGTGAATTCCAATTAGTTATACATTAGAGTAAGTGTCATAAACTTAAAATGAAACAAAATATTAGCAAATTAATAGCAATTGAACTGAGTGTATAATGGTGACATCCTTTTAAAGTGAAAGACCTAATTAGTTTTAAACAAAAACAAAACAAAAAATGATGTTTATCATAATTAATTGATAAAACAATCATTGACCAATGCAGGAAAGAGTGCAGGCAGGTCAGATAAAGAGAGTATTATTGCACAAGAGAAATATGATAAGAGGTATACATCAAATACACTTAAAGCTTTTTAAAGCACTTATGTACTTTTAAAAGTTGTAACAAAAAAGAGTTTAATATGAAACCCAAGAATATTTTACTTAAAAGTTTCTTGATGCATTGTCAAGCTACTTTATATAAATTTCTAGCTGCCTAGTGTGGAATTCTCCCTGTGGAATTCTCCCTGTGTAATTTCATCCTACGTAATGACACCCTGATCAACAGATCATACTTCAAACTGCCTGAACCAAGTGTGCTATACATCCAGTGGGGAACACTATTCACATTTGACATTTAATATCCTCTAGTGCCACTCACACAATGACGAGAACACGAGTTCACAGACGTCCTCATAGTAATGCAGCCTTCTCTGCACTCCTGAACCTGTTATATGCACAAAGAAAAGAAAGGACAACAAAAAAAAAGGAAAAAGCTTTAATGGATATGTTCCACAGCTCATGCACTCAACTAACCTGTTGAAAAGCACTGCAATCTTCTTCCAGAGCCTGATCTGTGACAGATGGCCAGATGGGATGAAGGAAAGACACCTACAGATGGGCAGAAGAGAGAGAAGAGGTAACTACATCACCACCTTAAATAAAACCATTGTATTGCATAGCTTATAAATGTAGCAGGACTACTCTATGCAAAAGCATTGAATTCAATAGTTAACATCTGTTTGGTTTTCTCAGGTATTCAAAATTTCCTGTTGATGGAAGTGTTAAATGGGTTCTATATAGCATGACCATAATATTTTCATATTTATCATTATCACTTTCATTTGATTATTCTAATAACATTTTCAATAATTGATTTCTACATTTTTAAAATAATTAGTGGAGATAAGGCAACAGGAAATTTGTAGTAGTGATCACTTAAGCAAAGAAACCAGCCTGAATGATGTTTAAAATTGCAACATAAAATGTTTCTTTTACAGAGGGGAAGTCCCTAAAATTAATAAGTCCTGATTTTCGGTGAGTTTTCCTAGAAATTACAGTAATATCTTCCATCTGAAGAAGGTAGTACAATTACCCTCTTTATTGGACAGAATGGTAACCCGAGGTTATTTCTTCCTCTTAAAAAGGACCAGATATATGTTTGTTTTTAGACCAATTTGACACTTTTGGACACCAGGTTAGGACTTTTTAGACCAGTACAACATCTTTTAAACCTTGCTGGTCCAACAATGGACTATATAATGCATGTTGAAGATTATTTTCACTCAAATTTCAATCTTTTACATTCATTAAAGTACACTAAATTGAACATATGAATTAAAAGCTAAGCTACAGTTAGAATAGAACAAACTTCATGTATGGCTGATCCTGGATAGGGAAAGTTTAATTCGACAACTCATGTGTTACACTCCCCTTCAAATATTGAAAATAGACCTTAAGCTCAAGCATTAATGAACGACAGAAACAATATCACGCAGAAGAGCCAAAATGTTGTGGGCTCCCACACTTGGATATGCTTTATGTGGGCCGTATGGTTTATGCATCCATGCATTTAAATAACACCAGGATATGTGTTTCTATAGAGTAACCAAGGACACTCAGGCTGAGGTTTGGAACAAGTGATCTATTCGCCATTTGAGTTGTGACACCAAAGCTCCACAGAAAATCCTCCTCATGTTTCCACACAATAGATTTAAACTTCATTTGTGGACACTTCAAAAGTACCCAACTTGTTACAATGTTGTGTTGCATAACTGATGCAGGTGTGATCAATTTATAATCATTGCAAGTAATTCAAACATATGTAAATATAATTATGTGCACTGTGATATAATACTACCCTATTAATACAATTATTATTTTAAAAATATATGGACACTCTCCCCCAATGCAATTCTGCTAATGAATAACATTAGCACAGAGATGAAAACACACAAATGGGATTACTCATATCAACAATTATACTCCATCACTCTCAGTGCCCTAACATTTCCACTTGTACAATATTTGTATTCTTTCTACTGTCATTTAGCCATCATTGAAAGAACGTTTTTTTTTTTGTTTTTTTTTTTCTAAATTAGGGAAGTATTACAGATTTAAATATCATCCCTAATGTGTTGAATATTTCCTCACAGCACTTAGCCTGACCAAGCTTAATAGACATGGTTGTGAAAAAGCAGGGTAGCACTGGCAATGTGTACACACCAACTTATTGTCTACAATTGAGAAATATTTTATGTGATATTATGGCTAACATAGGGCAGAGCTGCATTAGGGTTCATGGGATAGAGGCACATATTTAAATAGAAATTTGTTAATGCTTTCCATTAAATAGAGATGTTGAAATTTATGATTGTTCCTAATTACATACATATCAAACAGTGTTCTAATATCAATCCAACCTTAATTGAATTATTTCTCTGACCGTTGACCTGCAGAAAGAAGAAGAAAAATATGTAGTCACAATGTTGGAATGCTATCAACACAGTCAGTTAAACAGTCAATAAAATATAATACTTGCGATTTGTATGTGTACATGCGCAAGAACCACAAACACACAGTAATGAACATCAATTTACAAAGCATTAATAAAAACTAACAATTTTTCAAGGTTAACATGCAAAAAAGAGGATTACTATTGCATTGGAGACAGAGATAATAAACGGCATTGTGTTCCAACAAGAGATATTCTAAATTTTAGTAATCTATTAGAATTCACACATAGACCTGCCGAAAGTGCCTGGGATCAGACCAATGATCTTAATTCTAATGGACAACCTGCATAAATCACTTTCAACTATAGCCTGTGCCACAAACAAGTCGCAAATAAAACTAGACATAAACCAGCTAGGATATAGTTTTGTCTCAGAAAAGTTTCCAAGATTCCAACTCCTATGTTGTTTCTTCGAGGAAACTTCTTATGGGAAATTATGTATCTAAAGAAATAAGTCATGCCTTTTTCCACAAGGGATTTAAAACTACTCCTTGCAATGTGGAAGTTAAGCACTACGTATATGCTTGTTTTACATTCGGTTTCAGTTGTGGAATAGCTAGTATTTTACAAAAGTTTAATGTAATTAGGTTCGATGATATGTTAATATGTGGCTTTTGTGCTCCTATTCCTTCCGTCAATGCCACTAATAATGATTCTATGTCGATGCAAGTTAGTCAATACATTCTATGGATTACTAACCTACAACTAATACCCAACACTTATACAGATTACTACATTTACTAACTAATAATATTCAATACATAACAGATTATTACACTAATCTAACACATACCACATGTATTATTACACTTATATACTAATGACATTCCTGTCACTAGCAATAACAGTCGTGCTGCATTAATTGCATACATATATATATACATATATATACATACATATATATGTATGTATGTACTGCTAGCATAAGGAATACAAACCAGTGACACAGTGGTCTAATCTAGCATCGTGAAGCATTCATTTCATTGGTTAGATATATATATGTACTGAATACACAGATATATATATATAAAGAGAGAGAGAGAGAGAGAGAGAATAATGGCTACAGGAGCAATTTGGCAGCTACCAACAAGGGTGGGGCTAACCAAAAACCTTCCCAATGAAGAATGGGGCAATTTGGTCAAGGGACTAAGGTGTGGCAGTGCACGATAGATGAATATCATAAAAATGATAGATTGCATAGCTGTATACCAGCTGAGCTGAAAGGGATAGGCCAAGCATGTGCCCTAAGTATACGTTTCTATTTATTTGAGCTCTGGAAATGCTTGTAAAAAGGATGCACAGAATGAAAAAAAAGAAAAAAAAGCTTTGTTCAAACAATACAGCAAGCATAATAAATACTAAATTATTGTTGTTATTTTTAAAATTTTATTTGCACATCTTTCAATTAAAAAATAAATCAAATTTTATTACCCATTGTACTTCTATATGGTTTAATAAGTAGTATGTAATTTTCTTCTATATACCACAGTCATATTCATTTATGATCAGCAATAAACACTTTCAGGTTACAGCATTAATTTATACTCCTCTCCCTCTCTCTCTCTCTCTCTCTCCCCCCCCCCCCCTCCCCACCCCATGGATACTATAGACAGGAATTGGCAACAGATTGTGATTTCTTTCCAATAGGAAAAGAAAAAAATGTTTAAAAAATTTCCTGAACATTAGTGTTCAGTCGCAAACATTCATTTAAAAGGCTACCAAGTTCCCAGGGTAACTCTTGTTTCAGGAAATCCTTGGGTGGTCTATTCATCCAATTACTACAAAATCTCAGGTGCAGAAAGTCCGACTGAATTCCCACAGGTAAACTCCTTGAAGCCCCTGAGTCGGTCTGAACACCACACATTTTGGTAGAAATTGTCTATGTTAAATATTAGTGACAGGTTGCTAAATAGAACTAGGACAATGAAAGTACACAACAAAAATTTGATAACTGAAAAAAATGTTTTTGGTTTTATTCTCTTTTCCAATATATATATAGATATAGATCTCTCTCTCTCTCTCTACACACACATATATATATATATCAAAAACCTTCATTAATTTTGCGTGACATTACAAAAAACAATGAGGGGCTGACATGAGGTATAGTGTCAAAGTGACGTACAAAAACCACTGCACATTGGGCAAAGATACCAAGTCAGGCCACTATAAAGAGGAAGTGAATAAATACAATGAATACAACAAATGACTAAGGACAGTATACATAACCAAAGTAAATGTTTATAAGATAAATAAATAAATTAATTAAAGAATAAAAATAAAAGAATAATAATGATAATAATAATAAATAAATAAAGAAGTAAATAGATAAATAAAAAAAAAATTAAATAAATGATTAGAGACAGTCTACTAATTAGAGTAAATGCTTATTTGGGGAGGTGATCTCTCTCTCTCTCTCTAGCTTTAATTTAAATCCTAGCTTAATTTTTGTCGGAGTATGTGTTTATAATGAATGGAAAGCAATTTGCAAGGAGAGTGCAGAGCATAACAGTCACACAAACAAGACCATATACAATATAGCCTCAGATCCTTTTTCCATGTTTTGAAAGAATGATTTGTATTGGATAAATTTAACTATTTAATTTTATTCATGCAGAAGTGGTTCTAATGAGAAACTTTCTTGTCAGTGGCTGAGGCCACAAATTCTCTTGTAGAAACAAAATTTTCTGAAAAAAGGGCTATAGCTATCTCATGGCTAGAATAAAGTGGATGGAATGGAATCACTAAA
The DNA here is from genome assembly GCA_963969325.1 of Lycopodina hypogea. Lineage (NCBI taxonomy): Eukaryota > Metazoa > Porifera > Demospongiae > Poecilosclerida > Cladorhizidae > Lycopodina > Lycopodina hypogea. The sequence continues at coordinate 3,571,058 of OZ017788.1, forward strand.
TTAGCCATTGTGAACCCCAGCCTTTTATATCATGATTACACAATCTCAACTGTTCCATGGAAAACCTACAAGTCAATCTTGCAAAACAACAAACAAAACATTAAAAAAAAAATACTAAAAAAAATAACGTCTCTTTCTCTTCCCCCCCCCCCCCCTAGAAAACAACAAACTGAAAAACAAACCAAAAAAAAAAAAAAAAAAAAAAAAAAAAAAAAAAAAAAAAAAAAAAAGAATAAAACAACAGTAACAGCAAGCAAAGGAATAATTATAGATAGTTTTAAAAAGCTACCTTTTCAATGCACAGCACATGGCATCGTATTAATTTTATTACGTCTCCTTCACTGCCTCTGGGAATCTCTGGAACGTCAGTTGGAATTTCACATTCTCCGTAAGCATCTCCACCACCAGAACCACTACCTGACTCCAGCGAGTCTAATCCACAGATTGCTGGATGCATCTTCAAGATGACGCCAAAGTAAAGACAGAGTAGAAATTTTAATGAAGCTTCCATGCTTACTTTCTATTAGTGCAGTACAGAATAGGAAAGAATTTCAGTCTTTTAGTAACTAAGCTATTTATAATGCAGCAAAAATATTTCTAGGTTTTCTTCAAAATTTTTTTTAAAAAAAGGGGAGAGCGGATAGCCTTTATAGTATGAGTGGGTGGGATTTTTTTAGTTCACTGTTCTCCAGCCAACCATCACGGTACGGTGCGTTGAATTATTTAGCACAATTTTGGGTGTTAACATTTCTGCTTTTATCACCTCTATGGGGTAGACCACGTCAGCTGTCACCTGGAGTGACCTAAGAAAGTTGGTTTGTTGGAAGGTTAGAGTTAGAATAGCAATAATTAGTCCTATTACACTCTATTGTCACAGCTTGACGCAAAATGTCTGCTTGTGAAAGACAAGCTCACCCCTTGGTTCAGATGGAATTAGTTAACTTCATTGAGTGAAATACCACACAAATATGATGACATTGAAATAAAATGGAGTTAGCTAGGTGGCACACAAAAATAAAGTAGGAAGGGGGAGTTCAAGATTATAAATATATTAAATGTATAAGCACAATGATGAGATCATGTTGCAATTATTGGAGTAGAGACCTTGGTGATCCTCTAGTTATAAGCTAATGTTGAATTTGTCTTCTTTATGATTAATTAAAGTTTGATGCACAAATATTGTGGCACACACTGTTGGATACTATTTACATATCTTCTGTTTCTTCAATCAGTATTTTGGGAGGCTGGTGATTCGGTTGAATATCATTACTGGAGTGTCGTTCCATGAGTGAAACATATCCATTTCTATTCACATTCAATGCTCCATCACTTCCCCTTCGAAGTATACAAACTGGTTCTGTATTTGTCCTACTCTGAGTCGATATCATTGATTGCTGGACTATTCCTGCTCCAGCTGAAAGATTAGATTCTCCAATGACATCCCGGTTAGCTAATTTTGTAGGCTCTTTGACATACCGATCTGAGGTGTCCAGTTTTCTTTGCTCCCTTTCCATTGAAAGGAGAAAACTCATTGGGCGAGGATGCTCGGAGAGCCTAGAAGCCTCCATTAACTCCTCTCCCAAAAAATTGCCACTACTAGTGAATGACAACTGGTTGGAAGATGATTGACTCCCTGGTGACTGGTGATCAGAAAACAGTCTAATGGGTGAGCACTGCTGTAGCTGTCCCTGCTTTCCTGATGGCAGAGGAGGTGAGAGATAGTTGTTACCTGCAGGTGAACACTGTCTTGGTGATGGTAACTCATTCTCGCGAATTGAAGAGTTGTTAGATGTTGATGGTCCTAATACACACCCACTATTGCTTCCAGTATCTGCATTCAGCAATAGTTTGATGGTATTCTCTGGAGCCTCAACTGATTCACAGCTACTATGACCTTTGCCAACTGAGGACATGTTTAAGAAATGAAGGGAGGAGGTTGCAGAAAGAGAACCTTCTCCATCTTCGTTCTGATTAAATGGTTTCATCAAAGAAACATCAAGAGAAAAATCGATGTAATCCCCCTTTCTGTCAGCAAGAAGCATTGAATCAATGCTGGTCTTGAGTTCACTGAAGGATGGACGTTGTTGGGGGATTTCATTCCAGCAGGAGAGCATAATATTATGGCTGTGGTGAGAATAAGGTAAGAATAATGGCAACAGAAGAATGTAACATACTACAATCATGACATAATGAATATTTCTGTAGGCGTAGGCAGAATAACGCTAGTTGAATAAGTAAGGCCTTTCCTGGAATTGGAAATTGTTGCAGATTTACCTAATTAAATACTAATTGACACTAGTTATAGTCACTGAACTTGAGGACATGCCAAAGTTACATTAAAGGAGTTCAAACAACAAATTACTTCTAATCATATTGTCTAACAGGTGCAATTATAACAAAAGTAGCTATAGAAACTAATAATGAAATTTAAACATTAACATAATCGCCCTAGAAAATTTGTAGTGTTGATTGAACTAATTCAATAAATACCATAAATACTTGCACCCATTCGCCACTAATAAGCACTGATTGAATGATTGAAAATTAGCTGAAAATAGCATTACAATCTGGTTTGTTTTTGGCTACATTAGTAGTGAACTGTTGAAGTTTGCTACAATTAGTGCAACTTTAGTCGAACAATTTATTTTAGAATTAATGGAAAATGAAGCTTTAACTGCTGTTAATGTTGGTAATGTTTCATTGTTATCTAATAGAAAACAAATTGAATTAGTAAATAATGTCTATATCCAGCAACTGTCAAATCTGGTTGGCGAGTACAATTAAATGTATATATGTTTAACAATTATTTTGCTAGTGGGATAAATTTAATTAATGACTCTAAATATATGTACTGAGACTCACAGCTACTTAGGTTGATGCCATTGCAGAGCATAGCATAGAGGATTCTCTTTGTGTTAATAGATGTTGGTGGAAAAGTAGAGTTTTTAAAATTGTTTATGAAATAATATCTGAATCAGGTGGCAGAGTTGAATCTATGCATACCAACAGAAAAAAAAGGAACTCTAACTTTGTTCATTGTTACTATGTAATGCAGCTGTTATATTATAGACAGTTAGATACCAATAAGGAGAGAAATCTGCTCATTCCAATGGGTCAAAGAAAAGGGGGGAAAGAAGAATTAATGAGGGGAAAAAATGGGGGGATGGAGGGTAAGAAAAAAGGAGAACAGCCCAGACCTGGATTTGAATCTAGGATTTCCTGCTAAGTAGATCAGTATCTTAACCATTTGGCCATGGTTTTTATAGATTTTTTTTTTTTATGTATGGAAAATTTGAATTCTTTTTTCCTCACAAAGGTGCCACTTTCAGAGAAACTTTAGGGGGAAAGAAGGAAGGAAAAGGTGGGGGGGGGGGGGGGAAGGAGGGGAGAAAAAAAAGGAAAGAAAAAATGGGGGGGGGGGGGGGAAAGAAATGGAGGGGAAAAAAGGAGAGAAAAAAAGGAAGGGAAAGAAAAAGAAAGAGAAAAAGGGTTTGGATTCGAATCTAGGATTTCCCATTTAGTTGAACATTGCCTTAACCATTTGGCCATTGTTTTTATAGGCTTCTTTTTTTGTATGGGAAATTTAATTTCTGTCAAGGGGAATCGAACCACTGATCTTCAGCTTGAAAAACTTAAGCATGAGCCATGATTTTTATAGACCTTTGTGTATGGAGAATTTGAAATCTTTTTTTTTTTCCCAACCAGGGGTGGCACTTTTGGAAGAAAAAAAGAGAGGCCTATTATCTCTGCAGGGTTTAGCCACACATGTCAAAAATGTTTCATTCAAATATGTCAATAACAGTGGTAGGAGTAGGCAGACAGGCAGAAAGACAGACACACACACTGCCTGAAATCCTTTCCTGTATGATAATCTCCAACTGCAGTTGGATAATAGCCCAAGTGAGTTCACCACCAGTCAGTCAGAAAAAGAAAGCCAGTGAGTAAAACTCTGTTCTATAACTATTAGATCCAAGAGGTACATCAATAATTCTGGTTAGGTAAGTGAACAGCTTATTCATTTTATTCTAAAACACACACTCAAACTTTATCTAAATTAGGAATCTGATTGTTCAGCATTGCACCATGCCTCCAAAACATTATGAC
>OZ017788.1:3575361-3710045 GCA_963969325.1 Lycopodina hypogea
CTTGTGCTGTTCTCTGAATGGAATAAAACTGAATTGACATCATTCTCCTGTTCAAAACAACAATAACAATGGTAATGGACAAAAAGGACAATATTTCATGATTAAATTACTTTTAATGAAAAAATGTGATGTATGTCTTAATCTTAATATTGCACATATAATTTTCCCAGGGAATTTTTAAAAAAATTGTCAGGATCCAGGTCAGGGCTCATTCCCCCCCCCCCCCCCCCCCCCCAAGCTTTAGTGGATGGTGTTTGACTGTGTGGAATTCCAGCCCAAACAACATCCCAATATCCATCTACATACTTCTCTGTGATTTCCAAAGCACCTGCTTGACTACCCAATTATTATTTTTATGATGATGTTGATAATAATTATGATTATTATGATTATTATGATTATTATTATGATTATTATTATGATTATTATGATTATTATGATTATTATGATTATTATGATTATTATGATTATTATGATTATTATGATTATAATGATTATTATGATTATTATGATTATTATGATTATTTTGATTATTATTATAATTATTATTATTTTTAATTTATTTATTGATTATTTATTTTTTTTAATTAAAAAAAAATTTACAGCTCATACAGCAGGTAAGGGATTGTTTTTTTAAGCTTGTGGTTTTAAAAGTTGGTATCACAGATTGGGCTGAATTTGACTGTGTTTAAAATTTTGAAAGGGTGAGTAGCATCAGTAATCAGGGTTGGAGCCACCACCAAAGGAGATATAGCATCATTCCATGGCAAAGCAGCAGGGTCTTCTGATAGAATGGTTAGTAGCTAGCTATCTCTAGTTCCACTATGTAGATTGTGGTGATGGGTTAGTAGTGTCTTTCTTCATTACCTAGCCATGTTGTATACTTTCCCTCTTCTCTCAGCTGGGGTTAGCTGTGTTGCTCTCACTGGTGGTGGATGGACAACAACAACAACACAGCACCCCTACTCAATATAATTATCATATGCTTAATTATTGTATATATGTATGTTTAGGAACTTCAGATCTTTTCCACAATTTTTTTTTTGTATATTACAAAAAGGGGTGAAATCAATAGCTTTTTTTTTTCTTTTCTAACCATGGTTTAAAACAGGGCAAATAGATAAACTCTGCTTTTAATCAAAGAATACTGATAATCATTAATGGTAGGACTAGGTGCCAGATTTTAGATAGCTCTCTCCACACTACTTCAATGTGAGCTTCATCCATCCTTTGTAACAGCTCATTAAACACCTACAAGGGACCTGTCAAAAATTAGACCAATTCCCTCATTAACTTTACTGGGATCCTCTGGCAATGATGACCTCTCACCACATTTTTTTAATATGAGTTTCACTAAATTGAGAAATGAATAAATTTGTTTGCAATATTTATTGGAATAGACAGACAGACAGACAGACAGACAGACAGACAGACAGACAGACAGACAGACAGACAGACAGACAGACAGACAGACAGACAGACAGGCAGGCAGGCAGGCAGGCAGGCAGACAGAGTAAAAGACCAAACAGAGAGGTGAGACAGACAGACACGAAGACATATAGACAAATAGACAGAGGGAAAGATCATTAAATCAGTATTTCAGGTGGGTGGGTTTCACACATTCACTTTTTGTAATTTTTAAAATTACTTCAGTGAAATATTCACAATCCCCTAGGATTATTTGTTATTGTAACCCATGGAATTGCTGACTTCAGTGACCACCACTCATTAAATTTGTCGAATTAATTAAAGTGTCCATGCATATTTTTTGATACCAACAACTTGGAAAGTAATGTTTTTCAGGACATCCACAATCTCTTGCACCCTTCGAAAACTTGTGGAAGCAAGATTTGTTTGAAAGTGGATATCTAAGCAAATGATAGAGTGGGCAAAGGCTTGTGTTTTCTGCCAACTTTCCAAAGTACCAAGACTTGTAAAGGCTCCCATAGAAACCTTTAAAGTTCCCCACTGAAGGTTTGAGTATTTCCATGTGGATTTAGTTGGCCCTCTTCCGCAGTCTCAAGGATTCACCTACATCTTCACCATTGCGGATTGGTTTACTCATTGGCCTGAAGCTGTTCCTCCGATGGACATGACAACCCTTTCCTGTGCTCGGGCTCTCATTTGTGGATAACAAGGTTTGGTCTGCCAACTCATATTCCCTCTGATAGAGGGTCACAGTTCATTTCTGAATTATGGACAATTGTTGGCCAACTACTTGGGACTCAATATCATCGCACTACTACTTATTACTCTCAAGCAAATGGATCTGTAAAGCAATTCCATCGCCACTTGAAATCGGCTTTGCATGCTAAGTTGCAGGGCCCAAACTGGTTAGATATTTTACCATGGGTTTTGTTAAGCATTTGTACTTCACCCAAGGAAGATTTAAACACCTCATCGGCACAACTTGTCTATGGGTTCCTTCTAACTGTACCAGGTGAATTCGTGCCTTCTTCATCATCTATAAAATCAAGTGCCCTTACAGTCCTTCCAGCACTTGAGAAGAAAGTCCAGATTTTGATGCCTGTCCCTACCACACAACATAATTTCTCCTCCTTTTCAATGGCTCCAGATCTGATGAAACATTGTTGTTGTTTTTTTGTGCATCAAAGTGCTCATTGCACCCCACTGCAAAAACCGTATGTGGGTCCCTACAAGGTGTTGCAGCCTGACAATAAAACTTTCAAGTTAGACATGGGAGGATAACAAGAAACTATCTTCATTAATGCACTGAAACCATCCCATCTTGATATTGACAGTCCTGTGCAGGTGGCAGTTCCTCTTCCACATGGGCGTCCACCTCTCCAACATCTGCCTGCAAATACCAATGCATCAACACATAGTCCTGGGATAATGTCATCAACAGCAGGTGCACTGGTACCAGTTCCATCTTTAAATGAACTTGGGCATAAATTATTACCCCAACAATTCGTACTCTGTCAGGTCGTAACATTGTGTCACCAGAACGTTTTAAGTAGTTCAAGCCATCTTCTGAGGGGGAAGGGGGGGGGGGGGGGGGTTTGTGTAGCGGTTCATATTTCCCAACCTTTGGGTGTGTCAAAAGTGAACTTGTTATTACTTATTGATATTGTGATTAGTATTCTATAAAAAAAAAAGTCACTGTCTTTGTTCTGCATTGTTGTCAGTAAAAAAATTTTTAGCCACCACTAAAACTAACACAATTTTAATCTAGTATACAGGAAACTGCTGTATTATATATAGAAAGATAGATTAACATAAATCGTTAAAGTTGAAGTTTATAATATATCTTACATATCAAAAGCATTTTTTTTATACTTATTGTACCTGTTTTGTTTTTTTTGGTTTCGTTTTTTTTCTTTCCAAGAAGTCATATTTAAACCTGGAATTCTGAATTCTGATGTAGTCGGAACTACCACACTTTCAATAAACAATCACAAGTGTAGGCATGCATGTCTCTATATTAACAATGAAAGTTGCAACTCTATAAAAAGTCATGGAAAGAATAACATAGTACAGAGGAGATCCACTACACTCTTCCATTAGCTAATGCCATGGTGTATTGCTTAAAATGAAAACAGAACTAAAAGTAGTGTCTTTCAATGTGGTTTGTTGAGTGCACTTTGTTGTTTATCAAGTAGTGGGGATCATACATGAAAGTTCAACTCAATGCCTCCAGTTTTGAATGACAAGTGAATTAAAGCATTATTTTCTTTTCGAAAATTATATCTGTTGAATTTATTCACTGTGGAATGCAATCACTTTTTCTTTATATTAGAAGCATGGAGACTGCTACTTAAACAAGGTCACATAATTGAATTGTTATGTTTATTTTCATTTTTAAATTTTTCTATCCTCAAAATGTCATGTGACATCATCAAAATCTTGGTTAGATGTAACAAGTTCATAGTTAGCTATCAATTATCCTAAAAATTCAGGGACAGTCATAGATACTTCACAATCCCTATCTTGGGCAATGACAACAGTGGACTGCAGGATAACTGGCAGTGCTAAACTCACTGACTGGCTTATTGGACAAAAAAGAATAACTGGTACATCGAGTAAGAACAAATTATTGAAGGGACTGCTGTTGGATTTTTGAAGGAAGAAATATTTGCTGAATCAATCATATATGCAGGTAATATGCTATGAGTGTGAAATTACCTGAGATAATATGATTTGATTTTTATGCTATTCCTGATACCATTTTTAAAATGTAGTTATTCCAGTATTGAGAGAGCTGTACTCACCAATTTAGTGTCACATGATAACAATATGTTAATATAAATGTAATATTAATATGTACTAGGGAAAAACCCACCCTTCTGGCAGATTTTCTTGATGTAGTTACGAAATAATCTAAATTGCTTGTATTATATAGGGATTTATTATGTGGCTTTTCCCCACCTCTTAGAAAAGAGCATTGAAAGTGGTATATATGTTTGGATGTTCTGTTAATTGATGGTGTATATATATATTGATCTTTGGAGAAGGCCAATACATAAATAATTTTTTGTTGTATTTGGTTGGATAAAAAGTAAATTAATAAGAGTCTCAGAAGGTTATGTCAACAAAATTCACTTCAACAAGTAACCACACTAAGTCAACACATATTACCTTAAGCACCTAACATCATAGTCCCAGAAGTGTATAAACCTATTATACTTGATATTAAATGTAATTTATACACATATATATACACACACACATAAAAGGTTCAGCTACATAGAAAATTGAAAAAAGATATACCTTTGAACACATTAATGCCTTCCAAACCATAAAAATGTGATAGTACTTGCCCAACCATTACTACTGAAAGCAGGTGTTGGTAATTAAGATCACACATGCAGTAGTTCAACTATTGTACTGAATTTTCAGATAGAGGTTTGGAGGAAACGATGGAGCAGAAGAAGACGGTGGGAGGAGGATGGAGGAGGAGTTTGTCTCAAAGGAAAGAGTAGGGAGCAGATTCACATGCATGCAGAAATGTTCTAACAGGATATAAACATTTATATACTACTTACAGATGGTGCCAGTTCAACTGACATGATTTGATTTCCATATTGATTTACACTAGCATGCTTCAACGTAACCATGAAGGAATCCAGGTACAAAGTATCTACAAATAATAATAAAATATACCAATAAGATGAATATTAATCTTTTTTTTATATATTTATTAATATTATGAGTTTCAATGTTGTTATGATCTACCTAAACAATGGAAAAGTTAAAAGGCAATAGGAGAAATGCCAACAACAAATGAGTACATACATAAAGATATCCCACACAATTTTCATATATGATAGCATGTGTATCTTTAAACAACATAAGTATTGGTATTCCTGTCTAAATGTTTAGCATTTCTCGGTATATGTGTATAAAAAATGTCGTGTGTATAAACATGTGTGTGCACGTATATATGTAGCATTCAAAACAGATTAACATGGTAAATGACGTAGATCTATGGTTTACTCTGTGGATTTTTCCAGGAAATGTTGATTTGCATGTATCCAAAGAAACCAATGCGAGTATCTTCAATTAGATGATAGTGCAGATCAAGAGGTGGATTTGGTATCTTTCTGTCATCTAGAAGAATTCATATTGAAGATTAAAGGGAATGTAATAACATAATTTTTCTAGTGGTCAACTAGTTATGCAATGAGCATGTGGTCTGTGAAGGAAACAATATAAAAATGGAGCATATAATTGGCTGGTATTTATCTATCTTACTTGCTTCCAGAATTCTTCTTCCAAGAGTCATTGGTTCTCAATGAATATGGATATACCTTATTATATGCTTTTAACAATCCTTCAAACTTAATTAATGATAGCCAAATCTATGGTATTAATTACTAAGCTTCCAAAATTTATAAGACAATATGGTTTTTAAAAATTTGATGTACATGGCTAATTTTTTTAATATTAAACCTGCTTGTTTTATTGTGTTTTTTAATATTATTTTTATAAACAAATAATTAACAATCCTCCATGAAATATCGAAAAGAAATAATTTCTCAAATGTGTTCAAGTACAAAGGCTAAAATGTGTATATAGCTAAGCACACACCTTTTAAAGTCATTTACCTAATATAAGTAGTAGAATTGACTAGAACGAGACGTACTTACCTCCAATCACTTGTAACATTTGTGAAGGGGAGAATGTAGAAATGCCATGCTGATTTAAAACAGCAAATGAGACAGATATATTATGGCAGGAGAGATAAACCAGCTGAAGAGGGTCTTCCAGATCATTCTGTAATATAATTTGTTCATCAGAGAATGTGCAAATAGATATGTTATCATTAGAGTTCTTAAAAAAAAGAGGAAATATTCTATATACTAACTGACGTTTCCATCAACTCACAAGCACTAGTTAATCAGTATCTGTCCTTAAGAATATGATCCTTTTGTACTTGGGGTATGTCTTCTTCATGTGGCCATTTTTTTATGGATAACTTAGATTGAGTTAATTATGGTGACTTGTCATTCTGGGGTCATAATCAATCAAGGGGTACGTTGCTTATGAAACTGTCTCTTATTAATCCACTAAAAGAAAGGTTAGCAAGTGGGATATTTATTAGTAGTGATGCACGAGAATGTATCTTGAAATTGTCATATTAAAGTCTCAACTTAACCTATTTGATGTACATGTCATAATTATGAACAGTTCACAATGCTGCTACTTAGTGTATTCATGAGCTAAGTAAGAAATGAGAGATGTTAATTACAAGTTGTTGATTTAATTACTTGTAAATTTTACATGTCCATTTCTTCAAACAATTAATTGCAAAAATAAGTTGTCCATTTTCAATATGATATTATATATCCTTCATTTTTGACCATAAAATTGTACATTTGGCTTTGCTATCATACATTTCCAAAAAGCAGACAATATAAGCTTTCCTAAAATGTTATGATGCATTTCCATCAATTTAATACCATTTTCATGAAAATATACTAGACTAATGCTTAGTATACAAAAGTATCAGAATCCTAAATCCTATGTGTCTGAACTAGTGGGAGCTCTCTAGTACTAAGACATGACATCATTGTTTCATTAATAGTAATATTTTGGCATTACATAACTTTTACTAGGTATCTGTATGCCCTGGAGACATATCCTTACCAGCCAAAAGTAATTCACATCATCACGTGTGTTATCTTCTATTTTGATTAACGCAGCACATAGAGGTATCATATCAGTATCCATCATCCCACTAGAGTTGGGCTCTTCTTCTTGGAAATATATTTTGTATGACCCAAACAATTCTGTTTCCAACTCAGGAAGCTGAAACTCCAGACTAGGTGGGGCTTGAGGGGGTAGAGGCACAGTGAGATCATAGGGAAATTGGTTGGTATAGGTGCTTCCATCGTCCACAGCATCTTCTGAATAATTTTATATACATATAGCTAGTCTTTTAACAAAATATGGAGATTTTAAAAAATATATAATCTCTTGTTCGTATTTGTGACTATAGCTATAGGTAACAGTTAAATATATGCTTGGGTTTTATTATAGTTGGAGAAAGCTTTATAGACAAAACTAACAATATGAGGGAAATTCAGTCAAACTAACAATATGAGGCCAATTCATAGAATGTTTTACACAGAATGGAATAGAACATGTGATAGGCTTAAATTGATCATGAATCACAACACAGGTTCTGTTATTTAAAAAAGTTGTGTTTTGTATGCTCACCTGATTCCATGATGAATGGAGAACGAGAAAGACCCTCTGCTATTTTACAACCTGCTTCACAGTAAGTCAAGTTCTACATTGTGAATAACATATATTCATGTAGAGGTCCACACCATCAGTGATTACCCCCTCCCACTTCCATCACCCCCCCCCCCCTCCTCCCAACTTTAAAATTTGGTCAACATTGGTTGTCCTCATTTGCACTAGCATGAGAGTATGAGAAATTTTGTTATATTTGGTGAAATAATTATAAAAAGTTAAAAAGATAACTAAGAATAAGGAATAGTAATAAAATATATTATATTGAGTGACATTGAATATAGATATAAAATAAACTTTTAGATGATTCATAACAAGCAAGACCTTTTACCTTTTTTTTGGTGTGTCCGTTATTGTTGTATTCTTTTTTTGCTTGTCTTTTTACATTTTTTTTTATCAAAAAGATAAAATCATTCCTCAGTGTGCAGAGATAAAGTATATGATGAGTTAAAACTGAAATAATTCCACACCATAAAAAAAGAACATTTAAAATGAAAGTAATGGTGTAGGAAGAATATAAAGATACAAGTATGTTTCAGGACCCAATTTAGAAATATAGAAATGATAAGGGAAGGTATTTCTTTACTCTTCAAAGTACATTAGCCTTTAAAAAGAAGTAGCTCCCAAATCCACCCTTCATGCAAAGTAATTTAAAACTCAAAGTGGCATAGTTTACAGTAATTATTTGATTTTAAAGGGAACAGAAAGTGTTCACAGTTACTCATGCAACATTTACAATAGATAGTTAAGAGAATTAATATATGAATCTACTAGTAGATTTTTTTAAAAATTCTTGTTCAGTTTTTGTTCAAAATTGTTGTTTAATTTTTTAAAAAAATGTTAATATTAACTATTATGTATCTGTGTATATGTACTTCTTATGATCTTGGACTTACACAAGTGACTAAGCAATTATCCTTTGTCAACCACCGATCAAACTGATCTGGATTTTTACATTTCACTTGACCACACTCATCTTGACAATTGGTGAACTAAAGAAAATGGTAAATAACATAACAAGTATGTACAATATAATACAATGAGTCTTTATACATCATAGTAGCATTTTAGCATGAAACTATATATGCAGCTCTTCCTTAAAACTGGTCATCCAGCATTACGCATAAAACAACCATGGGCTGCCACGTACCCCTTCCATATATCTTTCCCCTACCACATCATTTTAAAGTGTGTACCATCAGTAGCTACATTTGCTCTATATTCTCAGATAGATTATCTGTAGAAAACAATACATCTCCATCCAACTCCCAAAACCATGGAAATCTCATGATAGATCAATATTATATTAAATTCCTCAAATGGTTGTACTTAAATATCACAGGGTTTTGTGGTCCACAGACTTCATAGATTCAGCAAATTCTTCAATTTACTGTGTTGTATGATGGGAAGGTAAACATAGCAACCTAATTGTTGTTGGTATTGCTAGCGTGATATAGAAAATCTATTCGATACCATGGAATTTAGTTTATGTGCATGGCCACAATTACTGGTTTATTCATACAGATATGACTGTTTCAATGCAACTTGCTCTTGAAAGATCCTCAAAGGAAGTACAGTAAAACCACCCTAAATGAACTCTCTAAAACAGGAACAACCTCTATACAATGGATAAATAGGAATGCACCAATTGATTCCCTACCAAAACTAATAGATCAGTACCTTTGAAAGCGGACCCTCCTAAATCTGAATACTGCACTAAAGTTGGGGCAGCTTCGAGTAAATGCAGTGAAAATTGACTTTCAAAAAGTGGACTAATGCCTCACTCCCAGTTTTTTTTATGAAATTGAAGGAACAAAAGTCAAGAATAAAGATGCACATACTAAAAATTCTTTGCTAGTTACATTAGCCTCTCAAAGTAGGATTTTTAGTGGGTACATGTGTTTCCAGACAAAAAACAAACAAACAACAACCCAGCACTTCTCTTCCCATCTTTGCAACCAATTCCTGGTTAATATCTCTGTGTAGATAAAACAGAGTAATTGTTAGTGGGTTTTTTTTTTCAAGAAACATAAAAGGCCTACCCAATTAAGTCTTGAAACAGAACACGAACACTAATTTATTAAGCACCTAATACTATATCCCTAATCACTGCCTTCATTGCTCTTCTCCCTTTTTCATTATAGTGAAAGGAAATAATCCTTGTATATACTACCCATGATAATAGTAAATAGATCCAATTAGCTGTAGAAACATGAGCTTTACTGCTATGACATTATTAGATATTTAGTGGTTGATCTTTGCCTGACCTCCAATAGAGGACAACCTCTCTACAAATGACAAATGGGAGGGTCAAAATATGTCCACTATTCGGAGGTTACACTATACTCACTGTACTGAATTTTTCGAAATAAGCCATTAACCTGATACTGAAAGTATTTTGTGTTGCAATACCTGCTCGATTGGTTACATTTACATTAAAGTATAAAGTTAATTGCATCCTCTCACGTACACACAGAGAAGGACAATCCCCCACAGAATCTGTTCTCTGAACAAGCTTGAATTGTGTTGAGCAGCCACGCACACACTCATGAGCCTATAACAGGACAATTGATATATATATATATATATATATATATATATATATATATATATATATAATGCAGACTATTCAATTAGCAGAGAATACAATATGAATATCGAAAGCAATCTAATCAAATTATATGTGCCATTAGAATTTTTACAGGAATTTCATTTCATATGCATTCATGATATATGTATGCACATACGGATAATTATCTGCCAGCAATACTACTATTTGTGCAACTCTTGGAGTATAATGCAATTATGTATGAGACTAATATGTGTGTGAAGTGTTCATGAGAGGACTACTATCTCCCACTATAGATACTATATATTATTTCAGGACTTGCTGGTAAAATATTTTTGGTCAACTTGCAATTTTTTGAAGTTTGCAGCTGGACTTCAGTTTCAGGAAAGGCCATAGTGGATATGTTTTATCACGTATCTGAAATGAGGGGGGACAAGAGAATTGATTAGGGTTGTAAAATGAGGTGGGATGGATGAAAGAGTGACACAGTGATAGAGAAAGGAGATGGTGGGAGGAAAAGGAGGAGAGGGAGGAGTGGGTGAGGAGTAGGGTAGGGAAGGAGTGAATGGAAATGGAGTAGGGAGTAGAGAAGGTGCAATGAGACTGAAGAATGAATAATGACCAGTTAAATTAGGATGGTGGAGGATGGAGAATCTGATTCAACAGAGTAAGACAACTAACAGATGTTTTCAGTTTGTATACAGTACAAATATCTCAGAAACAGAACCAAAAATTCATAAAACATAGTAATTTTACAATTTTTTTCATGCCAAGCTGAACCAGCTTCATTAAATTATCTAACTGTAGCAGTTTGTATGTTGGAAGAAGTAATTAAATGAGCCAGAGTTGTAAATATTAACAAACTGAAGCTATCTAGCTAAATCTATTTATCTTAATGAGACATGCACAGTTCACACTTGCTAAAGGTTGGAGTATACAGAAGTTTGTGGTATTATAATAGTCAGAAAAAATAGTTTCAGTTTTCATACTAGAAGTAAAGTAGGGAATGTGATAATTTATGAGTACTTGGGTAAGTGCCTGTGCTATGCACAGAATCCTGTTTTACAAGGAGAGGGGGGGGGGGGGGGGGGGGGAGGGATTATATCCTGGGATAAATTTTTTAAAAATCCTCTTTTTTTTGGGTTAAAAACCTCCTTGGCTGTTGTTTTAGAAAGCATTGTGCAATTTTAAAAGGTTGATTTCCAATGTTGCCAGTTGATTTTTTAAAATTTTATATATACTAGATACCCCTTTGCAGCCTTGCTGGCAAAGTTGGAATATTTATCATAGTTAATTTTTATCCTCAATTCAGTCAACGATTGATCATGACTCTATCAATAAAAAAAAATTAAAAAAAAAAAAAAAAATTCAATGTACACAATAATTCTTGTCTTCTGGCCAATGTATATAATCCTTGAGTCAGCAACATAAATGTTCATCTTCCTTCTCTCTTCCCCTTTTCTGTTCACAATAATTCCCCATTTAACCTTGCAAAGTAAAGCTCCATTCTATATCTTGGTTCATTGATTATTATGGTTATGCCACCAAAACTCATCCACCTATCCACAGAAGGTTGCTGTTTATCAGGGAATTCTGTAGTTAATTTTTATTACCATTTATTAAACTGAGTGTGCACTGAAAGCATACCATCACATACACACACCACTCACATACATCACAAATACACGCATGCACACACACAGATTATGAGCTATTTATAAGTAGATAGGAATGTCAGAATGTTTTGGAGCAAGGTGTAATGCTGAGCAATCCAGATTCATAAGGTGTGTTTTTAGCTGTTCACTCATTTAACCAGAACTGTTGATGATCCTCTTGAAGTAATTGAAGCATAAATTTTTACTCACTGGCTTTGGATTTGGAATTCTCTCCACCCCTCCCCAACTCAAATTGCTATATTAATTCTTCAAAAAATATCAAAATACCAAGCTTGCTGACTATCTGAACAGTGGGAATAAAATGCTTTAGCTATTACTACTCATCATGTGTGTGTGTGTGTGTGTGTGTGTGTGTGTGTGTGTGTGTGTGTGTGTGTGTGTGTGTGTGTGTGTGTGTGTGTGTGTGTGTGTGTGTGTGTGTGTGTAAATATATATAGATATATATAGAGATATAGATAGAGATAGATTTATAGTTATATATATAGATATATAGATATAGTTAGATAGATAGATAGATAGATAGATAGATATAGGGCTACCATATTTAGATTCAAAAAAGAGGACACTATGAGAGGGGGGGGTATCATATTTTACTAGTGAACTTTTTGTGTGAAGGAGGACCATTAATAAAATGCAATGGGGAAAAAAGAAATATCATCCCTTATCTCAGGCTCCCTCATTTTTATTCAACATAACAGAGAACCAGGCTCAATCTTTAATCCTCTACCTGACTACAGTAAAAGTATAAAATATTCATATCACAAATTGGCAGATGTGCAGTCCTAATGATAGGGCATTGTGTGAAATGAAAAATTCACTCTACTGCACAAATTGCATTGTTACCTATTTCACAAAAATACTCCTCCAAACCCTGGGATTCTCATTCCATTCCTTTCCAGTTCTCCCATAACATGAAAAATTTGGTCTTCAGTTTTGGAGTAGATTTGAACTTATGTTTGGGCATTATGAACTTTAAAATAGAATCATCATATCAAGAAATTAGCCTTCAAAGAAAAGGTGGTAGGATTTATGATAGCGCATTGCACACTGTAAGGATAAGTGACAAAATAGAAATATATATAAAAAAAAGATACCCCCCACAATCCCTCACCACCTACCATAAGTAGTGGGAGGGGCTTGGGGCAGAGAAAAAAGTATGCTAAATTTCAGTTTATGCTTTTCCAGACCACCTCGCTGCCTGAGTGTTGCTAAGCAGAACGAGTTGGTAAAAAAAATTAAAAAAAAAAAAAAAAAAGTGCTGCTTTTTTACCAGACAAGAATTTTTCAACAAAAAAGAAGACCAAAATCCAGGACATTTCCAGATATTTCAAAAATCCTTCCGGACTGATATATAATGACAACAAAAAAAAAGAGGACATGTCCGGGTAAAGCCGGACTATATGGTAAGCCTTATATATATATATATATATATATATATATATATATATATATATATATATATATAATTGAGGTTATGTTATGCTTCAAGCAGTATTTTAATCTCTCTTGAATAACTTTTTCAATCCAAATGTGCAGGAGTGCATAGGTGTGTCAGATTCTCTAAATTCCTTGGGGAGGATCCCCACACACCTTTTCTTCTTCCCATTCCCTTCTTTCACTCTGACCTATAAATATCCTTTTCTGCCTTGCTAGTGTTAAGGTCTAGCTAGCTATGGCCCTGTGTTCACTGGCTCTGTTGCCCAGTAGTCATCAGTTGTAGTATTTGTGTGATTGCACAGCAGCTGGTCAGTATTGGCTGTACCAGCAGGGCTTTTAGTTGGCTCTGCTGCCCCTGGGAATGTGCTTCTTGGCAGCCTCAAATAACTCTGTTTGTAGGCCTCTAGGCTTCATCAATGTCATCAGCTGTTGGTGGAGGGAGACTCAACAGATTTTTCAATATTGCTTTCAGTTTGCATTACAAAAGTTCCATCTCTACATTGACTTTTCCTCCATCGCTGGTTCGGCAAAGTGTGATCAGGAGAAGCGTGATCAGGAGAAGTGTAATCAGCATAATTTGGAGAAGCGTGATCAGAAGAAGTGTGACCAGGAGAAGTGGGACCAGGAAAAGTGTGATCAGGAGAAGTGTGATCAGGAGAAGTGTGATCAGGAGAAGAATGATTTAGAGAAGTGTGATCAGAAGAAGTATGACCAGGAGAAGTGTGACCAGGAAAAGTATGACCAGGAGAAGTGTGATCAGGAGAAGTGTTATCAGGAGAAGCGTGATTTGGAGAAGTGTGATCAGAAGAAGTATGACCAGGAGAAGTGTGATCAGGAGAAGCTTGGTTTGGAGAAGTGTGATCAGGAGAAGTGTGACCAGGAGAAGCGTGATTTGGAGAAGTGTGATCAGGAGAAGTGTGACCAGGAGAAGTGTGATCAGGAGAAGTGATCAGGAGAAGTTTGATCAGGAGAAGTGTGATCAGCAATGAGCAGTGTTAATGTGGAAGTTCCTTGGCAAAGGTTAGGTCTTGATTCGGCTGTTTTCCAGTGGCCTGAGGTGAACCAGCAATGTTCTTTAGGGTCATAGATCAGTATAGTGTTGGGGGCAGAGGACCATTCCTGACAGTGTTGCCCCATCCTGGTTCATGCTCCTGTATCCCCACTGAGTGTGACTACTGTTAAAGTTACCTGAGTAGATGGCTGGGACCAATGGTTGATTATGGTGATGTCAGCCACTTTGGAAGTGAGACCTTCAACTTCAGTGGCCTTTGTGGACTGGCTGATGTGCATGCACAGTAAATTACTTTTGAAAAATGTTGTCAGGATGTGTTGTTTGCTGTTAGTGTGGCCAGCTAGTGTGAAGCCTAGGATCTTAAGGAGGCAATGGTGTCTTGGTGGGTGTCCTTGAGCAGGATGATGGTAGGGTTGGTCTTGTTGGCTAGCTGGGCTAGGGTTCCAACTTCAGTGGTGTTAAATCTTCGATGTTGAGTTGCAGAATCATGAGATGCAGCCCTCCAATATTGGGACTATAACTGCAGCCAACTGCATAATCCTAGCATCTCAAGAAAAGACATTTTTTTGATCAACTAGATTATGTCAACTCACTAGTAGGCCAAATGGTTTCTGGTTATCTCTAATTAAACTGCAATTATCTCTTAGCAAGGTTGATAAAGTTAATGTCTAATCATTATATTCTCTTCCTTTTTTAATTCATTTATTGTTTCTTTCCATTCTTCTTCCTTTTTTCTTTTTTTTAATTATCTCTCAGCCAGGTTGATAAAGTTAAAAATGTCTAATTTTTATATACTCCTCTTTTTTAATTAATAAATTTATTCTTTCTTTTCTTCTTTATTTTTAGATAAAATGCCCTTCTACGGTGCCACAATACAAAGAAGTACTCCATCCTCCAGGCCATTTTATGAACACTATATCTTGTGGTTACACCAAGGAGATAAAGCTGAGGTAAGTTTTTAAAAAATTAGTTAATAGGGTTGGAAAAAAAAAAGAAGAGAGAACACTAACTGAAACTCAACATGTTATACTAATTAGAAAGTCTATATAAACAAATATGGACACTTGGAACAATGATGGTCAATTCATGTTCAATCTAAGTTTAGAGCATTATTTTAACCAAAAATTAAAGAAAAGTTTCACTTTTGACTATTGGCCCATCATCATCATCAGCTAGGGCATTGCTAAACATTATTTATGAATGCTGTTTGGAAGAGCATTCATGATGGGATATTTCTGGTCAACAATGGGCATATCATGCTCGCCAACTTGTATTTTTATAGCTGTTTGTTGTTGTTGTTTTGACAGTTCAAAATCTATAGCTAGCAAATTATAGCTTTATTTTACTTTTTTTTTTTTTTTTTTTTTTTTTTTTTTCTTTTTTTTTTTGGTTTCTAAATAAGAATCAAGAATCAGAATTCCACCTCTAGTAAATATTCATTCTAAAATGAACATGACTTGCTTGCTTTGCAGATGCTAAGTGTGACTTACTATTAATTGGGCTAGCTATATCAATTCACACTATTAAAATGTAGACAAATAAGCCAACAAAATATACATAAAAGTCTGAAACAAAACAATGAGTAAAATTGCAGTCCCAGAGTAAATGGCACCTTGGAGTGAAGGTATGCCCCAGGGCTGATAAGAATGGAGGATAGTTATAGCTATAACTGTAAAGAAGATAAATATATCTCTGTTCTTTTGATTAAGTTTTTTGCTAATTGGAATAAATCTTACCAAAAGGCTTGGATTTTGATCAAGACAAGCCAGGAAACATCTTCCCTCCATTAGCAGTTCATCCAGGTTTCCAGGTGATATAAAGGATGCTGGCATTAACAAAGTGTCCACAAAGGGAGGCACCACACACTCTGAAGATTGGTATTCTCCCCCTCCTCCTGACTGTAGGGCAAGTGAGCTGAGAACCAACTGAAGGATTGTGGCAATGCTGCATGACAAAGTCGGGTACTTCATGGTTGCTGTAATAACTGCGACTCATGAACTGAACTAATCATTTACTTTCGTAATCTTATTGTGAGCATGCGTAGTATATTTAGCCGGCTCATTGTTATTTCTATATAGTGCCTCTGCGCACGCCTCTTACTTGTGGCGCACCCTGACTCGTGTATCTCACCTTTTGTTTTGTGTATCGCCTTCTACAATGAGTGTGCTTGTTTGTTCGATAATATAACTTTTAGTCTAACGCTAAACCGTCAGTATTTGGGGTAGAAGATTATTACAGTTGCAATAAAAATTATTGAAAGAAATAACTGAGAACTGATTTATCAGTTAGACAATGTTATTTTATCATTTCCACCTTAAACTTTTAAAAACATTTTTGAAGGAAAAAATACAATCTTAAATGCACTTTTCAATTTCAACTTGTTATTTGTGTAATCTGAAACATGCAAGCTACACTTACTTCCTTCCTGTTATGCCACCAGTTCAGGCACTTATGAAGTGGTTAGTAATTTACCACCATTTTCAACTGGTTTTGAGGAGAGCTTGGCCTATGGAATCCTCAGGGCTGTGTAAAAATAATTCTCCTTAAGATATTTCCAAAGCCAATAAATCTTGGGAGACTTCAATGATAACCAGCTTAGCTTTGTGCTAGTAGAAATGTCCTAACCTTAGCTTTACCTTAGTTTTTTTTTTCTTGGAGCAGCATAGTAATTATTTTCATAACCATTGCCTATTCTGTGATGAGTTGAGATTATATTTCATATTATGTTGATCTTCATGAAAATTATAATTTCACCTAATTTTAATTTTGGACAGCACTTGGTATACAAGGAGGGATACATGGAATGAGTAGTTCAATGTAGTAGTTTGTGATATGACCAGTCATTTCATCCTCCTAACATCTGCACATATTTGTGTGTGCACCAGCTATGTGTGTGAGGAGGGGAGGGGGGGGGGGGGGGGGGGGGGGGTTCACCCTTTTCACTGTTGTACCAAACTATACACTCCAGTGATTGCGGCCTGAACCAAATCTGTCTGATTCCGTTATATTACTTCAATACTGATACGATGCAAACAGGTGGTTTACAGCCCACCACAGATTGACTTTTAATAATTAGCAAATATTATTCTGAAGCATGAACACTGTCTCTGCACACTAGCAATATATCTCAAAAGATCTCCAAAAAGGTAAAGGTCATCTGTGACCTAGTGGTGGCTGAGCTTATATGCTCTCACCACCAATGCCATTATCAAATGCAACAACAATAACTCACACATAACTAACCAATACTGTTCACACATGTATACATATAATGTTTATGTTCAATCCTTGTTTAATGCTACTTAGGTTCAGCCCTGGTACAGAAATCACTCTATGAAAACCCGAGTACAAGTTTATTAAAATATTTTATTACATTTATTAGTTTTTTCTTCTTCTTCTTCTTCAAATCTATTGAAGTACTCCAACTTCCTCCTCCTATAACACTTGATATATATCTTCTAATAAGAAATACTTCTGGGGCCAACTGGAACCATGAATTAGAAACCTGTTTCATTTTAGTGCAAGAAATAGGTTTCAGATTTATTTGATTTTAATAATTTTTTTAAAAAATTTTAATATTTTCATTATTTTTTTTTTTTTTTTTTTTTTTTTTTTTTTATTTATTTTTTTTTTTGTGGTGAGGATCATATTACAGGGGTATTTCTTACATCCTGGAAATAGCTGGGAAAGGTTCAAGTGATCAGAGCACATCCTGTTTATTGAAGCAATATCAACCTTTTTTTACCTGTGGCACACAGGTCTAGGAACACTTGGAATGGTGCTCAAGAATGGATTTTTAACTAATTGTTTACTGTTTGAAAACACCAAAGTTTGTTGTTACAATTAATTGGTTACAACTAAATGCTTTACTGTAAGGAAATGCTGTGTGGTTACAACGAAGTCATTTTTACTGTATAGAAACCCTAAAGTTGTAAATCCTACCACAACTTTTGACCTCATTTTAAGTGTTCTAAATAATTATTTTTTGGGTCCAAAACCATATTTTTTTAAAAAAATAAATATTATAGTAATTGTATATCATAGGTCTTACTGCTGGACCACTCTTTTAAATGGAAGAGGAAAAGGATTTGCCAGTGGCTGACTGTTGTGCATAAAAACCCAAGAAGGGCTGGCAGTAAATACTTTCCCATTACAAAAGCCAAGATCTAAAGCTGTCTCTGATGCCCAGAAAGAGGGGTGCAAACTGAGGTGTGGCAGTATTTATATGCATCAGTAACTGAAGGTCTACTGGGATCAGATAAACACTGTCATGATTCAGTTTGCACCACTCTTTCTGGGCATCAGGCAGTTCTCTTGTAGACAGGACATAAATCAGCTAAAAATATAATTACTTTAGAATGCTTAATTGCTTCATATAGAAATCAGAGTCACTACACAGAGGATGAATGGATGGCTCTAGGTAACTGCAGATCTTGTCATATGTCCATGGTAAGCAACCATAGCACAAGACACTTGCCACATTCTGTAAGCAAACCCCCAAAAATTGCCAGACCACCTTCCAATCTTGCAAATATCAGAAGCTGCATATCTTTAGGCTATCACAGCCAAGGCATTTGGTTGAACACACACCAGCTGCTTTGGTCTCTGCAGATATAGACCTCATATTTGTGTGTGTGTGTGGGGGGGGGGGGGGGGGGGGGGTAGGGGGTTGGGAATGCTATGATGACTCGAGGGTATGAAGTTGTCAGGTAAGGAAGGCATCATTGCCATTCTCCAGCACAATTTGGTAAAGTGTCTGTCTATTCAAAAACAAGTGAGCAGCACTGAATATCTTACATTTTGATGCCCTTCCCCCTTACTGATTGACACTGCTCTGTTTTGGGCAAATTCCATAATAAAAAATTCCAATGAAATATTATGTGAATCATGATTTCCTTATGTCTAGAATCATTCCTCTTTCTTTTTTTTTTCAAATCAAAACCCAGTGTTTCAGTTATCCATTGCTAGTATTTAAAAAATCATCAATATATTTATCAAACAAATGTATAAAGAACGTAAATGTAAACAAAATTATTATACTGTACATATAATGATCAAGGCATGCATAGCTATGCTTTCATTGACTAATCAGGTAATTATTGCTATATACACTATCAGGGTTTTAATGTGGACCAAAATGGAGAAAATGTAGAGCCACAAGCTGAGACTTGTTACATCACTGACATGGCCACATCACTGTCTTCCTTGCGATCCCCCGATAATCTCGAGTTGATCTCAGCTGTTATGGAGCTCATCTTGGAGAGCTGTGGGTTCCCTTCATGTGCCACCCCCAACACCTTTCCCTCCTCCAACTTCTCCAGAGGGTGAAGGGTCCTGGGGTCATCGATGTAAGGGTTAGTCTTCTTGGAGGAAACTTTATCGTTATCTCGGCTTGTCGGTTTCTCGGGTGAAGTCATCACAAAAGACAGTGGGATACCAATTTGATCTTCTAGAGACGGTGTTGTTTGTCCGACATGAGATGTCAAAGGTAAACTGGTGTTCTGTGTGAGTGGAAGGTGAGAGGGTACATTTCGTGAGTCCTCTGATATCTCAGCGTCGGTCATCCTCATGGTTCCATTTGACTCATCCTTAACTCTGGTATCAATGGCAGTGGTGTCGCGGTAGTTCTCATCAACATGTGCAGCCCCGTCCTTGAATGTTGAAGGCACGTCCGTGTAAGCATTCACATCCTGCGCCCACTTGGGCTTCTCAATTTTCTTTGGCTGTTTAGCCTTCTTAATGCTGCCATCAGAAGATACACTGCTCTTGCTGTCCTTGCGATTTCTCTCCTCCAACTCATCAAATTGGTAGTACGTTTTGTTCTCGTCAATTTCGATGACCATGTACGAGTCGCTTGTGTTGGCCATGAGAAGGTCACTGAACTTGCTGCGGATAGCAGAGAAGTTGGGTCTGTCTATTGGGTACTCATTCCAACACTCCAGCATGATATTGTACCTGGGACAGTGGGCAATAGAGATGGGAGGGAGGAGGAGGAGGAGGGAGGGGGTGGGTACACACACAAGAGGAAAGTTACTGTTACATTATTTTGATTTTTTTTTGTTGCGAAAATAAATGAATGTTTACGTGCCGTGTAAGCATGCTAGATATAGGACAATTCAAGATGTCCATTATATAGTTGGTTTGTAAGTATGTATGATGTGTGTGTGTCTAGGCATCACGGCCAAACCCTTAGACCAAAAGGCCACCAAAGCTAATTTATGGACCAATCAGGTTGATATTTCGCATATGGACTACTAGTAACTGGGTGACTGTCACGTGGGGGTGGGGGTGGTTTTTAAAAGCCACACCCACAGTTATTTTGGCTAGCAAAAGCTAATTAAAGCACCAACCAGGAAAAAATTTGGCATGTGGTCTACAAGTAACCAGGTGAGCATTATTGACCACATGTGGGTGTGTCAATGGGTGAGGTCATAGTTACACACAGGAAGTTGTTTTATCTGCCAAAAGCTAATTTAAGGACCCACCAGGCCGAAATTTGAGTGGCTTCTATAATGTTTCATGTTGATATTGGCCAGGCAATGCTGGGTATATGCTGCTAGTGAGACTATAATAATATACTTACACTTCAGATGAGCAGTTCTCTGGCTTCTCAAGTCGAAACCCTTGCTTTAGCATCATCAGCAAATCTTGGTTCTGAACTGTGGGATATGGGAACCCGCCTGCAAGAGTGACATGTAAATCACAATCTGTGTTAATTATGGCACTAGTGTAATAAATCAGCAGTTGATCGTAGAGGAATTGTGTAAAATGGTTCCACATGCCGCAACCTTATGTAGCTGTGATGATGACCAAACATGAATTTGTATCGATAAGATAGTCGAACCATATTACCACTCACACTGAAATGGTTCTTTATGTTGAAATATAAACTTATACAGCCTCTTTTCTGGTAGCCATGCATATTTACCAGACTCTATCATGCTATGGGCTCACCCATTGTTCCAATTTCCCAGAGAGTCACTCCGTACGACCACACGTCAGAGAGAGTCGTGAACTCTCGTGCTTCGATGGATTCCAGAGCCATCCATTTCAGAGGCAGTCTTCCCTTGGTGGTCTTCACGTAGACATCTTCCACTTCACGGGAGAGTCCAAAGTCGGTAATCTTCAAGTTCTTCCCTTCCCCGACAAGGATGTTACGACAGGCCAGATCTCGATGGACGATGTTGATACTTTGTAAGTATTCCTGAGGCAGATAGATCAGACAAATCCCAAGTCATGTGACAATACCACATGAAAAGTTTTAAATGGAAATGACCTGAGAACTTGCTAGTTACTATTACTACTGCTATTATTACTGCTACTATTACTACCTACCATGCCAGTTGCTATCTGGTATGCAAATTGCATGAGATCGTTTGCTTCCAGTTCTCCAAGATCAGCGTAGATATCTTCTGGAACGTTGGCTGCTTGACTTTCTGTTTGTTGAGGATCTAAATGAGAATACTCGTTGGTGGTTTCCTGCGAAAAAGAGAAAACAAGAGATTACTCACTCTCCAAAATTCTTCTTAAAGCCCATCCTGTCCTTACATACAGCACACCTTCACAGTACTCAGCTCATATTCGTCTATAGCGATCCAAGCCTTCATGTGGCTAGACTTATTCCTCTACAGATGTCCATGCCTCCAACGCAATGCTGTCTCTGTTCAAGCTCAAATACAAGACCATCACCCACCCAAGCTCTAATCCTAATATTAAATCAGCCGTAATTCTACCTTTCTCTCTCAGCTCAAACCTTGAGTTTCATAGCACTAAACCAGTTCTACCTATAAGCTCTCTCTCTCTCCTAATGCTAACACACAGCTCTTGTAGTGACACACCCTTTACCACCTTCAGCCAAAAGTTCTAACTGAACATCTAGACTTTAGCTTTGACCAACCATTCTCAAGCAACCATAGCCTTCATCTAACCTAGCCCATCCCTATCAAAATGATGCTAAAGTACGAGAATGTGGGGAGGGGGGAAGGAACGATGAAAGTCCTAGGTCCTTGCTGCTTCGCAATTTAAATGAATATTTCCCATAAGATAATGTCAGTGTATGCAGTATGTATTTTAAATTAAATGCAATGAGAGGAGGAACTTACCATATAAGGCGCAGCCTCTGCGATAGCCTCCTCACCACTCAATTCTGTAAACATCTTATTGGAGCTAGCCAACAGACCAGACTGGGCCACTTCTCCTTCACCACCTTGAGCTCCAGCACTCGCCACCAGCTCCTGTGACTGCTGCTGCTCACTGGCTAGAGCATTGCCACTTCCCTGAGGCACATTTGTGCCCGAAAACTCTGCATAGCCACTGCTCCCAGTTGTGAAACGATTTTCATCTTCTGATTGTGCACTTTGCAGTATCTCCATTTTCCTCTTCATGTCCTCGTACGCCTTACGCTGTTCCTCCAGCTGCACCCTCAGGTACTTCTCCTCTCTCTGCCGAGAATTATTCTGGAAAAGAAAAGTTCAATCGCAATACTTGTATATGCAAAAGTAGTGAAAAATTCCAACTGCAATTGAATGGTTCACGAAAGCACTTATCCAATTAGCACAGAAATGATTTTTTTTTTTAATTTTTATTTTGTTTCAAGTAGTTTCATTATATTTATGATATGATTTGACTTCTAAGTTAACCCAAATGACATTACTACACTTACATGCAGTGAACAATACATTAGCTACAGTTTCACACCAAATAAGTAAACAATGTCTAAACTCAGAGTTATGAACCTATCTAGTTCCACTGGTACCATTACATAGAACACGCTTATGGAAGTAAAGTTTGAATTCTATTATTTAGAGTGAGCAGTGGAATATTGTGATCACATAATCAAACATGTTTTTCTGTGCTTGGATGAGAAACGTAGCAAATTCAACACTCATTTATGATGTCCCGCTATTATTCTGGTCTCTGACCTTTTTCCTCTGGTTCCTGAGGTAGTCCAGGAGATCTCCATGAGGGACAAATTCAGTGATGAGGCAAAGCGGCTCCTGGAGCGTGACGCAGCCCACCATGTTGACTATGTTGGTGCAGCAGCCTTCTGATATCTTCTTCATCATGTCTATCTCCACCATGAAGTCACTTCTCTCCTTTCTACTGGCAGTGTCTGAGGAGGAACAGTAAACCAACAATAAGAAGAAAAGGAAAAAAAAAAAGATAAATAAACAAAAATTAAATAAACAATTAACAACCAATAAACAAACAATAGACTAACAATAAATGAACAATAGACAAACATTAAACAACAATACACAACAAATTATCAATACAAAATAACACTTTTGTATTCGTTTGCTCCTATACTAAGAGATCTACATGTATAATTTGCATGTGCATACCTTTTTGCATGTGCCAACATGCACATGTGTCCACCTATACACATCCACTCATAGAGAATGATTGTAGGGGGTGAGGGTACAACATTAGCAATGACAATCAGTGCCCAACTCTGACCTTTGAGAAGTTTCACAGCCACTTGCAGTCCAATCGTCTGCCTCAGTTTGGAGCTGAGTTTGGGGTTCCTGAGGGGTCCTCGAATGGCACCTTTGAACACCAAGCCAAAGGCTCCCTCTCCCAGGTAATTGTCTACTATGACCTCTGACGTTGGAATCTGATGAGTTAACATAACAACATGGTTACTCAGGATTAGAAAATGCCATAGGAATATAGTATGTAGCTCTGATATAGACACAATAGTTAATTTAAGCTTGTAAATTTTTTAGTTTATTGAATGTTCCAGATGATTTCTATATATATTGAAACACTTCGGGGGAGAAGGGGGGGGGGGGGGGTTTGTGGTCAGAACATCATAAAACCAAATCCAATGAAACTCAGTAGGAGTGTGGGAATAACCAGGTGCACCCTATGACAGGGTGAACCTAAACCTAAAAGTTTTATTTCAGAGGAAAAATTAGGGAGGGAGGTGAAAAAGAAGAAAACACCATCTTAAAGACATTTTCCAGTGCAAGACAGACATCTCATACACTGCATGAAACCCCTCCCCTCAAATCTTAAAATTATCAACTATGTCTTTCATACCCCTGAAGGACCCATGGCGTGGTCGGGGTGTGGTCAGGTTCTAAACTAGCTTCGTTTCACCTCCAACTCCACGCCATTCCACCAAATAAAACACATCCTCTCATACTTCCACACGGTCAACGTGAGTGCACACATACATACACATGTACCTCCCACTCATCCACCAGCAGTTCCTTGCCCTTCACCATGCCTGGGGCTATGAAGTGGGTGTCCTCAGAGTTGTCCGTCCACAGCTTCCCGCCTGATTCATCTCCTGCTCCAATCTAGGGCAACAAGAAGCAATTAAGTTATCAAGCTTTGTCAGAAGGAAATTAAAAGCCACAGTGATAGTATTACAGCACTACCTGTGATAAAGTAATCATGGCTAAAATTCTAGAAATAACATAGTTACCAAAATAACAAGTCCAAGAATTAGTCTACATTATTACTCTGAAATTGCAAACTTGGAATCGTGTATCAAACTAACTTCTTTCTTCTTTTTTAAATCTCGACCTATTCAATCGCAGCTGAATGGTTAAAATTGATTCAATTAGAGAGTTACTGCTACTGTTTATTTCCAGTACTAACCAACACGTTAAAATATTGTAAGGTGTAGTTTAGCGAGGTGGTATAGAGCCACTCTAGGGTTCAAAGAATATTCAGTAATGGTTTCAAATAATTCCCCCCAATAATATACTACATAATCATTAACAACACACACCACAGAGCATATTTGTCATACCTTGAAGGAGTCTCGGATCTTGTACTGCTTATAAGCAAAGTAGATGATTATGATGATGATAAGTAAGAGAAAAATGGCCGCAATGAAGCCAAACACAACAGACGTTGCAATGACCACCACTGAAGAGTCCGTCTCAGAGAGATCTGTGGAAGTGACAAGTAGAATTAAACTGATGACTAGTGATATTTTCTTTGCTATTCTATGTTGTCGGAGCGGTGATGCCACAAAGAGTTGTTAGTATTACATCCACACAAGATTTACAAATATAGTCTTAAAAAAAGGAAAAGAACATAATGTCAAGTACCTTCCTGTAGGTCGACCAGAATGGGAATGGGGTCGCTCCACTCACCACTGGCACCTCCAGCCACAGACCGCATCTACACAGAATAGGACATGGAAAATTATGATTGTGTTACAAATTTTTTTATTCCTTCTGTGGGATTTAATGATAAAGGATGCAGCACGGCAAAGAGGGATCCCACACCCCTCCTCCCACCATAAGTCAATAGAATTAAACATGTGGTTGTTTCCCACTGCAACAACTTGCTCCAACATAAAATTGATTTGAGATAGTAGAAATGTGTGCACCACACAGCTGCCTGCATGCAGTGGACATTCACCCACATCCGAGG
Organism: Lycopodina hypogea; assembly: GCA_963969325.1. Taxonomy (NCBI): domain Eukaryota; kingdom Metazoa; phylum Porifera; class Demospongiae; order Poecilosclerida; family Cladorhizidae; genus Lycopodina; species Lycopodina hypogea. Next base: position 3,601,175 of record OZ017788.1, read on the forward strand.
CAGTCGATTGTGGTGGCAGTTGACTTGAAGGTAACTCAACACAGAGGAACAAGGTCAGCTACTGTGTGAAGGTTGGTCATGTTATTAATGGTGCCACCAGGCTCATATGGGTGAGTGTTGGGGAGTACTGATGCATTGTTACACTGGACCTAATGCAATGTTACACAGGAACTAATGCAATGGTCAAGAAACACATTCAATCTGAAGCTCCTCATGCATTCCACAGCTGAACAGTAATTGCAAGAAGAGGGTAAAGGGTTAAACCATGAATTCATTTTGGAACAGGCTTAAGTGCATTATGTCCAGACCATAAATTTGGCCAACATAAGTAACTGCTGATGTCAATAGCTTTTGATTTGTATTAATTGGAGCATTTAATCTAAATTGAATCCACAAAACATGGAACCTAACTCTACACACCCCCTCCATAATTCTCCTCCCTCGTATTTCAACATCATCCAATTCAATACGTACACACACATGCACGCATGCACACACTTTATAAACACAATTGGGTTTATATCCACATGTGAATGCAGTTTGATTCATTGCTTGATTATATTGGATTCAGTTGGAACAATGCAGACACTGAGTAGCCACACAAGCAAGCAGTAATAATATCCTATTTCAGTATTACTATGTGGCGGTTAAATAGAACATACTTGCAAATAGAGTGTAACATTTGAGGTGATATTCTTAACCGAGTCCAGAGATATTTCATCGCTGACTTGAGCACTGGTATCTCCAGCCTACAGAAGAGGATAAAAAACAAACTATCAAAATTACAAAGCACATAAAGGAGAGCTGGGGGTTGTTTTTAAAAAAAAAAAAAAAAAAAATACTTATATGTGTGTGCATGGTTTTGTCTGCCTGTCTTTAATTACTATTACTTAAAGTACAAACAACAGTAGTTCAAATTGAATTACATTTTCCTATTAGTTATCGTAATTGTTTGAGTGGTACACTAATTATACAAACAACGCTATGTAAAAATATCTTAAATGATATCAGCAAAACTGTAAACCACATGTGCTTTGTGCTTGTGCAACAGCAAAAGTACGAGTGTGCGGCACATCTTGTGGGATTCCATCCTCCAAAGGCTTCTAGTATTAACTATGCATTTAAATATTAAATACAAAGTAAGGCTTTTATGGATTTGTTTTAATTACTTAACAAGAACATGATTAATTCATTTGAAGACAGTTTCACTGATCAAGCAGATCATTACCGCAATGATCCTCAGTAACGAATCCACCGGCACATCACCATAGACACCTTCAATTGGCTGAAGACCAATGACAATGGCAAATTGCGACACAACCATGTTGGATTCTCTGACAGTCTCTCTTTTCCTTATAGTGGGTGTGGCCTCATCAGAGAATGACCACTCCACTTGCAGAGTGAATGTGAATGATATCGGAACTCCATCTTCGTCAAGAACAGGAACAAGTTCAGACAGGGACGGATCATTGACCAATGGAGGTGGTATCTCTTCCACAATGATGACCTCTGGACTGCTCCAGTTTCCCGGCAAGTTGGCGACATTTATGGCCCTTATCTATAATTGCAATAACAAAATTAGTTGTAGACCATATTCTGATGCATAAGTTCCTAAAGAATTTAATTTATTTAGTTACACACAAAAAATTGTAATTCTATTAAATTATGCCCAGTTATTTATGTTTGCATTTCTTCGCATCTTTGTAATTATAATCATAGAAAAATCAAAAACAAATACTTCTTGAAATTTATTTAACAGTTTAAACAAAGGTCAATACATAATTATATATACATGCAATTCTTAGTGTGATCTGAAGTGAAGCCTGTGTATTCTGCTAGTGTGTGTGTGTGTGTGTGTGTGTGTGTGTGTGTGTGTGTGTGTGTGTGTGTGTGTGTGTGTGTGTGTGTACATTGAATTCCCTGACGTAATTCTGATTGACATCAGCTTGATCTGCAAGGAGCTGTATTTCACCCAGCCAGAGCTCAAAGCTTGCAGACAGACCCTCTGATCTTATATTGTGTGTAATCCTCATGTTCACTGTTAAGATGACGTCATTCATGTCCCCAGAGGAAGTACTGCAGAGTTATATACATTTATATCACATATTACATTGTTGATGCTGTAATAACCCATTAGCCCCAGCATTATCAGATGGTCGAGTTATTCCCTGTGCCTCATGCTATCTTCTATCCCCTAGTCTGTAGTCTCCACCATGTAGCACAGCAATAAATCAGAGAGAGAGAGACTTCCACAATTAGCAGCTTCACTTCACCCACCCACTTACACTGTGATCCACTTTCACATGTTAGGACTACTATTATCAGCAGTTTCTAGCCTGGTGGTGCTTGAGTCAACCAGCAGACATTCAACTTTCTCTTCATAAGCCAACATAGGTTTTATATTGTGCACGCACACACGAACGAACGTACACACACACACACAACATCATGAGTAGGAAAAACCAGTTGTCATGCAGCTACTCACATAGGTAGTTGAATTATTGGAATTTTTAATGATACTCCCTATACAGGATTTATCCAGGTCATATAAAATGGCGGTCAAATCTGTGCTACTTTGCTGCTTACATACCCAATCCTACTGGAGAACTGGTGTTCCTTCCAAAAACAATCCAAGGAAATACAAAAGCATTTTTTTAAAAAGTGCACGAAGAAATAAAAACATCACAAAATCCATCTTCAAGGATTTTTAAACATCTTTTATCTTTGTTTTCTACCACTGTAATAACCAGCTCACAAATGTCTACCACTTCTGTGTGTTTGGGTCAACCAGATATATGGACTAAGGTTAAATACATAGTAATTAAAATTAAAGATTGTGGCTGAGACCAAATAAACTAGAGGTGCAACAAAAAAGTGGTAAAGGGTCATTATCCATCATGCTCCCAATAAATTAGTCATCAATTGGATAAATGAAGGAGATGAGGAGAGCTTATGTCCAAAGTTCAGCAGGTCACATGCAGAGATCTTCGAGGGGACATGGAGTCCTCATTGGGAATATTGCATGTGGTTTGTCCAGTCATTATTTATCCTTACCTCCCAAGTTACCTTAGCTGGGTTTTCATTATTACTTATTCTTACATCCCAAGTTACCACTGTCAGTGTTCTATTAGTACATGTTGCCATGACACCACCAACCTGTATGTGAACTGGGTGACGTTGAAGCTCTCGTCTGCGACAGTCATGGGCAAAGTGTCATCAGAAACAAATTGGATCAACAGCGGAGAACTCCACTGGGAAATAGTGTCGTCCGTCAACACTCGTACCTGAAAGTTTGAGAGAGAAAAACACACACACACACACACACACACACACACACACACACACACACACACACACACACACACACACACACACACACACACACACACACAAGGAATTTGTTCACAATATACTAGGAAATATTATGCATTTTTATTGTCACATATTTTAACACAACAAATATTTAAACAAAGCAAACAAACAACAGCAACACTTAATAAATGCAATAGCATATTTCAAAGATATTTCCATTAAATCCTTACACACAAAGTAATGTTGTAAAAACTTGATCATTGAACATTCTAGTGAATCAATGCTCACCTGCTGATGCACTTCCTATTGTTCCTTTAAGCATGTTTTTCTACCCGGCCCCTCCCCCACCCCCCACCCCCCCAATAAGTTATTTGTTGCTTTTTTTTAATGCACATTCCTCTGTTGCCATCACCACTACACTATTCCTCCTTTGTATTCCATCACCAAGGCAACAGATAGTTTGTTTTCCATACAAGACTGATTCTTGGTTTTATTGAGTGAAAGACAAGCCATAAGGTAAACTAATTACTGTGTAGTTAAAACATGAGTCTTAAACTAATTAACCAAATTCTAAATTTGGTGCATAGCGGATGCTGGGTGTGGCATTCTTGTGATTTTGGTTTGACTACGAGCTCACATAAACAAACACCACATGGCTCCATTAATGCTGACCACCAACAAAGGTTAAAGGTTATACAGCTGTATAAAGTGGAGCCTCGGTGTATGGTGGAAGACAGTACACATAAAAAAAATAATCATTTTTTAAACCCCTTTTTTTTAGGAATACCAAATTGTAACATGCCAACTTTGGTAGGTCTTGATTTAGATAGCTAATCAACCTCTGATTATCATCGTCATCATCAGATGCAACCACGGGTCAACACAGCTCACACTAGATGGTAGAGCACTCAAACTGCTCTCCTGATACAGACATTGGAATAGTGTTACTAATACAACTACTCTATATCTCATTCCTGCCATGATATCCTACAAATGGTAGCATGAATGACTGAACAGTTATGGCACGACTGGTTATTCAAGGGTTAGGGCTCTGTATAGACAGAGAGAGAGAGAGAGAACAATATCTCTGTTCTTTTGTCCAGCTCATTTACTGTCTTAATGAATTAATCAAGATGCATTGAAGATACTCTCTTGGGCCAGAACATTGGTAGTTCCGAATTTATACTGTTTAAAAGTTCTTTCTTGGGCCAAAACAATGGTAGATAAGAGTGTGGACTATTAAAGGTTCCTTCTTGGGCCAGAACGATGGTAGATAAGAGTTTTGGACCATTAGAAGGTTATTCAAAGGCGAGATGTAATGTAATGGCTTATGTTCATGCAGTGTTCTTCACCTGGGAATACAATCAAGAGCGGACACACCCACCATCAACACCATACCTTCATTACTTACCTTTAAACTGGTATTCACACACATACATGCACACACAAACATTGTTATGTACCTGGAAATATAAGTTGGTGGTGTCACTGCCATTTATGGTAATGAGTGGTGCCACTTCTTCATTTATGGTAATGGATGGAAACACTTCAGATCGATTTACTCCTATTCTTAAGGTGTTCGGTACGTTGACATTCGGAGGAGCTTTAGATTCACGAAACCAAACTTCAAATACCGTTGGTGGCTGCCGGTCTTTTGGATACACAAACACGAAGCTGAACTGTACCACAGCCTCATAGCGGTTTTCACTGTGAGGTACTATGCTCTGGGAAATGATCGAAATGTCTTCTGTGGCAATGGGATCATGGGGTATGTCATTCACATCTCCCACAATGCAAAAAGCATTTAAAAAAGGCAGCACGGAGGGTCGAGCCACGTCAGGTTTCCAAAAAACTGTAAACTTTAAAAAAAAGAAGAGAGGATTAAGATATAAATTCATAACATAAAAGAAAGAGTCGAAATAAAGCAATAAAATGAAATTGAGAGACTAAAAAAAAAAATGTAATGAAATATTTAGAAATATTGAAATAATATATAAAAGATTAAATTTAGAAAACTTTAAAATAGCACAAAAGATTGAAATGAAAGTAATAAAGTGAAATAAAAATGGAAATACAAATTTTTTGGAGTGTTATTCAATATTTCTACCCAATTATTATATGAAACTGTAGTCTGACCCTTTACCATAACCTGCTAATCCCTGACTAGGAGAAGGAACTCTAATGAGAGGAAACAATGCTTACACTGTGTTACATCTACAAAATACTTTAACACACTGCAATGATCTTTCTATACCCTTGAGGACTAGTGAATACACAGGCAAATAGATGAACTGAAAATGGGTAAAAATGAAATTAATTAAAAATAAATCTAATAAATAAGTAAAGGAATAAATTAGTGACAAAGATTTATAGACAGACAGACAGACAGACAGACAGAGGTACAGACAGACAGAGGTACAGACAGACAGAGAGAGACAGAAATAGAAACTTGACAATGTATCTCTCAAAAAATAAACTAACAAATAAATGCAATGGGAGAACTGAACAAAAAAAAGAGAAGTGAACTAGTGGAACAGCAAGAAATTAAACCAACCACACACAAAAACCAACAACAAAAAATAACCCAAACGATTTGATGGGTGAAAGATAACTAAGGATATGAAGGTAAAGTGAAACCAACCTACTAAAGAGTGAGCATGAAATTATTGGTACAAATATTCTTTTTTTTTTAACAACACAAGCAGATAAATAAAAAATTAAAAAATAATAACAAACTAGCAAAAAAAAACTCAAAATAGGAAAGAAAAAAACAAGAACAACGATCTCAGAGGACAACAACAACAACATGAGCAGAGCAACACTCACAATGAATTGGTAAGAGTTCCCCAGTTCCAGGGCAGACAAGGTGAAATTAACGGTGGACTCAAGCGTGATTCCATCCTCATTATGCCTCAATCTGTGGCCATCAAACTCTCCATTTCCACCCGGAACAATAGCACCATTTCCGCTTAACTCTACTCGATCTATTCTGATGTAGCTGATGGCAAAGAGAGCAGCCGGGGAATAGGTGGGGCCATATTGAACAGTGAGAGAAATGTCGTATTTATTCGACTTCAAAATCTGCGAGCTGCTGCAGTTTAAGATGAGGTCATCTGCGGTTGGAGTTACATCTAAAGGAACACATACATGTGGCATTAAAAATTACAGCTACCTTAATGTACTGCTAACTAATCTTTAGAATAATTCAGACACCTAAAGTATTGCTTTCTATCTCATCTACTTCCATTAATCCTGTTTGGATAAGTATCCACAAATGCACACCAGCATGCACATTAGTATGAAGTTAATGGATAAATATTATAAAGTGGGTATGGATGAGTTTATGAGTTTCAAAACAGTAAACAGTAATTATATAGGACATGTGTTCGTGAAGTGTTTTTGGAAAACTGCAAGAACTTACAGTACACAAAGTCAGTGTGCCGTCTAGACGAGTGTCTGTGCATCTTAACCCTCACAACACACGCATCACACATGTTCATGCACACCCAGCTCTAGCCCACATGGATGCCCTCGGGCCACTCGTCACACCTTCATCATGCAATATTACTGACAATAGATTTCAAATTATCACCAGATATCTCATGAGCCAAGCCAAGCAAAACAACAACAACAAAAAACTAACACCCTCTCTCCCCCTCCACTCTTCAATCATTCCACACACACACACACACTCACACACTCCAGTGTTGACTTGAACGGTAAATGGCACGTCTTGTTGTTGAATATTCCTTGGGAAGACTTCAATCTTTGCCCACAAAATAAAAGATTGATAATACATAACACAGGGAATGCTGAAGGTCAATGATAAAAATGAAAATATACAGTAAATAGGATGCAGTATGCATAGTTTGACAAAATGATTTTAACACGGCAAGAAGTCAATATATTGTATTTTCAAGAAGCTTAGTGAATGCTTGTTTTGTTTTCACCTTGTGTGTGTGCACATTTCTGTCTGCCTTTCCACTCCCTCATTTCAATTACAACTGCATTGAAGTATAAATAACACTAATTGTAATAAATTACACATTCCCATAAAGCATAATGAATCCTTTTAATTGATATTTAAATAGTTACACTGTTATGGAAGATAAAATGCCAATTATTATAGAAGGTCAAATTAAAATAAAATGCAAATAAAATGATTGATCAGAACTCCTGGAAGGTTCAATGTACGTTGTGATTGGGTTGTTTTCTAAACCAGCATAATCACAGAATCACTTAATGATGTGGTAGCTACTAACTAAAGAGCCCATCACCCACACATGTGACTAAACAAACTCCTGCATGAGAGAGTCACCAGAGAGGTGTGTGTGTGTGGGGGAGACGAGTGCTCACCTCCAGATTATAAGAGCAGCCTGTGACGGGAGCGACAATATCTCCTCTTGCTCTCTCTTCCTCTGTCACTTGGAAGGTGTGGTTTGTCACTGCCTGCAACACACAATAAAAAACAATCACACAGACATCAGTGGATGAGGGCATGATACCAGAGTGATAGCGATGAGTACACTTTAAAGTATAAGGTTCTTCCTTCCAATATATATATATATACTGGAAGGAGGAAGAGACCAGTTCAGGGATTGAACCACTGACAATCAGTTTGGCAGATCTGTACTTTACCTAAATGAATATGGTATCTTTAGGCTTTTTTTTTTTTTTTTTTTTTTTTTTTTTTTTTTTTTTTTTTGCATGAAATAATTGAATTTCTTTTTTCTCCACCAGGGGTGCGACTTGTGAATAAATATGTGATAAAACTATATCACCAGACACCAAGGGATCATGCCTACTAAGTTTCATCAAAATGTGTAAAGCCGTTTGGCCGTCTATTAAACACACAGAGAATTTTCTGTTGATAAAAGTGATAACCAATGAATAAGTGAATAAACTAGCTTTCAGGGTAGGTTTGTTTTCTTACCGAGTCATTCACAAACGCTACCGCCCCTCCACACTCTGTAGGTATAGCTGATAGGCTGAGATAGTAACCTTCAGCAAACTGGTAGTCTGCAAGAGGAAAAAATGATAGGGTTACACACCTTGCCATGAAGAAATACTTCTTCTGTACTAGGAGAAGGGGAATAAGACACTATTGATTATTGACGATTGTATGAGTTATGCTAATATGATTGACAAAGAACATAAAGTGACAGAATTAAAATAGCAATAGCTAATAAATATACTCGTTATTAAAGTCATGTTGTTCGCTATATTCATAAAAATAATCAACATCATCAATGTAATTAAATTAGTTGAAATCTGATTTGTGATATTTCACTTACTATTGGGAAGGTTCCAGGAGATGTCAATTATATGATGGTTGAAGAACCTAACACGATTGTCTTGACTAACTGTAGCACTAACTTCTGTCAGCTGGTCTGGAAAATCACTATCGGAAACTGAAAGGATAGATAAAGCATTGATACTACAGTAACATGCAGCAAATAAAATCATTACATATATTTCATCATACAATCAGATACCTTGTGAATAAATACACACACAAAGACATTTAGACAATTCAGCGAGATTAGATACTCATAAAGATAATCACGGCAGGGGAGATGGGAGCAGGAGTTTTGATAGCTGCAAACAGCTGCCATTAATGAAGCAAGCAATCTTTCAAAATAGGAACTAATTAGCTCCGAGATGTTGTAGTGGAACATTTGGTAAAGTGTAATCAGTATACACCATCCACAATGATTTAACTAACAACGATAATAACAATCACAACAACAAGAGCGGTCCGCAGTAAGACCTGTGGCAAATATTTACTATAATATTTATTAAACATAGTGTTTTAGACCTGGTAAAATAATTGTTTACAACACTTAAGATGATGTTAGAGTTGTGATAAGCTTTGCAACTTTTGGGCTTCTATACAGTAAAATCATTTAGTTGTAACCACAGGATTTCCATAGACTAAACGACTTAGTTGTAACCAATTAGTTGTAACAACAAACTTTCGTGTTTCCAAATAGTAAACAATTAGTTAGAACTCATTTCTTAAGCAAAATTTGTGGATGTACGCTACCCCCCACCATTCCAAGTAACAATAATAATATATGCATCACCAATACAAACACAATTTCTGTGGATTGAATAATTGGAACTTCTTAGGCCATATTGGAAGGAGTGGAAAAATTGAACGTTGACATATGAAGACTTAAGGACTTGTTCCACACAGATCTATAATGTTAGCTATAGCTAAGTGGCACATTCAATAGGGGACTGCATGATTACGTCACATACAACCTGCCACACCTACTTATGGTATCACTGAACCTCCAGCGCCATAAAAAATGTATTAGCATTCATGACTGGCAACATCATTTTTGAGAACTGCAACTACAAAGTAGCTTGTGCTTTCATCATACTATAGGCGCACAGAAACTTTATTGATTACCTTTGTGCTGATAGCAAAATTTCAGTATAGTCTGAGCTATAATTGTGGAGAAATGGAGCGTAAAAATGAAGAAAAGATTAGTAATGACTACGCCATTGAGATTGCTGCTAGTTCTCAGAACTCATTGACAGGTGGGAGTGGGCGGCAGACAGTTGCCAGAATTAATCTTGGCCCAAAAAATAGCTGCAATTTTTCTCAGAACTCTGTCTGGGGCAGCACTTGTGGAAAAACAGAAATTCTTGGAGATGAGTGTTTTGGAAAGAATTAGCAGCTATTTTGGGCGCACACCATCTATGGCATTTGTTTGCATTCCTGCTACAAGCACCAACCAATGAGTTCCTAGAATTAGCTAACAGCTCACTTGAAATGTCACCACTAATCCTTTATTCCCTCTTAGGAACCATTTTATCCACAAGCAAAGCTCTAAATATTCTGGAATTTGCTCGCTGAAAGTTTTATAAAGCTTCAATTCCTGTAGTATGGTGAAAGCACGAGCTATTTTTTAGTTACAGTTCTCAAAACGTCATAGCCAGTCATCAATGACAATATATTTTCTATGATATTGGAAATTTACTGATACCATAAGTAGGAATGGCAAGTAATATCTGACGTAATTATGCAAGTCCCCTATTTGGAATATCCCCAGCAAGGGACTCATTGCTGGGGACACTGTCATCAATGGATTAGCACAGTTGCATGCTAGCATGAGCTATGGCATAATCTTTGAACTAACACTAAGAAAATAATCACATTCAACTCATAGATATATGCAAACAAGTCAAGCTTATGAATGTGAAGCCAAGGCAAAGGATTTAATATAGCATCACTTGTGAGAATACATGATGGTTGATGACAAATCTTTTAGTGCTACACTTTCCAAGAATAAAGTCAGTGGTAAGGCTTTGATACCTGCACTTTCATAAGTTAGCTTCCTGATAGGAACTGCAACTGAATATTCTCAGACTTGACTAGGTTCATAACTAGTTTATATCAACTACATGAGCTCACTTAGATACATGGTATAATAATTAATTACAGAGAATGGTAAGTGTTAGCTACATATGCTAAGGGCATTGCTGAGTAGCTTAAGAGGATCAACTATATACCATTCCTCCGTTGTTGCTGTAGTAACAGCTTCACAAGTACTGCAGTACTCAGTAAAAGGTGGGATATTGACTTATACTAGCCTAAACAAACCCCATTACAGGGCTATGCAGCTGCTTGTGTACCACAGGATACTTACTTATAAAGTGCATAATGTTCTGTTGGAGTGATAAACAACTTCTCATCAATCATGTGGTTATTTATAGGTTCACTATTATGAGGCACCTGCTGGGCTTAAAATTATTCTTATTGAACAAACAAATGGTTATGGCTGTAACATTTTAATATATACTAGTGGAAAACTCAATGTAGTCAGCCTCCTACAATTATCAATTGTCTAATTTGCTTTATGTTCAATTTGGGGTATGGGTTTTCTACTAGGATGCCACTGCTTTGGGAGGTGGTATCAAGTGATAATACCACTGTCTTGTCAACTAGTAAAGTTAAGGAATCTCAAGGGGTCAGCTTAAATGCACCAACTACATGCATATCACTAATCTATTCTTGTAGAACAGATCCAGAACAGAAAGGACTACAATCCATTAGATTATAAATTATTGTGTGTGCACGTGTAGAGTGTGTGTGTGCCTGTGTGTGTGTGTGCCTGTGTGTGCGTGTGTGTATGTGTAGAGTGTGTGTACATGTAGAGTGTGTGTGTACGTGTAGAGTGTGTGTACGTGTAGAGTGTGTGTGTACGTGTAGAGTGTGTGTGTACGTGTAGAGTGTGTGTGTACGTGTAGAGTGTGTGTGTACGTGTAGAGTGTGTGTGTACGTGTAGAGTGTGTGTACGTGTAGAGTGTGTGTACATGTAGAGTGTGTGTACATGTAGAGTGTGTGTGTACGTGTAGAGTGTGTGTACATGTAGAGTGTGTGTACATGTAGAGTGTGTGTGTACGTGTAGAGTGTGTGTACGTGTAGAGTGTGTGTACGTGTAGAGTGTGTGTGTACGTGTAGAGTGTGTGTACGTGTAGAGTGTGTGTACGTGTAGAGTGTGTGTACGTGTAGAGTGTGTGTGTACGTGTAGAGTGTGTGTGTACGTGTAGAGTGTGTGTACGTGTAGAGTGTGTGTACGTGTAGAGTGTGTGTACGTGTAGAGTGTGTGTACGTGTAGAGTGTGTGTACGTGTAGAGTGTGTGTACGTGTAGAGTGTGTGTACGTGTAGAGTGTGTGTACGTGTAGAGTGTGTGTACGTGTAGAGTGTGTGTGTACGTGTAGAGTGTGTGTACGTGTAGAGTGTGTGTACGTGTAGAGTGTGTGTACATGTAGAGTGTGTGTACGTGTAGAGTGTGTGTACGTGTAGAGTGTGTGTACGTGTAGAGTGTGTGTACGTGTAGAGTGTGTGTGTACGTGTAGAGTGTGTGTGTACGTGTAGAGTGTTTGTGTACGTGTAGAGTGTGTGTGTACGTGTAGAGTGTGTGTGTACGTGTAGAGTGTGTGTGTATGTGTAGAGTGTGTGTACGTGTAGAGTGTGTGTACATGTAGAGTGTGTGTGTACGTGTAGAGTGTGTGTACGTGTAGAGTGTGTGTATGTGTAGAGTGTGTGTGTACGTGTAGAGTGTGTGTACGTGTAGAGTGTGTGTGTATGTGTAGAGTGTGTGTACGTGTAGAGTGTGTGTACATGTAGAGTGTGTGTGTACATGTAGAGTGTGTGTACGTGTAGAGTGTGTGTGTACGTGTAGAGTGTGTGTACGTGTAGAGTGTGTGTACGTGTAGAGTGTGTGTACGTGTAGAGTGTGTGTGTACGTGTAGAGTGTGTGTGTACGTGTAGTGTGTGTGTACGTGTACAGTGTGTGTGGAGTGTGTGCATGTTCAGAGTGTGTATACTCTGGTGTGTGTGTGTGTGTGTGTGTGTGTGTGTGTGTGTGTGTGTGTGTGTGTGTGTGTGTGTGTGTGTGTGTGTGTGTGTGTGTGTGTGTGTGTGTGTGTGTGTGTGTATGCTCAAGCAGGAGGGAAGAGTGTGCCAGGAGGGGAAGAGTGTGCCAGGAGGGGAAGAGTGTTCATGTGCTTGCAAGAGAGAGAGAGAGAGAGAGAGAGAGAGAGAGAGAGAGAGAGAGAGAGAGAGAGAGAGAGAGAGAGAGAGAGAGAGAGAGAGAGAGAGAGAGAGAGAGAGAGAGAGAGAGAGAGAGTGTGTGTGTGTGTGTGCATGTGCTTGCAAGTGTGTGTGTGCTGAGGGTAAAAACTCTAGAACCAGTTGACCAAAAGGTCTCAAACTTTCAAGAGTGGACCACATGAACATTTGGGCTGAGTCCCACCTGGCCACACCTCTTCCTGTGGTCCTTACAGGCACAAACAAAAAAAAAAAAAAAGAGCCCATAGTGGAGACAAGGAGCAGTGAGTTGGGGGCCCAAGCTTCCAGCAAGCATTGGAGACAGGAGGCAGGAGGTCAAGATGGCCTGCCAGGGATACCTTGTGAATCATATACTATAATTACAAGCCATGTAGAGACGGCTGGTTGGCTGTTTTTTTTCACCTTTTATACATAATTTTCTAGTCTGTAGTACAAATAACAGAATTGTAATTGTAATTGTAGTACAAATTACAGAATTGGTAAATGACAGTATACTCACTATGTAAACACACTTACTCTGCACTGCAAACCACATAGCACTGTACAACAGCCAAAGAATACGGCTTGTGGGATTCCTTCCTTGGGATGTCTTATAGTTTGTTTAAGATCTCATAGGACAGATAGTCTATGCAGCTGTCATTTGTAAGTGATAATCACTAGTAGTTAGATTAGTAGGGGCGGAAGTCCAGGAGCACTTACTTGGCTGGGTCATTTATAAGTGTATTGTTTGTTGTTTTGCAAAAAAAAAAAAATAATCCATCAATAACAACAACAAAAACAGGAATCTGCAATAGTGGGAGTTCAACAGTATAGAAGCAGCTGTACTTGGACCATAATGAAAAAGTACACCTTGATTTTTCATCATTAAATTTGCTATTTAAGTTTGAATATGAAACTAATTAAATTTCTTTTGAGCATACAAACCACATATATTTACAGCTTGTCTTATTGAGAGCTCCAAGAACTTGAACCACATGGAGAACTTAAAAGTTTGGTACAGACTTCAGGGTGAAATCTGCCAGCTTTAGATAGCAAGAACAGACTGAAAAATAACAACTTCTCAGACCACAGCCAACTTTTTTTTTATATCTCAAGTGCCACTTCATTTCACTGCAATAAGTTATATTCCTAAGTGGAGTGGAACCAGAACTATGTGGTTGCACAGGTTTACCAAAGTGACTAATACAAAGTAAGTAGGTTCAGGTGTAAACCACAGACTGAATTATGACGAAATAATTAATTTTCTATGTCATCAACTCTCTAGGCAACAAGGGCTTGACTTCGGAATACATGTAAGGTTGAAAGTTCCTGCACTTGGATGGGTAGAACATCGCCTTTTGCAAAACAAAAACAAAAACAAAAAAACAAACAAAAACAACCAAACAAACACAAAAACCTACACAAACTGCATTAGTGAAAATGAATTAGTAAAGAGAATTAGAGCAAAAACAACTGCAATACTTACCCTTAGCAGCTACTGATATCAAGTTGAGTTATTTCTGACCTTGTGGTACAAGAATTAGCTATTTTAGGTGTTTTATACACAGAATTTAGAAAGATTGTCTGTGGTAGTGTTGCAACCTTTTACTTCACTTCTGAGTCAAAGACTTCTACTTCACACAAAATGCATAACAGGATCAGTCACGAACTAAGACCTGTGGCAAATAATTACTATGATATTTATTAAAACATAGTGCTTTAGACCAGGCAAAATAATTGTTTAGAACATTTAAGATGAAGTTAAAGTTGTGGTGTGCTTTACAATTTTGGGGTTTCTATACAGGAAAAAGTACTTAGTTGTAACTACAGGGTTTCCATACAGTACAAGGACTTAGTTGTAACCAATTACTTGTTACACACGCTAGTGTTTCAAAACAGTAAATAATTAGTTTAAAAATCCATTCTAGAGTAAAACTTGTGGCTGTATGCTGCCCCCCCCCCCCCTCCCCACTGTTCCAAGTGTTCCAAAACTTGTGCCACAGGGAAAGTTGCAATTACATTATGACCTGTACAAATGGTTTCATTGTGTGTTTAATTACATTTTTTTAAAACAGCTGAATTAAACATATCCATCTTCGAAACTGAATCATATCCGAACAATTTATAGACCAATGTTGTTAGTACTTTTTAAGTGTTAAGGAAATTTAAACATCAAAAATTCCATTTATGGCTAAATTGTGGTCCGAGTGGCTTGTTTAATAGGATAAGCAGAATGTCAACATCCTGTTGCATCCTAGACACACTGACATGTCATCACTTGATGCAGACTTCTTGTCTCTGTCCAACACTAAGCTTTACGAACAGTGTAGTCATACTAGACTGCTTGGTAACCTTGGACTTACACAATACCAAGGATAAAAAAAAACATTTGGAAATATTACCCTTTTTGACAGACGGAGACTTCATGGGCCAAAAAAAAAATATTTTTTTGAATTTATTTTACTTTTATTAATTTATATATTTTTATATTGAGGATATCTTTTAAGCAAGTTGATCAACTTTTCCTTAAAATCTAAAGATATTCCAGGGAGATAAGGAGAAAAAGAAGTGCTCAGAAAAAATAAGTAACACATTTCTAATAGACGTGAACAAATCGACCATGAAATGCAAATTGAACCAGTTGATGTAACAATAGCTGGTAAGGGGTCTAATGAATCCTCAGCAGCAGTGATCTGGTGTCACCTTACAGATAATAATCTGTCATCTATGACTGAGAGACACTGGCTTAACTATTCCCATACCAATAGATAATACGTTACAATCAGTGAGCAAATGGTAAGCCATGTATCTATCTATCTATCTGACATACAGCTGTAATTACCAGACTATTTGCTGTAAGAATCAATTCATTACAAGAGTGTGTCACTTTGTATTATAACTGAATAAATGCAAAAGCTCAGATTGTTAATTCATTGGGCCAACATTAATCCTGGCTTAACACATATGGTTCAAGTCATTTTCAATAAACTAAATGAATTTCAACATTGGAACAGGATTTAGTGGACATAGACTTCATTCTCTGCAGGCCTACACTTCAGAACTTCACGAGGTACTGTGTGATTGACACAGACAGTTATTATCTATCCAGTCCACTAGATGAAGTGAAAAGGGGCAGGAGGGGGAGGGAATAGTCAAAAACTTGGCAGCTGCTCCTGGTTGTGTGCATTCAACTAATTAAGAGGTCCTTGGCCAAGTTTACAGTACTATGTAAGCGAATCACCTTCCCTGAATTGCTGAATATCAAATCATAGGCATTTAAGGACATCTTCATGATTTTGACGGTGTGTCTGTATTAGTGGTATGCTGGTGTATACCACTGCCATGGAGATAATGACATCAATGGCTTGTCCACCATTGCCATGGAGATAATGGTGTCAGTGGTGCAGGGAGTACACAAGATAGCAGATTGGATCACAACCTATTTCAGCACATAATCCACTTAGTTCAGATACTCTCATGCAACTTGGACTCTATTTAGACATCAGCTTTCAATTAAGGAAAGTCCAGGGAGAAGATAATAAATAGTCTCCCAACAACCAATCTTTCTTGCATTGGAATGTGAGTGCATAAGTTGAGAAGGCCCCCATGAAACATGTCCAGTGTTTGCAGTGCCATTAAGACTGACTGCATCACCTGGCTATGATAGTTTGTGTTCTTTACAGCCACCATGGCTAAGAAAATAAGAAGATGGATTAGAAATAATAGTTGTTTGTTGTACAATTATGATAGAGGAAGTGGCTGACCTAGTTTAAGTGGCCGAAATTTCCTCCTCACTACGCATGAACACATACTCATACACACACCCACCCACCCACCCACCCACCCACCCACCCACACACCCCCACACCCACTGTGCACACACACTGTACCTTCGTCATTGTCCACAGCCAGTTCCAGTGGAGCGGAATTGTTAGAGAACCCTCTGTTTGCTGTGGCCACTAGGAAGGAGATGTTGACCACTTGGCAGGCAAAGAAGTCCAAGTCTATCTCTGCACTGTCATCCTACACACAACAGAGAACAATCAGGAAATAAACTATCACCAGGAAATAGAGATAGGAAGAAGATGTGGTCATGTAGAAATAAATACTGTCACAACTAAATAATTGCTGTAAAATAGAGAGATAATGAGAGTCCTATAATGTGCTTAAATACAATATAAAGTCATATAATGTTCCTGAATATGATCTAGAGTCATAAAATGCCCTTAATATAATTCTGAGTCATAAACAACTTTGAATACGATTTAAAGTCATATAATCATATCCTTGATATGATTTAGAGTCGTGAAATGTCCGTGAATACGATGTGTGGATTGGTTGGGAGGATGAGGTGGGACAGCAAGTACATGCCATGGAAAGCTCATGTCAGTGCCTCATGTACAGGAGCTGAACTCTCAACATGAATATTTAGTCAGAGAGGTTGCACTGCACTGCACTGCACTGCACTGCACTGCACTAAATGACCTACACATTGCACATTGCAGCTGCAATATTATAACTACATTGCTAATATGTCCGTCCACACAGGAATCTGTATTGAGGGGAAATCTCTATATCTCACCTTGTGTGGCTAACAAAAAGAAACTGTGTAGTACACAGCCTAAATCTTCGAAGAATAATACATTACCATTTGTGGCTAGAACAAGGGTGGTCCTGCACTAAGATGTGTGGCACGTATTTACTATAATATATATTAAAATATGCTGGTTTTGCACCAGGAAAAATAATTGTTTAGAACACTTGAGATGAGGTTGAAGTTGTGGGAAGATTCATATGTTTTGGGTTTCTATACAGTAAAAGCACTTTGTTGCAACCAATTAGTTGTAATGATAAACTTTAGTGTGTCCAAACTGTAAACAATTAGATAAAATTCCATTCTTCAGCGAAACCCCCACCACTATTCCAAGTGTTCCTAGCCCTGCATACCTGTAGCTATGCGGGTTAAAAGATGATAAAAAAACAGTGTGCAATATCAATTGAAACCATAATAATTTTTTTGGTTGATTTTTTCCTCTTCCTATATGCATTAAAATGATTGCCATGGCAACATGGATTATTTAAAACCACAAAATAACTATTGCAAATCATGAAATGCTTCAACTCAATGCCTTCCATCAAATTTTTTTTTAAATCTGTTGGGTCTTCCAGTTTAACATTTGGGTCAACACACACCTCAAAGTGGACCAGGCCCATTTGCACCGGACAAAAATGGAAACATTTTGCTCTCTATTTGGGTCACTTAAACTGCATGTGCTTTCAACTGTCAAAACATTCCTTCTGAACTCCCATTAAGCCTATGTTGCTATGGGAACATCCCTCACTTGGAACTTGATGATAGCCTTTGCCTGCTTGTTAGTCCAACCACTTACCTTCTTTGACCATTCACCACATCTGCCTTCAAACAAGCCACGCTTTACCCCAGAGTAACATTGTTCACTAACTAAGCTACCCCTTCTGGTGACTTTAGGCTACAATTATTGAAGCTGCCCCGTCAATAAGTAACCACACAACTTCAAAATGGCTGTATTTAGTGGCAAAAACAAAATTGCCTACAAGTGAAGTGGTCAAACAATAAATTATATGAAACAAGTTTAGAAAAGTTATGAAATTAAAAATACAAGAAATAATAATTTTAAATTGGAAAAATTTAATTTGTGGGTGTATAACTTTTCGACCAACCCTCATAGTACAGACATACAAAAATATTTAGTGAAGAGCCACAAGTCATTTTTAATGATTCAGAGTAGATAGACCTTATGTCAGTGGCAATGGGGTAAAATAATGTGAATAGAGACAGTTGCCTGCACCTGCGTCACATAGGGAAATAGATATTTCACAATTATATATAGTACTAACCAGAACATAATATCGCGTAGCCACCTGACCAACCACGGTGACAATGACTGTGGTGAAGCCAAAATCAACCAAGCCACTAAATGCTGGTGGGTTGATAGGTATGGCCTGGGACACGTCCACGCTGTAACGCGAGCCAAAAATATGGCGAACAGCAGGAGGTCCTGTTGGCTGGTACCTCAATGATATCTCAGCTATGGAGACATCGGCAGGGTAGGATATACCTGGCAAAGATAAAATAAGAAACAATCTCATTGGTTAACTACATGCTGTTGCTGTTGATGATAAGTTGTTGCTGTTAATGATATTTTGTTGTTATTGATGTTGTTGTGGATATTTCCTTTTTTTTAAAATATTTAATGTTGTTGATGTTTTTGTTTTTGTTGTCATAGTTGTACCTGACTTCATATATTCTTCTCCAGTTGTACAGCCGCTACCACAAGCCAATGAATTCTGCAATGAGATTTAAAAAAAAGATAATATGACGTCAGGAGGAATAAAAATAGTGCTACTAACATGACAGAACCTCCCGTGAAGAAAGAGCTGTGCTTTGCACTGTAGATTACTGTTTAATTCCATTACCTACAAGACTATGCTGGACTATTTACTACTACAAGTGTTTCATGTACTGTCCAGTCCAAGGACGGAGAGAATTACCAATTGGAATTTCCTTTCCAGCCTCTATTTAAGACAGAAATGATGAAGAACTCGAGAGTATTTCCTCTTGGTTTTTATGTTGTTGTTTCAATGTTGCCATAACAACACCAGATAGTATACATTATGTTTGAAATCAAATGGAACTTTACTTGACCAAGAATAAAATCAGTATGGCAACTACTTTAAAGATATTGCAAGCTGTAGCAGGGAGAATAATAATAAAATATGTATATATACATTTAACAATAGCTATAACTATTACATATATGTTCAAACAAAATTTTAGACATGGGCATCAAATGGAGTACATCAAAAAAGACCTTTGACTCACACACAAGAGGTTACATGTAGGGAGAAGTGGGGAGGTACAGCCATGCCCATCAGTGAAGGATCCACTGCACTCTTCATTTATGCAGTCCCTCATCTGAAAAATGAATTGGAACCAGATAAACTTAGAAAGAGAACATCCATTCCGTCTCCCTCCCACTTGTCATTTCTGGTTGATGTCCCCATTATCTTGTACATGTCACATCTTGCATTAGTGAAGTGAACATGTCCTCAGGTAGTGCAGAAACTCTTAGCTAAATTTGGCAACATTTTAGGCCCTGTAAGTTCTGACGATGGTCAGTAAAGTGTCACTACCTTGTTTGTACAACACACACATTATCCTTCACTATATTGGGTGGCACTTCTCAATGTTTGAAAAATAACATATCAAATAATCTAGCATGGAGCAACTCTTAACAGTTATAGGGAAAACTTTATCAATTTCACAAGATCAGAAACAGTGACAATACAGCTATAGCTCTCCTGCAGGAAACAACAGTTCAAAGGTAATCTACCTGTGACTAAATAATAACAAATTATAGTAACCACAGAATTCACAAAGCTTCTACACAAATCATCAATCAATCATAAATACATTTCTGCCTATGCTACGAGTGCGATCTATATTACAACATCACTTACACATCTTTTACGGCAATTCATTTCGTCTGGATCACGAAGTGTAGTCACACATCCCCTCTGGCAATCTAGCAGCTGGTAATATCAACCACATGATTACACACAATATCACACGTTACATAAGCACAAACACATGTGCTTCACTTAAGATTATTTAAAGCAGGGTTTCGATTAAATTCCAAATGATAGTTTCACTAATTGATTTAACTGAACTTAAAGTTAATAAAAATGAACTAATTTTGAATTAAATAAAGACTTGTAAGACTTGT
The DNA here is from genome assembly GCA_963969325.1 of Lycopodina hypogea. Taxonomy (NCBI): domain Eukaryota; kingdom Metazoa; phylum Porifera; class Demospongiae; order Poecilosclerida; family Cladorhizidae; genus Lycopodina; species Lycopodina hypogea. The sequence goes on from OZ017788.1 coordinate 3,621,822, forward strand.
AAGAATTACCATTTTTAATAAATGTAAATAGTATGTTCATTTCATCTTCTTTTTTATTTACTGAAGCCCCCTATTATCTTCAACAACACAAGGAATTCAAACTGAAGATCACTTCACAAACAAAGAACAGACTCCAGAGGACATAAAATAAGCCTCCATTTGAGATAAAACTCAATCAAAATAGATGAGGCATTAAATTGGTATCATTATTTTAACACTTGACCATGAAATATGGTTTACATTTCCTTAATTCAATTTTAATTCAGCTTTGATTTAATGGATCGGGGAATTTTTTTTTTTAAACAGTTGAAATAAATAAAATAATCATGAAAAAAATAAGTCAACAAGTTGATTAAAATGAAGCCAAATGACAGTCTAACTAATTCGACTATGAACTAATTGAATCCCACTGCCTGGAGAATAGAAATGGGAAATCACTCGTCCAGTGACAATAGGAAGAGATGGAATGAATTTTAAAATCTGCACTCTCAGGCATTTGCTATGTGTTAGCTTCAGAAAGGGTCAAATTGGATGGTTGTGTGTGTTGGTAAAAAGTTCTGTGTTTGAAAATATTGCCTGTCATTAAGCTAACCAGTGCTCCCGCTGAAGCTTTGCTGCATATGGTATTGGTCCAACAAAGTAGAGGAGAGTGGGTATAAGGAACTGGAGCAAGATCTGCTGGTCAGTCACATCTTAGCTGGGTTGGAGCAAACATCTGGGAACACGCCCGGACTAACAAAGAGACACCTCAATGCTTAATAATGATTATCACAACCCTTTAAAGCAATTCACTTAGTACCGAGAACAAAAAAAAAAAAAAAAAAAAAAAAAAAAAAAAAAAAAAATGAATCACCTTGTTCTATTTCATCTTAGAAATATTTAATATTAATATTAAGTGGGTGTGGTTGGTAATGTTTCCAATTAAGTGTACTATTACTAATGAAATATTGAACCCACCCATAGTGAAATTTTTCCCTTGCAGAGATGTTTCATAATTGGTTTTGAGAATTAAGTCTGGCATCTAGCACACAAGAAAACTACAAATAGTCATACATATCTAATCACAAGGCATGTAGATTGAGATGGTCTTTGACAAAGAAGATGGTCACTACACCAACCAAACTGCACAGAGGTAACAAACTCAAAGCATAGAGTTTACCACACCTTAAGAATTGGTTATACACACTACATAAAAGGAATATAACAGACAGATAAAAATTTTAAAATCTACTCATTGCTCAATTAGAAGTTGCTGTTTTTCCAGATTACTTCAAAAGGATGCACAACCATATGAAGACAGCATCAAGAACAACTTACATCATTCAACACACGAGGACATGCCTTCAGCTCGCAGCTATTAGGGTTTTGTGGTAAGAGACAGTCTGTTCCGTTGACTCCGTCATCACTCAGCTCATACGACCGAAACGATTGGGTCCACACCGGATACCCGAGAAACATCTACATGTCCAAAGAATGATGTATGCATATTATTTTCTTAATGTAGAATATGTTAGTAGCAACTGCAACTAAAAGTTTCCCACTAATGAGACAGTGTACAGAGGGCTATGGTGGTGAAATGAAAGACTGGAAAAGGAAAAGGAAAACAACCTGTTAGTATTCACACAAAAAGGTCATACTAAGTAAAAAAAAGAACAGGTATTACCATGACAACCACTCGACCACACATGCCTACTGTAAGCACAGGATCAAGGAGTGGTTCAGAAATAACAAGTCGACCTGTTTGAAGACTTGGCAGTGTACCACAAGGAAGGCTGGTGAGGGGAAGACAGCAGCCAAAATACTCCATTTTGATGATTACATTTGCTTACAGCACTCACTCACTTTCAGTGCACAAATAAATTTGCTATATTACAAACTACAGAAAGTACACTTAAACTAATGTAAATTCTCGTTTGTTTGAACATAATGGGTTTATACAAGCATCAAAGATTTTCTTGTTCTAGGCAATCGTTTACTCCCTCTCTCTCTCTCTAAACATACTGGTCTACGATCAAGGTACCGACTCTTGTCCAACCAACATAACCCTAAACATTGTCAAAAAGGCCATTGGAAGAATTTTAAGTTAATTTTTCCATTTTGCAGTGATTGCATTTGTTGGATAAATAACTTCCACAACAATGCTTCCTTAACTATTGTGAATGTCTCCAGTATTCTTAGTTTCAAATATTAATTTTTTTTTTTTAATTTTTGTTTTGATGTCCTAAATGTCTCCAGTCTTAGAAACTGGTCATGTAGGGCTAGGCCGTTGTTTTTTCTTCTTTCAACTATTGTCAAACTGCTGGTCTAATTTGTGTGTGGTGATGGATAGTCCCTCACCTGATATCCACCCATGACATTATCCATGGAAAGGGATCACTGTCCACACTGCTCCCCCCCACTTCCCATGCTCAGACTGGTTTTTGAATAGTTGCACAACTGGTGGAGAAATAAAGCTGAAATTTGTCAAATATTGTCATTCCCTCCATCCTTTTATTTATTATTTTACTTTTATAAATGCTATTTCTTGTTTAAAATACTTATTCATTGGTGGTGGTGATTTAGCATTCTTCTGAACAACATTATATGAATTAGTGCCAAAATTTTTCAAACTATAATTTTCTTTTTCATTTTTAAAAATGTACTTTCATTTCAATTTTTCAACTATATTCTGCCAACCAGATCATTTTTCATTAATTTACACATTCCCCACAAAAAAGAACTGCAGCTGCTGCTGCTGTTCACTCACTCTCTTTGTCTGAAAATTGTTTCCCCTTTAACTGTGAAAGGTGAATGGGGGTAGAAAGAGAGAGAACATTTCAGCAGCTGCAAATCTGAAGCTGGGTACTCTCTTGGTTAGAAAAATTAGTTAGCTATCAAAGACTCCACCTCTTAACAGTCTCACTTAGCTGTTGGTAAGTGGTCTATTCACGATCTCCAGGATAAGAATGACTGAGGGAGTAAGCTGTTTGGGTTTGGTAGACCTTCACGTGCAAGCTTCTATGGATAAAAAGTGTTCCATTCTCAGCCTTCACCCATATATTGAATATATTTTCTTGATATTTCTTTTCTCTTCTATCCACCATTTTAATAGCGAAGAATGTGGTGAGTTTGCTATTGACCTTTTACCTTCCCCTGGAACACAATTTGCTACCCCTGGAACAAAATTTGCTAAAAGAAAAGGCTTTAGTTCTCCTCTAACTTTTGACTTGGAATTTTTAAAGAAATTGTAAGACCTACAGGGATAGGACCACTTAAGGAGCAGAATGAAGTTTGGATAGTGTTCCTACAACCTGCAGTTAAGGAGTTTTCCCTGACAGTTACACAGGCAGGCACAGAATTAAGGAAAATGGTATATAAGATACAAGAATAAAAAATGTTCGTATTTTAGGCTATTGTTTACTCTCCCCCTCTCTCCTTCACTCTCTCTCTCTCTCTCTCTCTCTCTGTGCGGATATAATGGGTTTGTATGAGAAACAAAGATGTCCGTGTTCCAGACTATTGTCAACTCTCCCTCTCTGTTCTCACCTCTCTTATGGAAGTGGCCAATGATCCTCTCAGCTCCTCCAAGCACAGGGAGTGGCAGATACCTCTGAGTCTGGCCTCTTCATAGTCCTCCAGTGTAGAGCCAACAACATGTGGTAAAGTGCAGTTCTCAATCAATATCAGACCTGGATCTTCACGATAGCACCAACAGATTGAGGAAAAAAATGGAACTAAATCACAACAGTAAAACCCATCCTTTAGAGTTGACCTCCATGAAACAGACACCCACTACACTATAGATTGTGAGGCTATCTAGGATTAATGGGAAGGTAGGAACCACCAAGCAAGTGTCCCAGCCTATCTCACTTTGCATTCACTTGTATAGATTGTACAGTATCCCCATCACAACACTGTTGATGCCCTGGCCTCATTAACAGACCAGAGAGCTGATACATTCCCTGGCCGGGAGAAGATGAAGGGAGGATTAGCGATGGTGGGGAGGATTGATTAAATATCTTGAAGCTGATTTTACATTTGGAACTTTATAGCTATCTTGTCAGAGAAAGTTATAATATTGGCCACAGCAAGCAAAAAATAACACTCACATGCATGCATGCATGCGCACACACCCGCTAACTCATAAGCTCAATGGTCATTAAGATGGACTATAGGAACATTAGGAATTGCCACTCAATGAAATTCAACTGAGAATACTAAAAACACTTTATAGATGGCATGATTCCAAGGAAGGTTCCTAAGAAGAACAAGATCAACAACAGAATAACATTTAGACTCAGGGACACAATGCCTGATGCAGGTAAAAAAACAAAACAACAGACACACTTCCTTCCCAGAGGTATAGAGTGATTTAAATTAAATGTCACCAACTCTGATTGGTCCAAGTTGTTACTTGTTACCATAAGCAAGTACAGAATAACTGATCATAATCTGGTAGTTAAATATAGGATAGCATAGAGCTAGTTGGAAAAATGTTTCATATGGTTAAAAGAGTTAGCATCAGCATACAAAACCTGTATTGTTCATTAGCATGCAAATTCCTGAAGCAGAACTAAGACGTGCACACACAACCACTTAAAAAAAAAAAAGAAAAAAGAAAGATGAAAGAATAGTTGTGTGTAATTTGCATTTTAAAAGGGCAGACTGTTTGTAAACTTATATTTTAGTGTGTATTTATACACAACATACATCAGTAGTTATTTTCAATATTTATACACAGACAAATCCAGTTCTGTGATAATTACTATCAATATCATTATCCTGGTTATTACTAGTGGAAAACTACAGGCGGTTTTTCGGCCCATCTTTGGTGGTCTGTAGTCACAAAAGTGTGTGCTTTAAAGACATACGTTGTAGACTTTTAATACAAAAGTGAACATGTGATTAGGTAAAGTGTTTTCTTGGAAGTACCGTTTTTTGGCCTTTTTTTGGTTGTACACACAAAGAGGAAGAGTTGTGGCCAGATGAAAACATCCCATGTCATACGCAGTCAACTTGTGTCTTCATGCCAAAGTTTTATGCCTGTAGCTCTATCACTTTTTCTGGCAAAAGCACCATTTTGTTGTTGTTGTTTTTTTTAATACAGAAAGGGGTGTGGCCATATAGATATGCTTATGACGTCCCCCTGGTGACACTGATTCTAAATAGATGTGGGTTGGTGGGTCTAACGTCATCCATTCAAGCATGAATCACAGATACACAGACAGACACACAAACTGACAGACAAACAAACTGACAGACAAACAAACTGACAGACAAACAAACTGACAGACAAACAAACTGACAGACAAACAAACTGACAGACAAACAAACTGACAGACAAACAAACTGACAGACAAACAAACTGACAGACAAACAAACTGACAGACAAACTGACAGACAAACAAACTGACAGACAACAAACTAACAAACTATTTGTACTTTATAGTATAGAGATATTATTGTTTAGTGTTAATGTTGTTATTGTTATTTTGTTGTTATCATTCCTATCAACACACAACTGTGAACATTAAATATAGAAATTAAGAGTCATTTAACTAGAAGTGAGTAGTTATATTACAATTGAACGTCTGCTACATGGACTTCTTCAAGAATGACATTTTTAAAAATAACCCATATTTAATAATAAATTTTTTTTTTTTTAACTGAATGTGCATCATAGAAAAATTATTCAAATCATTAACAGATCAATTCTGTTCAATATATCAATAATTCTTTCATTAATGCACGTGTGAAAATCAGACAAAGCTTTCCTTTTATAGTAGAGGTGTGGTGGCTGAAGCGATGATGGTAGTCATCTCCTTTTTTTGGCACAATATAATTGTTATGTGCTACTTATACAATGTGTCTTCATTCACACGTCCTTCCAGAACATCATACTCAAAGAAAAAAAATTCTAGATTTCTAGAAAAATAAGCTACTTCATCTTTGCTTGCCCATCGGATTGAGAAATAAAGTTTTCATTGAGAAATATTATCAAAATATTCACTGGCATAATATTTAATTCACAGTGTTTTATCTTTCAGTATAAAAGCTCTTGTGTCTATCAATTCATTAGCTTTCACATGATAGCATGTTTTCTAGGTATCTGGGACAAGAAAACTATGCCAGTCCCATAGCAAGCCCTAACCCTTGAGCAATGTCCCTTTTCCATTCCCTGTACACCAGCTACTCACAGAAACTGAACTCAATAACATCTTCATCACAAGTCACTTCAGAGTCTTCCTTACTTAAAGGTTGCTCTTAATAGCCATTCAATTTCTATCTTCTAATTTTGCTCTCACTTGCAGTCCATTATTTCAAAGCTTCCTTAACAACAATTGAGGTCAGCAAATAGAGCTGCTACTATGCAGCTGTGTGTTAGTCACCTGAGAAGCTAAAACCTCAGTGACTACATTTCCTATCTTGCTAAGATCTACAAGTATTGAGTTCTGCTCAACAACAAACCCCAGTGTCTGGGGTACCTCCAGCCAGACAAACTAAAAGGAGACAAAAAACATGTGAAGAATGCAGCTGCAACATCTCCAGCTGTTCCAAGGTCTGAGGAGTAAAAAAAAAAAACTCTTATACCTGACAGACATATCAAGATTGTTTACTACAGAGCTGAATGGAAAACCATGTTGACATTTGTATGCATCAATATATGTGAGTACAACAGATACCTTCATCACACACCCAACCTTCTCTTCTTTTTGTGGTGTGTGTGTGTGTGTGTGTGTGTGTGTGTGTGTGTGTGTGTGTGTGTGTGTGTGTGTGTGTGTGTGTGTGTGTGTGTGTGTGTGTGTGTTCGAGTGTGGCCCTAGAAAAAAAAACATATCTATATCTACATCTATACCTATATCTATATATATATATATATATATGCACGCATATACATGATGCATAAATTTAAAAGAATTTTTTAAAGACCACCCACCATACTTTAAAAAACAAATTTTGGAAATGGTCATGTAAATGATATAAAGTCTCCCAGCTGGCTCCAAGGAGAATGCATGTGCTAATCCACACCATGAAGCTGCAGGTTGGTTATTTTGGCAATAGTGCACCCAGCTGTATAGTCACCAGCCACCAGCACTAGTGGAGAAAAAAAAACCTGGCCACACAGCCTTTAGAAAAGAGCTGGTCACACAAAGCCTTGTACTAATTACTAACAGATAGGTAATAATGCAGTGCATGGAAATTTGATTGAGCTGCTATTAGACAGATTAAAAGTAGCAGTAATGCAAAATATCATGATAAATTTTTAACAGCTTGTTTCTGGTTTGGTTGCAAACTGTTAAAGTCCCAGTCCTCCAGTCACCACCCCTCCCTCCCTCCCTCCCTCCCTCCCTCCCTCCCTCCCTCCCTCCCTCCCTCCCTCAAAACAGAAACTCAGGGATCCAATGTTGACTTCCACAGTTTGTTTGTAGATTTACAATATTAACAAGTAATAAATCACTAACCTACATGGTTACATGTGTTGGCAAGACCAAAGAATGAAAGGATGATTTTCTGAAGGCAAGAAGGCCAGCATCATTACAGCCTTTTCTATACCATGTTCCTTTTATTACTGTTATATAAAGATTTACTAATGCAGGTGGTTGTGTTGTGTGGTGAGCTAGCTCTTGGGCATAGTTGTCCTAGCTGGGGAATGAACAGGTGCTGTGCTCTTGGAAATTAACAGGTATACTTTTTTTTAACACAGTCAATTAACACACAATGACTCAGACATCTAAATGCAACATTATTACCTTAAGCATAATAGGATTATCTGTTTCAGAGGCCATACATTTCCAGTGAAAGTACACTCTTCCTGTTGCCCTGGGATATGTGGTTAGTGAATAACAGAATATTTACTCTGGTGCCCAAACATACGGGACTGAGGAAATGACAAGTGTGTGTACTTTAATGGATCAACCATTACACCAGACAGTTGATCAGGAAGTTCTTTGGCTTCTTCCTCTAGTTAGCTGTTAAAAATACCATATATTTTTTTCTCCTATAATTGGTAAGGATATACAGAGGCAGGGTGATGGAATAGACTAAACAGGTACACAGGTGTAATATTTATGCTGACACAGGATGACAGAATGATGTCAACATCATGATCTTTATTTGAGGTGAAGGGTGTGGAGGAGAAAAATTGCATTTCCTTGGAAGTCATTAATCTATCTTAGTATGTTATCTATTCTATGGTGCATCATCTGAAGGTCACCTGTAGTAATGACCACTCTAAATTTATAAAGCACAGGTTATGACGAAGGATTTTGTAACTATTAGTGAGATATGCATACAGTCGTCTGGTTCGTATTTTTACTACACTCAAGCATCCTTGGGCGTGTTGAGAGAGGGGAAAAGTAGTAAATGCCTATAACTGCATGTAAGAATTGATCACCTCAGTAAGTACTAGATAGCTTTCAACTCATTTGCAGTCCAATGCAACCTAGAAACATAGAGATACTATTATGCAACTGCTAGTCAACACTTTTTTGTTACTGGTTGTTGGTTGTTGGTTGTTTTTTTTTTTTTTGTTTTTTTTGTTTTGTTTTTTGTTTTTTTTTGGGGGGGGGGGGGGGTTTTGGGGTTATATGTGTATCCAGATTTTTATTTTTTTATTTTTGTTGTTGTTTTTAAATAATAATCTATATTTTTGGAAATAAAAAAAAAATTGTAATTTTAAAAAATGTTATTGAGAGCTGAAAGTCAGAATAAGTATGGGATGATCATATTTCACAAAATAATCAGCCAAAAAAACAATAACCAAAAAATACGAAAAAAAAAATATCAAAAATAAAAAAAGAAAGAAAAAGAGGGAGTCACAACCAAATTAAATTAAGCCAAATACACACAGAAAGGTCTGAACATTAATTATTGCCTAAGGTGTCAGAGACACCACCAACAACACCAAATATCTATTAGTAACTGTCAAATCTTCCACTGAACTATGCAGTTTTCCAGAATTTAGATCCCAAAATCTTCCAGGAAAAATTATATCAAAGTTACTCTGCAAAAATACCACCACCTAGTTAAATGGATATCTTGTTATGTTCTTAGAGAAACCCAGACACAGAGCATATGACTATCAGGAGTTATCACCTCTGCTCACCACCACAAGCTACCTCCTAAGAGCTGAGAATGGTCATGGTGTGAATAACTAACTAGCTACTAGGGGTGACAGTTGGAGCTGCAAAGAAAGCTACGACACACAGAAACTCCATTAATGTATAATTATAGTAATCACCAGGTGTTGGCCTGTTTGTAGTAGGCTCAGGTGTAATTTCACAGTCTCCAGAACCCAAGAGACAGCCAGAACCACCGGATCCTGATCCGAATGGAGGTTCCTCCGGAACAGGCTGTGTGGTGGGTGCAATGAATCTCTTAGCCCTCCTCGCCTGCCTCCTCCCTTTCGGATTGAAGAATATATCATTGACAAGATCGTAATCAAGTGCTAAGTCGTCGGATGTCGCGTAAGTAAAAACTATTAGTAACGGAGCTAGGACAAAAACTAGCTGAAGGGGTAGTTTGGGACCCCACATTTCGCAAGTCTTTAGAGGTAGGTTACTAAGGTTACCACAAAACCACGTGGAGACAAACTAGTGGAACGGAGTTCAAGTCCAGCGCAATTTAAAGCAGGAGATACATTTGTGAGGCAAGTTTTATAGATCTTTTTTAGACGTAAGTGCACTTGCCATGCGCATAAAGCATTCTCAAGGACTATAAAGAGGTCTAGAGTCCCAATTGGTGGCCGGAAGCGCAGACGTCAGCGATATAGCTATGATCTGACTTTCCAGTATTATGTACTTCTCTCTATATTATCTGGCATCAATTTTTTTTTTCATTTTATATATATTTTTTTTCCAGCTGGTTTGCTGTTATTTTATATTTTGGGATAAAAAAAGAAAGAAGATAATTTAGTCACACTCAACAAAAATCAACAGTAGCTATAATTAACTGTGCTGGTTTGTAATATAGCTTAACATGCGTAGCTCTGTAGCTATACATGTACACACAGTGTTGGATAAAATGTGTGTTCCATATGCATGCATTCCATCCTAAACATTTTTATTTTCAAACTCAGTACATACTTGTACCCAGTATCTCCAATGGGACCAACATTCTTCATCCTGGTTACAAAAGTACCTAGCTCAGAGGCAGTGGAAGAATTTGAAAGATGGGGTGGGAGCTCATGATGTTAGTATGTAATATGACTTTATAGTTTGGGACGCTACAATAATGCACCATTATAAAATGCACATATTACTTTAAAATGCCAAAATATTATTGATGTTCACATCATTGTAAATAAATGCTCAGCGAGATGTTGCAGGCTACATGTGTGAGTTAATTCTCTGTGAATGTGTAATAGCACACAGTCATTGAGCTTATTTGTTTGTTGTCTTTTTAGTCATAATTGGCTGCAGGTAAGTACCAATCCCAATCTGTCTTAAGGCAGAAAACGGTGGAAAACATTCTTTCAACTGTGGCTGATGATATTGGTATTGTCAAGTGCAGTCTTAGTAATTTGTGCAAGATTTTTATATCATTTGAGCGTTGATTGCATCACATAATGTTTGCACACTGCTCACAAATATGAGTGTTGATTGCATCACAGAATGTTTCTACACTGGTCACAACTTCTATTGTTGGAAATGCATGCTCAATCATATCCTGGAAAAGAGGAAGCGGCTTATGCAGCACATCAGGGTCAAACCCTTTACTGTAATATGAGCTCTTCACCACACCAAATTCGGCTACATAATTATTTTTCCATTAGCTAAATTCATTAATAAGCATTCAAAAAGCCAACAAAGGTGCTAGAAAATCTCTCTGATCAAAACAATGTTCACGCTCTCTCAAAATTAAATTAAGTGCTTCAAATGGACTAATGCCAATAATGGTCTTTTGGATTGCATATAGACAACAATGACTGCCACTGTCAAGCCTCAAAGGAGGTCTTCTATAAAGGAGAAGCTGTGGTGCATCAATATTCAAACTCTGAGCTCCTTTGACCACCCCAGCTAGGAAATTGTTGACACATTCGTTTATTCTATGCCTTTTGTAGAAAGACTTATAAAAGGTATACAGCAGACATGCCTCTTGTACTGAGGTAACTTTTGCTTGTAGACTTTTCAACAGTGTTTTAATGCACCAAAGATTAAATGTCCAAGCTTGAGTATTCAAACCTTAAATGTTGGGAAGGATCCCCCCCCCCCACTAGTCAAAGTTGAAGGACTAGAGCCCCCTGAGCTCCCACCTGTAGCTGATTTTTTTTTTGATGTTTTTATTTAGAAAAACTTAAGGTTTATCTGCACTAGAGCAAGGATTCATGTAGATCAGATTTTGATAAACTAGAATTAGATATGATCAAGATGATCCCATCCACACTAGTAATTCTTCACCAACCTTGTAATGTACATATTCAGACTGTAATAGCTATATTGATTGAATTTAACAGTTGTTGACACCAAGCTCTAGCTATTAGAAGGTTGGTGTGTCTGTTTGTTGGTCTCCATTCAATGCAGCAATGTTTGGTTGAACTGAATCAGATTTGGTTTGGACATTAAGAAAGTTCCATAGGAGGTTATTCATTAAGCATATTTCTAAAATGTGGTTCCCCTGGTGAGGAAAAAAAGAAATCAAGTTTCTATACAGAGTAAGAGAGCCTGAGAAACTAAGGTGAAAGTCCCAGGTTCAAAAATATGACAAGCTTTGCAACTAAATTCTTTTTTTTTCTAGACTCTTTTTTTTTTCCCCCTTTTTTTTCCCTTCATCTTTCTACTTTCTTCCTTTTCATTTGATTCGGGTTTAAAGTACTCTATTTGTATGTAGTCCATCTACTACTTAGGCCAATAGGCTCAATTTTAAGTCTACAGAGTCAGGATAGGTATGAAGAGTAAGGGAACTAAGCTCTTCGGGCTGTAGTTTGTTTAAACTGACAAATATGGCCATGTAGCTGTAGTTGAACAGCAGAGCTACATATAAAGTTTGGGACAGGGAGGGGTTGGTGGTGAAGGGGTCTTTGTAACAGTTCTGATATACCAAGCTTCACACATGGGGTGTTACATGTGAGGCCTCCTACACTGGGAGTGCAGCACAACTTTAGGAATGTTGTCTACCTTGAATCTTGGTTCACAGTGCTTGAACCGCATAGACATAGGACATATACTGTATCGATAAAAAAACACTCCTTGTAGTGCACTCTGACAAAATTTTGTGTTTACAGTGGAACCAAAGAACAGTAAGCGTTCCTACATCTATTCGGTTCGAGCCCTGTGAACTAGGCTTGACCACATCCACAATGAGACAATAGAACAAAGTTCTAATCTTACGCAAGGCACAGTATGTGTGGGTAGGTCTATGTGGTGAGTGCACTGTGATCCAGGCTTGAGGCTGTTAGAGTAATAGTGTTGCACAGGGTGCTGGGTACCTCTCCTAGTATATAATAAAAGTTGAGGATAATACTGGTGGCTGCAAGAAGCCCACTTCAACTCAATCGCAGACTCGCCCTGCCAGTTCCTGCCATCAATCAGTGGTTGAACTTCAGTTTAGTTGAATGCCCTCACTTCACAGCATTGAGTGACAATAATCAATAATGAACATTTTTTTGCTGTTATTTTTCCTGCATTACATATATATATATATATATATACCTACTTCTTTGATATAGATGAAGTGAATCAGTTACACCATTAAAATGATCAATATATGTAATAGTTACACAGAGACCTGGAAATCTGCATGATATAGAAACCTTCAAGGCCATGGTCTGTAGAGGCCAAGCAAAGTGACGACTCTACTGTAATGCTCTGAAAGTTTCTAAATCCTGTAGATTCCAGACCTCATGTCTAACTTGTTTAAATTATAGAGCTCCATTTCACCTGAATGACAAATTTCTTTGTAACATCTTGATGGTAAAGAGGGAAAAAGGAAGAAAATAGAAAAATATGGCTGCTCAGATGCTGATAGAATCATGTATGGTTGAACTTAAACACAGAAGAAGGAGAAAAGAAGTAGCTGAAAATATGTAGATAGCACTACAGCCTGAAGCAGCAGCTTTTGGTGTTTATCTTGGTGGACTGAGGTGTCTAACTTGAAGTAACATCTTGATGAGAAAAAAGAAGGAAAAAAGAGGCAGGGTGGGGGGGGGGGGGGGGAAGGAAAAATAAACTCTTGCAAAACCTCAGCTGCTTTCAATAACTTTTACTGTGTAATTATCTCGAAGAACAACATGGTGCAGCTTTATCAGTTAAAGGTGATCTATAGTGAATGAAGGATGTTGATTATGAGGAAGAATTGACTGAAGGCTTTCTAGCTGACATAGAGATATTAAGAGAAACATTACATGAACAGCCATTTTACCAAACCCAAAAGTGTTAGTGAGGTTGTGCAGCTAGGAAGAAAAGCACTCTCTCGTAAAACCAAGGCTGGCACTGAATATTGTATGAATGTGTGGAAACTGTGAAGATTTTCAAGAAATAGCACTGCAATGGACTAACAAATACAGTGATACTACCTGCATGGACAAGAAGGCAGCACTTCAATCATGGATGTGTCGCTAACAGCTTCATACTAGAGATGAGAAAGAAGTGTGGAAATGGTATCTATCAAATCCTCTGTATCACATCTGTTTTGGAGTTGACAAATGCCTGACTTTAATATCTGGATGCAGTAATAAGAAGACTGCTAAATAATGAATTGTGGTCCAAGCAGAGAGTTATTCTGCTGATGAAGAGGAGATTATGTTTGGTCCATACTCCATTTGAGTTGTTTTTTAAAATTTCTAATTGTTCCAGACCTTTGTGGTTTACTTAACTAAGTCCTCTAGGTTGTTGTGGTTAAGTATTGTAATGATATCACTCACGTACTATATCAGCATGTACAAACTTATCAGATTTCTGTAATCAAACATATTTAGACTACCATATTTTAAAAATGCAGAAATCTGATTAGCCAGTTACAAGTTTATACATGCTGAGAGTACCATGCCATGGCCCTTAGAACACTTACCACAAACACTTGAGCACAAGCCCTCTCCACACTAGAGTAGAGATTTATCTAGATCAGATCCTGATAATTGGGATCCTCATCAGACCTATATAAATCTGTCTAAACTATGATTTCACAAATGAACTTCTGTATTTGATAAATTTCAATTTTTTTGGGCTATGATTTTTCCTTTAGCACTTTCACCTGACCTGTTGTTGTCATCCTCCACCTTGCCAATCAGAAGTAATTGAAATTAAGGAAATAATAATAATAATAATAATAATAATAAAAATAAGAAAAAAAAAAAAAAGAAAAAAAAAATATATATATATATATATATATATATATCTTGCATGCTGCCACGTTCTTCATAACCAGAGCTGACAAGGGAAGTTGCTATTTTTTGTTGTGTACATTAACCAATTCCTAGCCTACTCCATCTAGATGACTCTGCACATCAGCAAACCCCAATCAGTTATCATACTTTTTCATAAAAAATCTCAAATTTTATATATTAATTTTTTCGTCATTATTATTATTATTATTATTTTTGTACTAACCCCATTAACCAAAAAGGTCTTTCTGGATCTTAACTTATTGGGATCGGATCTATCTCCCCCAATTGGATCAGACAGACCATGATTGGATCTTACACAGAAAAATGGAATGTAGTTTGGACAGAATTTATGCCAATCTTATTCTGATCAGGGCTCTAATTCAGACAGACCCATAGTAAAATATACCTAAAAAATAAAAAAAATTATTATTTTACTTTATCGATGATGTGTTGGATGCCAAGAAGAGTTCTACATGTAGGAAGTTATTAGCCAACAAGAGTTACTGGAAGTGCACACAAATATTTATATTGAGCAACTGTTCAATGTGAACTTGTTCTTCAAGTTATCTGGGTGGGTAGTAAGCTGCTGATGGCTTACACTTTGCAGGCCAGTATCATGCCACATTATTTCCCTTGCCATATTCCTTACAAGAAAAAAAATGTTCTAGTCAATCCAAAGTAACTGCAATGTAAGTGCAGTGCATAGCTAAAATTTCTCCAATTTGTTTAATTTAACTCATAATAGGAGGTGGATGGCTGATAGTTGTTGAAAATGCTTCACCTTCAGTTACATTAATTACTTCATCGTATTTTACAAAACAATGTCATTTATTAATTATATATGGATATAAAATATACTAAAAAAAAACAACAACAAACAACTTGTTCCCTTATGACTACCAATCTTAAAAAATTATTTTTTTCATAGTTGTGCAGCCTCAATCTGGGACCCACCCAGACCTGACGAAAATGCAACATTCAATATTCCTTCCCAGGCCTAAAGATCCAGGTAGGTTTTATTAGTGGTAGCAGTAGAGCAAATGCAGTATACTAATTAATAGTACACTGACAATGAACACTGGAGACAACATCAATGTTACATAGTGGAAGTGAAGCTGGTAAGTTAATTTCATGTAGACATTGCAGTATGATCTTATGCACACTAGCTACTGTCCAGATGGAAATAAACAAAAGCCGTGGATAATTGTGGACTAAAATGTTTACTGAATGTTTCTATCCATAACCATGGATATTTCATGCAGAGCTGTAACTTAATTAAGTACTAGCGTTTATCCATTCATTACATTTCTGGACTACTGTGTACTCTGAGTGAATCCTAATGGTAGGGATCATCATTGCCAAAAAATTCAAAAGCTGCTGAACACCTTGCCCAATTAAGAGTATGGGCTATCATACTATTCATGCACCACTAGAGCTAGAGCCAGGGTTGACTATGGCTATATGGCTATAATAGGGCTAAAAACATTCCTTAAATTTAGTCCTAGCACACTCTATGGGTTGAAACATGAGTACAGTAAGAATGAGTTCATTTTTAAGTTTATTTTTTCTTCAAACTTTACCTGTTCACCCAGTTCCATTTGGGACAACCCCAATACACTTGTATCCATTTCTGTTGTGTTCAGTTGGGGCTAGTGCTGATTATGTACAGCTGGACCCCCCCCCCCCCCCCCTTCAAGGGTCTAAGGGGTGCCTAGATTCCAAAATTTGATGCTCATAACATGCCTGGAAGAGAGATGTATAAAATATTCTTATCTTTTCCTTTTGAAATTGTTTACAGAGTTGCCCCCTCCCACACACAAGAAAGATGGCTGATAACCAGGTTATCACAGAATACACCCCCACATACTGTTGCCAGGTTGTAAAATTAAAATATGCCAAATTAGATTAAAAAATAATCCAAATCACTCTGAAATATGCCAGATCTCCCAATTCAACATTATTACATACTTTTATTACCTTTATTTTCTATGCCAGAATAAAAAGAAGAAAATTCCTTATTTCTAAAAAAAATAATGTGCCACAGTGCCAGACAGAGGCATTGATTATGCTACACAAATACAGGATCCTTTTTAGTGTCAAAGTCAATGGACTCATCTGCATAAAAGGAGAATTTCTTCACTCTCAGAATTTTCATTACTCAAATTTTAATGCTGGTGCGATGACATTACTGATAAGCTTTGAGCATTTTGTTCATAGTTTATGTTCATTTCACTCAGATGGTCCATTGCCAGATGTAGCAACGACAACAAACCCCAATGACCAATTCAAACTCAATCCTTTTGAGTTCCTCCTGTTTTAAGAGCTTAAGAATAGAGGAAAAATCTGCTGAACCTTGGGAAAATGAGCCAGCTTTAATACTTCTCACTGCTGTTTGGTGTTGCAAAATAGATGACTTCCTCCAAACAACCCTTGCAGCCCAGCTTGAAGTAAGCATTTCCTTAATAATAGCTTGACTTCTTTTTTTTTACCATTCTGTCTACCAGCATGGATTTAACTTTTTTGATTTGTTACAGGTTTCTTTCCATTTTTAGCCATTTTGAAAATGATAATGTTAATTCATTTCTATTATTCTTCTCTTTCACAGGACACCTTTCAGTTTTATATCAGCATAGAATTTCACATACTTGGAAAGGATCATTACAAACACCTACCTAAAAGTGAGACCTTTCAATCATGACTCATGAACAAATAGTAGAGACAAACACTGAAATATGCCTGATATGCTAAAATGAATTTTATGCTAAAATGAATTTTATGCCAACTGAAGCTAAAATATGCCAATATGCCAAGCAATAACATGTCAATCACCTTCAAAATATGCCAAATTTCAAGAATTTGGCATATGCCAACATGATAACAATGCCCCCACTGCAACCCCTCTATAAGGTAAAGGTTTTAGCTAAGACACTAGGCTAAAAGAATTCCAAGTAGGTGGTTAACCCCCAACTATGCAATGCTGACCAGCATTGGATGTGTGCATGGACCAGGAGTCTAACTTTTACGGCTAGCTAACAAGTTTTTGTTGTATTGTGTATGCGTTATTCCTATAATAATATCAAGCACCTTTCCTTCCTGAAAAAAAAAGAAAGAAAGTAGGTACTGTACATAGGTTAGCTCAACAGATACAGTCCCCAATAACTGGGGGGGGGGGGGGGGAATCTGTAGGGTCAATCGCTAGACGACCTTTACCTACACTTTTACTCCAATAGTTGACGTTATCCAATGTGCGGGTTGTGATTGGTCGATTGCTATATTTTAAAATTTCAAATCTGGCGGTTAACTATAGCGTTCTACTGACCTGACGGAGAAAGTCAGTTAAAAAGTTGAGTTAATAATGACGGGAAGCTCTAAGTCTCTATCGGCTCAGTTCCGAGAACTTACGTCCTTGGCAGATATCCTTTCACCCGGACTAGAAGGAAGTAAGGGGAAAATGTGTTAATTCTAAGTTTTGTGGTGGGTATCTAGTTCTAGCTACCAATCTACTCCAGTATCTTCTGTCGTTGATTTGTGTTCCTTTCTTAGCATTTATTTACAATTTATTTGCAATTTATTTACAATTTATTTGCAATTTATTTGCAATTTATTTTTTTACTCCAGATTTCGCCCAGTTTGTTCGGAGTAGACTCAAGGTGCAGTCCAAGCTTGGCAATGTCTCTGAGGACATGAGAAGATTGAAGGTATACTTTCCCTTCCCCCCTCCCCCCACTCCTTTCCCCCTCCTTCCTTTCCCCTATATTTCAAAGTTCAGAGAACATCTTAGTTGTACCATAGATACAGTATATAGAGATTGGAACGGTGAAATTTTATGATTCCATCCTGCTATGACATCACTAGTAAACATGTTTTCCAGCGAATTTTTTTTGTTAAGGTGACCCACTGAGAAGGCCAGTCAGGGAAGTGTCTGCTCTCAATGCTAAACTACTAACTTACCTTGCAACCACTTCTGCATAGATAGTAGATAACTCAAACCACCATTTTCAAGACAAAATATGAAAGAAATGAACTCTAGTGCATCTTTTAAAAGCTGATTTTGATCAATAACACATGCTCAGAAATTAAGCTAAGATTTAGCTCAAAGAAACAAAAGAAATGCTGTAGAGGAACACAAAACCAAGACTATTGTATCAACATTTCTTTAATTACTTCAGTAGGTAAGTTTCGTTATGTACTTTCTCTGCCCTAATTCCATTTAATAACAAAATACAAATACTTTTATTTCCTTATAAAAATAAAAAAAAATTAGCTATGTTTTCTTAGCTGGAGTAGGAACACAAACTATTTCTACCACAAGCAGTAGTGATCAGTCCTCTCAAGGACGTCCAGAGACTTCACCTGGACTAGTGGGACTTCCTTGCACTCAGATTTCACAGTACTAACAGTGAAGAGCCCTTATTAAAGATTTGGTATTGATATTTGTTGGAATTCAGCTCCTTTCTCTGAATCTTTAAGTTTTTCTGGAAGTTAGCGACTTTTTAATAAATATTTGTGTCATAACACGGAGGATGTTCTTTGATATTTTATAGACTTTGTACTATACGGAATGCAAAGTGCATTTCCAATCCCTGTATACTATATCTATGGTTGTACAAAGGCACAAAAATAAAAGTATGATGAAGGGGGAGAGAGGAAAATCCATTGGCCAGTCAAAATACTTTTTTTTACTTATAAAGAGCTCTTAATTTCTGTGTGTATGTGTGCCTGCTATACATTCCTTCAGTTTTGAAGCTACAGGGTGAAGAAGGGTATCAAAAGAATGAAAATTAATGCTCTGCACCCACTCCTGTGTTGTTGTTTTTTTAAATTTTTGATAGGACCTATTCAGATAGTAATAAACAAAAATAACCCCCCAAA
Source organism: Lycopodina hypogea (assembly GCA_963969325.1). Lineage (NCBI taxonomy): Eukaryota > Metazoa > Porifera > Demospongiae > Poecilosclerida > Cladorhizidae > Lycopodina > Lycopodina hypogea. The sequence goes on from OZ017788.1 coordinate 3,640,996, forward strand.
AAAATCATTTCAGGCTGACTAATGAGAGCAGCTGTACTGAAAAGCCCTTAGGGGAGTTGCATTCTCTTGGCAGTTCAGTGTACACTTTCAGTTTAATAACATAATTCCATGATAAACAACACCCCACCTAGCAGTGCAAAATTTTGAGGGTGCCAGAGAATTCTTTTCGAATGGAATGCAATAATAAATTATTTTTATTATTATTTTTTTTTTTTAAATATGTTTCCATGTTTTCTAGAGTGAATAGGCGGTTATGTGTTGGTGGCATGATTTGTGCAAATTTAATACCAACTGAAACATTGTTAATTGCATTCCAGTGGGATTATATTTTAGAAGGTTTGGCCTGCCGACTAGGGTGAGTGTTATGGTGCATTATTTGTGCAAACACTGTGGACTCCCCTCTCTCCCTTTGATACCCATTCTATAGCCAGCGTGTATGGTGGTCCTGATCATTCTGCTGTCGATGTGCTGCGTTTATAGATGTCTTTATCCATTTGTGTGTTTACCTCTATCAGGCAGAGAATGATGCATTGCAAATCAGACTGAAGCTTGTTAGGTGAGCGTCTACTTATGTTAGTGTAGCTTGAGATTACTTCATTCCCTTCCATTGACCTTCTTCTTCCTTCCCTCAAGGAGCTCTTTTGAGAATGAAGCACAGTTGAGAGCAGAGGCCGAGGCAGGGATGAAGGATTATGTGAGTCAGTGGTGTAGCTAGTTCATGGTGGATTACTCCCACCTGCTACTATACCTTGGGACAATGGTGATATCTGTCCCTACACTGCTACTAGCCTGCCAGAGTTATTGCTAGTGTGCTGTTTTCTCTACTCCTGGCTTGCCGCTCTGTAGACTGTCACAAACTGAACTTGGAGTTAGCCACAGTAGTGAACACATGTCTCAGGCTCCGTGTGTGTCATCTGTGTTAGATTGTGTTCATAGCAATGGGTGATGCTTGTGTGTGTTCATTATGCATTAGTTCAACTTATTGGTATCTCTGGTGACTGAACTGATTTTAATTGAGTAATGATCTTGTTGTCTGTATTGTATTGTACGTGATGCTCAGGAGAAGAGGTTTTCCATCATCATGGAGTTGATGGGGAACAACAACAAATTTCAGACACTCTCTGCCTCGGAGCGGAAGAGCCTAGCCCATCTAGCGGCTTCCAGAAAGGCTTCCACCAGTACTGTGTAAGAGTCAACTAAACAGCTGCTCTGTGTAGACACTGTCATGGGTTGTTGTGTGCTGCTAGAACTAGGGCACTGGGCTAGAGGGCGGGGTTAGGGTAGTGCCCGCCTTTTTCTTTGTATTCTTCTGAAGGTAATGATAATTATGTGCACTTTTGTTTGTTTGTTTGTAGGAGTTTTGAGGCTAGTGCTATTCTTTCCCAGTCTGATGTCAGCCTTGATTCATTGGATGAGGTATACTGTGTGTGTGTGTCTATGCATGTATATATATACACAGCTTGATTCATTGGATGAGGTATAGTGTATGTGTGTGTCCATGCACGTATACATACACAGCTTAAAGTTGCCTATTATTCAGGATTGTGCATGTAAGTATTGCATGTGTGTCTGTATGTTTGTATGTAGGACCTGTCTTTCTTGAGGGATGGAAAAAGGTGGAAAAGGGTAAGTGTGTGTGTCTGTCTGTTCTGCTATTATTAGCTTTAGTAGATGAATTCATGTGTGGTACATTGTGTTTATTGTTATTTATGACCTCTCTCATGTGCTTTACCAGCATCGGACCTTGAGTGTGGAGAAGGAGTTGTCTCCTCCCAGCAAGAAGACCAAGTCAACCGTAAGGCCACTAATTCGTAGCAACACACACTAATATATGACTGTCTTAGTATCTCACAATCCTATCAACAGTTTGTGAAAGAATAACCATCTTAGAAGTTAGCTCCCCATAGCCTGTGTGTGTGTTCATTTGTGTGTGTGTGTTCGTTTGTGTGTATTGGCCGAGCAGTTGCACACAAATAGAAAGGGATAGATAGCCAGGCAAAAATACTGCAATTCCAAATGTTATTATTATTATTATTTTTAAATATACACCACTGACCCTAATTGTGCATGCGAAATTTTATCCCAATTGCCCCACTGGTTACACTCAAATAAGGAATTTTTTTATAGATAGATAGGCAAAATGCTGCAATTCTACATATGTAAAAGTCATCCCTTGCCTTTTCCAAATTCTCATACTAAATTTCATTCCAATTGACCCAGTGGTTCTCTAAATCCTCGTAGTTATGCACAAATAGCTAGATAGGTAGGCAACACTCCCACCCCAAGTGCTCATGCCAAATTTTATCTCAATCTGCCCTGTGGTTTTCAAAATCATGTAATTCAGACGGACAGAACTGCGTTTTTAAATATATAGAGGTGTGTGTACCAGGTGTACTCGTGTGTATATTATCACCCCATTCACTGCTGCATTGGTTGTGCACACATGCATTAGGACTCCTCAGCCACTCCCTCCTCGGAGTTGGAGCAAGTGCAGTATGAGGAGCACGACATGAGTCCAGTGGGAGATGTCCACATGGCACCCCCTCTGGATCAGGCCTTCAAGAAACCTCTGCCAGCCAAGAACAGGAGGAGGCCCAGCAAAGGGCACTTGCAGCACATGGGTCTGCCTGCTTACCGTGGTGAGTCAGTGTGCATCAGGATCGACATGGAATCATCCTGCATGCTCAGTGTGGAAAGGGGTGTGCCATATTCAGCTCGTGTGTAGCTGGGATCTATAGGAATTTATTTGAAGTGAGGGTCTTTCCCATATAGGTAATGAATGGTACACAGCTAGTGGTGTTGTATAAAACTTAATCGGGAACATTTATTTCTCAAGGGTTGGACAGACACACACACACACACACACACATTAATATTATTATGAATCACAGTTTCAACAACAATGTCATTGGGAAACTTGACAAGTCTTCACATTAGTTTTATTTGTGGTTGAGTATTTCAACTCCTCCCCTTTCTCTACCAGATGTTGAACCTGTGGGATCAACTTCTTTTGAAAATGTTCCGCTGGACATGAGTTGTGATGATCCTGTTCCCTCTGCTCCACCACCCATCTCTCCCTGCATCTATCCTCTCCTTCCCGAGGTCACATCAGACGTGCCGGCCAGTCCACACCCACAAGACACGCCTATTGCAGTCTCTCCCACTAACAAGTCTCCTCTTAATTCTAGATCAGACTTTGATATGCTGCGAGTGAGTCAACAAATACCATACCACTGTGTGTGTGTGTGTGTGTGTGTGTGTGTGTGTGTGTGTGTGTATGTGTATGTGTGTGATTACAAAGCGTTTTGTTGATATTTTTCCTCTCTTATTTCTTCTCATCGTTCATGTACATTCTCATCTACTTTTGTTTGTTTTTTCATTTTGGGTGCACATATATGCCTTACCTACCTGTTCTTATTCTGAGCGTTTCTCTCTCCTCCCACTCCTACTTGGTCTTATTCACCCTCTCACTCTCACTCTCTCACCATTGTCGTCTCTCTCCCTGTAATTAGCCTCACTCATTCTTTGTCAAGACCATTGTCAAGCTGGAGACCGTCAACTGTGATGTGGTGAGTCTTGCATGGAGTGTGGAGTCTCCAATGTAGTAGTGGAGGTTGGTGTGGAGTGTTTGTTAGGGAGGGGAGATCTGGGTGAGTGATGTACTCAGGATTTGGGATGACAACCTGTTATAGTCAGTTGATGATCTGCTTCAGGAAGGAATGTCAGAGTGTTATTGGTAGTTAATAAACCTACAGACATTCAACTTTTTGTAGTGTGTAGAAGTTGTCCTATTCTTATACTCCATGGAGGCTTGCTATCTTGATATTCTTCGTGCTCGTTAAATATAGTACACTACACACACCATTCTACAGCCATGTCTGTTGGTGCTACACTGGTGACTGGACACTCTATTAGCCAGGTCGGCGTCGTGTTGCATGGGCTAAGAAATTGACTATCAATGCTTCTATTAGACATTTTACAAACAGATGACATGAACCTTATTGTAATGAATCTGACTTTTGATTTATTTTGGGTGAGAGACTGTTTTGACTATGGGAGGCAGTGCCAGAAGTTTGACCACCACTGTCTGTGTAGGTTCATAGTATGCGTGGATGCTTAGCTATGTGCTCAGGGTAGGTATGTTTTGAAACTTTTGATTAATCTTAATGAAGGATTAAAAGTTGCATACTTTGGTATTTTACAAACTCGTAATGATAGATTAAAAGTGATGTAATTTAGTAATTTACGAACTGTATTTCTTCATCCTTCATAGTGTGACAAGAAAATTAAGTTCTCCAAGAACTGCTACAAATGCAAAGGTCTGTGTGTCTGTGGATAATATGTATGTGAATTATAATTGTGTAACTAAGCAACCAAAGCTCTCCTAGTATATGTATGTATGATCATGTGGCCATATTTGATCATCTGTTACAGATTGTTACATCATGTGCCACGTGGAGTGTCAGGGCCACACCAAACTTCCCTGCATACCCACAGTGCCTATCCCGAAGAAGAAGCAAAGCGTAAGTCCAGGTGACCCCTGACCAGAAGAGGTGAACAACACACACTAGCACACATTGGGACATGTGGTAGTAGGACACCCTATGGTTGAATGATTATAGATTTAAAATGATGAATATGAAGGAGTGTGTGTCTGGTCATCATTTCCATACATATCGAGCAGTTTAAACTGACCAAGGAAAAAGATTAGCTGTGGATGGATAGGGGTGTGGCTTGTTGTGAGTGTGGCTTGTTGTGAGTGTGGCTTGTTGTGAGTGTGGCTTGTTGTGAGTGTGGCTTGTTGTGAGTGTGGCTTGTTGTGAGTGTGGCTTGTTGTGAGTGTACAGAAGGGTACATATATTTATTTGTACATGTGTATGACATCTAGTGGTTTGACATGGGATGGTATGAGAAGGAGTATAGCTCAGTCATAGGGTTGTAGAGGTGGAGTTATTGCAACAATGTCCTCTCTCATTATGCTCCTCCCTGTGCAGACTGACTTGGCCACCTTGTGTCCCAATTCTATTCCACGTGTGCCGGCTGTAGTGGTACGCTGCATCATCGAGATTGAGAAGAGAGGACTCAACACTGTCGGGCTCTACAGAGTGCCTGGGTAAGGCGGAGGAAAGGTGTTCAGCCTGGCTCTGAGTAGCTGCTCTTTTGCTGTGCCTTGATGATGTGATGTTGTACCATGCATGAATCTGGTTGGTTTTACACATGACAATCGTAGCATTGCACCATCAGTGTGTGATTAAATTATCGATTCCAATTTGATCATCAGAACCCTTTTCCAAAGCTGAAATCTCATCGCAAGGACCTATGAAAGTTAATTTAACACTGTGATTATAACAGGATGAAATAACCATTTTAATGGAGTCAGTTACCTCTGCTTCAGGAGAAGGTGTTTACATGTGTACCCAATCACCTTCAAGATTGTTAGTGTTTTATTTATTTATTTATTTATTTATTTATTTATTTATTTATTTATTTATTTATTTATTTATTTATTTATTTATTTTTAAGGCTCAATTACTTCTATATAATGTGCATCAACCAACTCTATACAGGTCCATGAGGACCATCAAGGAGGTGCGTGAGAGACTGATGAATGGGAAGGGAAATGCTGGACTGGACAAGGTGGCTGACATCAATGTGATCTGCAGTGTGCTCACTGGCTTCCTCAAGTCCCTCAGAGAGCCAATCATCACCTTCAAGCTCCACCCAGTCCTGATCAATGCCTCTGGTGAGCAAGATGGCAGTGGGTGTGGTCTGTTGAGTGATGGGTCAAGTGGCATGGATGTAGCAATGGAGCTTACTTGGTATCGTATTGTGGAAACACTAGAATGTGGTACAGGCCATGTTGCCCCTCGACCAGCACATGCTTGCCTCCTGCAATAGCTGACAATATTGTTAGTAATGTAGAAAGAAGTGATGGTATCGAATTGACCGTCAGCTTGTCAAAATTAGTGCAGGGTGTGCATTAGAGGAAAGAATGTGTGATCAAACGTGAGCAGATAGAAAATGAGCTGGTGATTAGGAAGTATGAGGGGCTGCAGAAGAGAGACAAACACTCTCCACTGGGCTGTAGGCAAGAGGGTTCAACTGGGAGTAGGACAATGTAGTGCTGTGTGGTGTAAGGAGGTGGGGGGAGGAGGGGGGGGGGGGAGTGTGTTGGGTAAGGTGACAAAGGAAAATATTTGAAGTGTTGACAATGAAAGAATTATTAACTTGGAAGAATTGGTGAGCACTCACTCACTTATGTTGATTCAGTATTTAATGGCCATTATCTATGTTTGAAAGAAGCACTATCCTCCTGCGATCTGTTTGAGCTATGGTGGCAGATGTTCATTGCATATTCTGCTCTTCTCTCCACTGCAGAGTGTGTGCCAGAGGAGAACACCTTGGCCTCCATGCTGGAAGCTCTGGCCAAACTCCCTCCAACCAACATGGACACGCTTGCCTTCCTCATACTCCACATCCAGCGGGTTGCCTCTCACTGCGACGCCAACAAAATGCCGCTCTCCAATCTAGCCAAAATCTTTGGCCCAAGTGTTGTTGGCCATGCTACGGCGAATCCAAAAGACGACGTGATTCTGCATGACACTGAGAAACAGCCAAAAGTGATGATGCAGTTGCTGAAGATATCTGGGGAGTACTGGCGGCAGTTTATGCCTAAGAAGAATCATCCTGAAACCACCACTGCCACCATTTTCCCTGCTTCCCCTTTGCCTGCATCTCCCATCTCCCCCTACCAGGGCCCAATGAAGTCTCCTGCCACTCCCGAACTCAGAACTGGTAGGTGGAGAACGGTCCTAGTTGTTCTTTGTTGTTGTTGTTGTTTAGAAGTGTAGTCTGGAAATATGACTAATACTATGTCACTTCATTACCAATGATGGAGAAAAAAAAATTGAAATCTTGAATACCCATGGAAGAATAATATGTATAAGTACATAGTGTGTTGTGTGTGTAGTAGCAGCTGCACAGATAATTAGCTGGACAATGATTGCAAATAGCTGTATCTGTTCTTGTGTCTACTCTCTGTTGTTGCAGTACCAGCGAGTCCATTTCTGGGTTCCTGTCAGTCCCCCAAGTCTGCGAAGAAGTCTCTGTTCTCCAGGTAAGTGTAGAACCTCTATGTCCTATGTCTTGAATGGCATGTCCAGAGACCACAATTTTCTAGGCCATTTTTAAGCTGTTGAATTTTTAGCATTGGTGATGCATGCATCTGATTGGGTCATGTGACATCACACAGCAGGTGTTTGTTTTGTTTTGTTTTTTTTAAAGAAAAATTGCTAAGGGGGGGGGGGGGCAAAATAGAGATAGCTGTCAGCAAGGGGGCCATACATGTGTCAGTGTATATGCATGTAAATGTTAGAAACACCTGAAAAACTTCTACATGACATTGCAGAGAGTATAGTTGATATTTGTAACAGAAAACCTAGACGTATTGTTGTATAAATGTACTTTATTTGATTTTACAAAAAAATGCTTGGGGGGAGGAGGGGGGCACAAAATCCTGCACAGAGACAAGATGCTTCATGAAAATGACATCAATTGAAGATTACTGAGAAGACTGAGGCAGATTTCTAGTTTGGTAGCCTGTTTCTGTCCCTTACCACATTATTTGCAGCAAGCTCTCTTTGCAGGCAACAAGATCTGCTTAACATTGTTTGTGTTTTATTATTATTTCTTTTCATGTATTGTTATTGTATTGGTGTAGAAAGGAATTTCTCATCTTTTACCATTCAAATTTACATGCCAACCACTTTATTGGTACTTTTAATACTATGCCCATTATTTTATGATGATCTGACCACTCTAGGGATAAAGGTTGTTATGGCATTCCAGAGCAAAAAATTCTTGCGAACTGAAATTCACATGTTCTCTTTTGTTTAGATGACTATTATTCATTATTGACAACTTGTCTCTGTGCCTGATTCATTGCAGGTCTGGAGGTCGGGGCACCTCGCATTCAAAAAGACCGGGCAACAAGTTCCTGGGACAGCTGGACTAACAACAACACTGCGCACACATGTGGAAGCTATAAACATACTTGATAATGTACTAGAGCAACAGGCTTATATATACCTATTATTTTCTTTCGTTATTTACACAACTGTGCTTTGTGCTTTGCTGAGTCTCAATGTAGTATCAGCTAGTATTAATGCCATATATGGTCATGTGCATGATATCGTTGAGAGTGTGAAGTGCCAGGGATGTGGTCAAGGAACTGCTTCACTGTCACATGACAAGAGGATGTAAATAATGTGGGTCAAAACACGAGTTGGTAGAGATAACTCTATCCTTGGCCTACCCAGTGTAGATACACAAAACTGCATAAGTAATTAGAGCATGTAGACCAGGACATAATGCATAATGCACTTGTTTCTTGAAAGAAATCCCTTTGCCCTAAGGGGGAGAGATAATAATAAAATGCTTTACCAATGCATTATTGAAATGTATATATAATTTTAAAAAGATCCATCTTTGATTAAATGTATGCTTTTGAGTAGGGGTGGAGATAATTCTCTGTGAAAGGTGTTGCTATCCATTTCCCACTCCTTTAAAGGAATTATACAGCAATGGTGGTAATCAACATGTTGACATGAATACACACCAGAAAAAGTGTTCCTTGATCTGAACCTGATTAGTGCATTTTTGTAAATTCTCCATCTGATGATGGGACTGGCCAATTCCTTTACCACTCTTCCTTTGCCTGATCCTGACAAACTACACCTGAACTTATCTGGACGTCCACATCCATCCTGGGTTCACCCCTTTTTTCCTCTCAAAACTTAGTCTTAATAGATTTTGCTCAAATTTATTGGCCTATTTTTCTTTTCTTCCATTCTACTACTATTCATTTATTTGGTAAACAGAACACCCCCCCCCCCCCCCCTCCCTTTTTTTTTAAAGCATCAACAGAAAATATTTTCATTAACTACAACCAAGAAATTAAGCAGGAACTATAAAGAAGTGAGTGAATTAATTGGTTCAGTGTGGAATATGTTAACTGGATGAATTAATTGGTTCAGTGTGGAATATGTTAACTGGATGAATTAATTGGTTCAGTGTGGAATATGTTAACTGGATGAATTGAATTGATTCAGTGTGGAAATAAAAACCGGGTGAATTGAATTGATCCAGTGTGGAATAAACAGAATGGATTGAATTGATCTAGCTTCAGTGTGAAATAGACAGTGCTGATCCAGAAAGGGGAGGGAGATTTCAGGAAGTCATAAGGCTAGCTTGATATACATGAACTACTGAACTACAAACTGCACTGAGCTGTATAGTGGCTGAATTAAATATGTTCGTGGTGTCTTCTTCCCGTTGTTGAAAGATGACCATGGAATTAATTAATTTATTGATTTATTATTTATTTAATCTTCCACTACTGGCAACTCTTTAGTTAATATATATCTCTACCACAAAGTGGTAGCTGAGATTCTTTCCTTGAAAATGCTATATTTTTCCTCACTAATTAATATACATATCCTATATATATATATATATATATATATATATATATATATAAGAGATGTCTGTCTGCCTGTATGTTTGTATGATCATTCTGGCCTAACCTGTGGGTGGATTTCTCTGAAACTTGGCAAGATGATAGGTTTTAATCCAACTTAAAACATGGTCTTAAAAAATCTGGAAAATGGTTACCATGGAAATGGGAAAGTCAACAATGCTATTTTGACCAGAAAAACCCTTAGAGCTACAGATCTAAACTTGGTATGCATATACAACTTCACTTTGGGAGTAACATGGGCTGGGTCCCACCTGGCCACACACTTTACTTTTCCCAGTGTAAGGCCAAAAAAATGCCAAAAAATGGTATTGCAGAAAAAACACTTGAATCTTGGGAGTTAGATCCATGAACCCATATTTATTTGGAATCAATATAATCTGGGAGATGTTTTAAATACATGTATATGACTACAACTGTTTCTGCTTTCATGTCATGCCCAAAATAGGACAAAAAAAAGGTACTTTAGCCAGACATGCCCTTGGTGCGACAGACGTAAAACATGGCATGCATACACAACTCAACTTTGGGAGTAATATGGGCAGGGTCCCTCCTGGCTACACCTCTTCCCATGTCTGTGCGTGTAGCGAAAAAGTTCCCAAAAAAGAACTTTTGAATAAGGCTTGGACATAAGGAGTTAGATCCAAGAACACACTTTAGTGCATATTTTGGTTCGCAAGTATGTATGTATGTTTGTATGTGTGTGTCTAGGCATCACAGCCAAACACTTGGATCAAAAAGGCCGAAATTTGGATGTGCTCTCCAAGAAACCGGTTGAGTGTTATTAAACACACGTGGGCATGGTAATGGGTGTAGTTTTGCTGTAGCCACACCTACAGGAAGTTATTTTGGTTAAAAGAAGTTAATTGGAAACCAATCATGCTAAATTTTGGCATGTGATCTCCAAATACCCGGGAAAGCATTATTAACCACATATAGGTGTGGTCTGGCCATAACCACACCCATAGGAGGTTGTCTTGGCTATTAAAAGCTTATCAAATAACCAAATAGACTGAAATTTGGAATGAAGTTTCCAAGCAACTGGTGAGCATTCTAATCACATACGAGTGTGTCAATGGGTGTGGTCTGGTTATTACCACACCCATAGGATGTCACTATGCCTTACAAAAACTCATTTACGGACCAATCAGGCTAAAATTTGGCATATGGACTCAAAGTAACAGGGTGATCATTATTAACTACATGTGGGTGTGGCAATGCGTGTGTTTAGGTATTAGCCACACCCACAGGAAGTTGTTATGGCTGCATATCTATATGTATATGTATGTATATGTGTATGTATGTATATCTATCTATCTATCTATCTATCTATCTATCTATCTATCTATCTATCTATCTATCTATCTATCCATCCATCTAGATATATATATATAGGTGGCTCTAGATTAAGATAGCTAAGCTAAACTTGAGCTATATAGACATAATTTTTAAACAAAAATAGTTTACTATGCAACAAATGCAGTAATATTAATCTAGTTTTTGTCCTATCATTTTGTTAGGGTGGGTGGTGGGGGTGGTGGGGGATGTCACAGAATTCAGATAGAAAATAGTTGAAAAAAAAGCAACAGACTATTGTTGTTGTTTTTTTGGGATATTGATTTTTCAAGTTGAAAGATCTTTTGTAATGGTTTCGGAGATACAAGTAGCCCAATACCTCTATAGACTTACAGCAGATTTGTAGCTAGATGAGGTGGTATGCATATAAATTATTAGCATTAATGTCTTCATTTCTATCTCTCTCTCTCCCCCCCCCCCCCCTTGTTTCCTTCTTTTTTTCCCTCCTTTTATCTATGTAGTGTGCTGGATATATAAATTTCTGGAACAGTGTTCTCTGTGAGAATTTAACAGTGGTTTAAAGCACTGATTTCTAGACAAACTTTCCCCCTTAGAGCAAGAACTACGAAATTCCAAAGCATAGCATGCAATAGTTGTGCCATAATTATGTATCCAGTTCTGTTGATATGGTCAGAGTGTCAATTACATTTGCCACTTTCTAGTCTATCATTTTTAAGTATCACCTCTTTTTAAATTAAAAGGGAACACACACACGCATGCATGTACATGCACACTCATGCATGCATGCATATACAAACACATGCTCTCTCTGCACGCAACACAATCAAAGATGCATAAAGTCTGACATGCCTCTCAACCATTAGTTGGTTGCTATGGACATGATTACTCATAGACACAGTGCTGTTTAGTCTGATTCTGCTTGTGGCATGGAGTAGGAGCTCTTTACCTAACTAGCTAGCTTGTGGTGATTGGTGGGTGGGGGAGGAGGACAGCAGCATCAACTTGGACACCTCTGCTTCTTGGAAGGTGAAGTTGATGCAACATTTTAATGGGTATCTCAATAGCTATATTTATAGCATTGTACATCATACACTATGCATGTTCTCACTCATGTGCGTGAACTTACACACACACACACTCTCTCAAATATACATAAGATATGCATGTTTTCACATTCATCCTTTATTGTAGGAACCACTTTCAAGATCCTTCCATACTTGATAAAGGGTGTCAAGAGGAAGAACAGCTCCACCACTGTTACAGTTTTTCTTAATATCTCTAAGTCAGCTAGAAAGTCTTCAGTCTATTCTTCCTCATAGCCAACATCCTTCACTATAGGTCATCTTTAACTGATTGATCTTCACCATATTGTTCTTCGAGATAATTACATAGTAAAAGTCATTGAAAGCAGTTGAGGTTTTGCAAGGGTTTATTTTCCTTCCCCCCCCCCCCCCCCCCTTATTTCCTTCATTTTTTATCATCAAAATGTTACTTCAAGTTAGACACCTCAGTCCACCAAGATAAACACCAAAAGCTGCTGCTTCAGGCTGTAGTGCTATCTACATATTTTCAGCTACTTCTTTTCTCCTTCCTCTGTGTTTAAGTTCAACCATACATGATTCTATCAGCATCTGAGCAGCCATATTTTTCTATTTTCTTCCTTTTTCCCTCTTTACCATCAAGATGTTACAAAGAAATTTATCATTCAGGTGAAATGGAGCTCTATAATTTAAACAAGTTAGACATGAGGTCTGGAATCTACAGGATTTAGAAACTTTCAGAGCATTACAGTAGAGTCGTCACTTGGCTTGGCCTCTACAGACCATGGCCTTGAAGGTTTCTATATCATGCAGATTTCCAGGTCTCTGTGTAAACTATTATATATATATATATATATATATATATATATATATATATATATATATATATATATTTGATCATTTTAATAGTGTAACTGATTCACTTTCATCTATATTAAAGAAGTAGGTATATATGTAAAGAAGCAAAAAATTTTCACACTGATTATTGTCACTCAATGCTGTGAAGTGAAAGCATTAAACTGAAGTTCAACCACTGAATGATGGTAGGGGTACTTGCAGGGCGAGTCTGCAATTGAGTTGAAGTGGGCTTCTTGGAGCTGCCAGTATTATCTTCAATTTTTATGATACACTAGTAGAGGTACACAACACCCTATGCACACTCTTACTCTAACAGCCTCAAGCCTGGATCACAATGCACTCACCACATGACTTACCCACACGTACTCTGCCTTGCGTAAAATTAGAACTTTTTTCTATTTTCTCGTTGTGGATGCGGTTCACCTAGTTTACAGTTCTAGAACTGAATAGGTATAAGAACACTTACTCTTCCTTGGGTGCACTGTAAATGAAAATTTTTTTTCAGAGTGCACCACAAGGAGTGTTTTTAATTGACACAGTATGTGTGGGTATGTCTGTGGTTAAAGCACTGTGAACCAAGATTCAAGGTAGATGACATTCCTGGAATTGTCCTGCACTGCCCGTGTAGGAGGCTTTCACATACAACACCCCATGTGTGAAGCTTGGTATACCAGAATTGCTACAAAGCAAGCCACACAGACCCCCTCACCCCCTCCCTACCCCAAAGTTTTTTGTTTTTTTTAATGTATCTGCTGTTTTAATACAGCTGCATGGCCATATTTGTCAGTTTAACCAAACTATGGCCTGAAGAGCTTGGTTCCCTTTCTCTTGATACCCATCTTGACATTGTATATTTAAAATTGAGCCTAATGGCCCTGGTAGTAGATGGACTACATACAAATAGAGTACTTTAAACCCGAATCAAATGAAAAGGAAGAAAGTAGAAAGGTAAAGGAAATGAATGAGGAAGAAAGAAAAAAGAAAAAAGGAAGAAAAACACCAAAAAAATTGGGGAAAAAAAAAAACTTCTAGAAAAAAAAAAGAAAAAAAAGAAAAAAAAGAAGAATTTAGTTGCAAAGTTTGTCATATTTTTGAACCTGGGAGTTTCAGCCTAGTTTTTCAGGCTCATTTTTCTGTATAAACTTGATTTCTTTTTTCCTCACCAGGGGAACCACATTTTAGAAATATGTTTAATGAATAACCTCATATGGAACCTTCTGAATGTTGACACCAAATTGGGTTCAGTTTCAACTAAAACTTGGGGCATTGAATGGAGACCAACAAATGGATACACCAATCTTATGCATACTAGATGCAATCAAAAACCTGTCGGGTTTGTTCAAATTGTAAAAAAAACAACAACCAATTATTAGCTAGAGCTTGGTGTCAATAACTGTTTAATTCAATCAATATCAACAGTCTGAAGATGCATTACAAGGTTGATGAAGAATTACTAGTGTGGACCGGATCATCTTGATCATTTCCCATTTTATTTTATCAAAATCTGATCTACATGAATCCTTTCTCTAGTGCAGATAAACCTTAAGTCTCTCTAAATAAAAACATCAGAAAAAAATCAGCTACAGGTGGGGGCTCAGGGGGCTCTAGTCCTTCAACTTTGAATACTCAAGCTTGGACATTTAATCTTAGGTGCATTAAAACACTGTTGAAAAGTCTACAAGAAAAAGTTACCTCAGTACAAGAGGCATGTCTGCTGTATACCTTTTATAAGTCTTTCTATAGAAGGTATAGAATAGACAATGTATCAACAATTTCTTAGCTGGGGTGGTCAAAGGAACTCAGAGTTTGAATATTGATGCACCACAGATTCCCCTTTATAGAAGACCTCCTTTAAGGCTTGACAGTGACAGTCATTGTTGTCTATATGTAAATCCAAAAGACTATTATTGGCATCAGACATTTGAAGCACTTGATTTAATTTTGAGAGAGCGTGAACATTGTTTTGATCAGAGAGATTTTCTAGCACCTTTGTTGGCTTTTTGAATGCTTATTAATGAATTTAGCTAATGGAAAAATTATGTAGCCGAATTTGGTGCGGTGAAGAGGTCATGTGATAGTGAACATATTGACTTTAAAAGTGCCATAATATTTTCGATGTTCATCATAATGAATAAATTACTCTGCAGGCTGTTGCAGGCTACATGCTACATGCTACATGCTACATGTGTCAGTTAATTCTTTGTAAATATCTAATAGCAAACAGTAGTTGAGTTTTTTATGTTTTTTTTCTAGTCATAATTGACTGCAGATAAGTACCGTTCCCAATTTTTCTTAAGGCAGAAAATGGCAGAAAACGTTCTTTCAGCTATGGTTGATGTAATTGGTGTTGTCAAGTACAGTCTTTGTAATTTGTGCAAGATTTATACATCATTTGAGTGTTGATTGCATCACAGAATGTTTGCACACTGCTCACAACTTTAATTGTTGGAAATAGTTGCCGATCCTGGAAAAGAGGAAGCTGCTTGTGTAGAACATCATGTAACCATGTGTATTTTATAATGGTACATTAGTGTATTGTCAAGAACTATAAAGTCATATTACATACTACAAAATATTAATGAATGAATGAATGAAATCAGTATGAAGAATCTTGGTCCCACTGGAGTTACTAGGTACAGGTATGTACTGAGTAGTCTAGGATGGAATGCACGAATGTGCTACACACATTCAGCCTACATTGTAGGTATAGCTACAGAGCTACACATGTAGAGATATAATATCTGGTGTTATTATCCAACACAGTTAATTGCAGTTATTGTTGATTTTCCTTGAGTGTGACTAAATCATCTCTCTCTTCTTTTTTTTTATTTTTTATTTTTTATTTTTTTAATTTTTTATCCCAAAGTATAAAATAACAGCAAACCAGCTGAATAAAAAAATAAAAAAAAATAAATAAAATAAAATGAAACAAATTGATGCCAGACAATATAGATAGAGAAAAGTCATAATAGTGGAAAGTCAGATAGTAGATATATCGCTGATGTCTGCACTTCAGGCCACCAATGGTCCTCTCGCCCTCTTCGTAAGTCCTTGAGAATGCTTTATACGCATGGCCAGTCCACTTGCGGTCAATAAACCTGCCTCACAAATGGATATCCTTCCTTTAAAAGAGTTGCATTGCGGTTAACTTGAACTTTGACTTTTTGTGGTAACCTCGTAACCTACCTCTGAAGGCTTGTGAAATGTGGAGTCCCACACTACCTTTGCAGCTAGTGTTCGTCCTTGCTCCATTACTGCTAGTTTTTACTTACGCCTCCTCCCAGGAAGATGTACTAGATTATGATGATGTCAATGATATATTCTTTAACCGGAGATCTGTTCCAGATGGATCTCTATTTGGATCTGGACCAGGGTCAGGATCAACAATACCTGGTAATCTTATACTAATAGAGCTAGTTATTTTTATATGTATATTTATAATATATGTCTACATAACCTGCCAAATGGCTGTAAGGTAAGGTTGAAAATTGGCAGATAAGATCTTCAGGTAAGGGAAAGTAACCTGGGCTAAGTTCAAATTTGTCCACAACCCATGGTTTAAGTGGAGTAACTAAAAGAAGTCCAAAAAAAGCTCTTGAAGTCCACCATTTTATTTTTATCAAAGAGAATGCATAAATGTTCACATGGCACCATTTCAAAGAGATGTTAATCCATTTTAACATTGCATGCCCTGTTGAAAACAAAAATAAACCCCCATCTCCCCCCCACCCTGTCTCCCATCACCAATTACAGCTAGACCAACTATCATTATTGAAACCATTTACATAGACAGGATATTAAATTTATAAAAAAACAAAAACAAAACCAACAACCCCCAATTCATTTCAGAGCCATATTCAATTGACTGCAACTACTTCCTGCACCACTGAATTAATAAAAAATATAATAAAATGTAAAAAAAAAAAAAAAAAAAACCAAAAAAAGCCCAGGTTACTAAAACAGTGCACCATTGTAACATCACAAAAAAAGAGAAGTTAATGGTTTGTAAAGCAACTTGAAAACCATACTAGGAAGGAAAAAATGTAACTATTACTAAGGATTATCATACAAGATTCAAGGGTTCACTTCTAATAAACACAAATGCCAAGAAAAAGAAGAACATCACTGAGCCGAAAAAACCAAAAAAAAAACCAAAGCTAAACAACTAAAACAACGAGAGTTCAAGTGAAACGCCACAAGGACATACTTTTCGGCTTCAAGCAGCATCCAACAGGCAGATACACAGACTAATTTATGACACACCAGAAGTTCACTCTAACAGAAATACCTACCAGACATACACTGAAGCACAATAATGAGATGAAAAAGGAACACCACTCACCTGCATAACACATTCCTACCAGACAAACACTGAGGCACCAGAATAAGACAGAGGAAGAACACCAATTACACTTGCAAGACATGTCAACCAGACTAACACAAAGACTACATTTAGAAACAAAAAGACTGCCACTTACCTCAACAACAAATGTTGAAAAGACAAGCAGTGAGTGTTAGACATCTCCTCCAGTAAGACATATCCTACTTTAAAAATGACTTTCACTAATACATGTCCTCTCATACTACATGTACTCCTGTAAGACATGACCACCTGTAAGGGAGGGATGGGGGGAGGGGGTGGTGACTGGAGGACTGGGACTTTAACAGTTTGTAACCAAACCAGAAACAAGCTGTTAAAAATTTATCATGATATTTTGCATTACTGCTACTTTTAATCTGTCTAATAGCAGCTCAATCAAATTTCCATGCACTGCATTATTACCTATCTGTTAGTAATTAGTACAAGGCTTTGTGTGACCAGCTCTTTTCTAAAGGCTGTGTGGCCAGGTCTTTTCCTTCTCCATCAATGCTGGTGGCTGGTGACTATACAGCTGGGTGCACTATTGCCAACAAAAAACAACAACAGACCATGCAGCTTTATGGTGTGATTTAGCACACATGCATTCTCCTTGGAGCCAGCTGGGAGACTTTATATCATTTACATGACCATTTCCAACATTTGTTTATTAAAGTATGGTGGGTGGTCTTTTAGAAAAAATTGGTTTAAATGTATATATCATTCCTATGTGTGTATATATCAGATAGTACGTAGTACTCTCTAAGTAGGGATGATCACAAAAAAATTACAGCTTCATAGACTAATACAAAATAAAAGCTTCACTTTCTCTGCTATGGCTCAAATCTAGGCCACAAAACTCACCTGCAGTCCATATAAGCTGCAACATTAATTACCAGGATAGTTTCTGTCCTCCAAATCAATAGCTAAAGTATCCAGAGAAGACTTGGCAAAATTACCAAATATTCACCATCTTTCATATTATTCTTTTTATTCTTAATTTCCAGGGCTACAGCCTAGCTGGCTACAGCCTAGCTGGCTACAGCAAATCTTGCAATAGTTATACTAACAGCTTACTATTTCCTAGGACCAGGTCCACGACCACTTTATTTGCTTCACCATGCTAACTAACTACTGAAGTATATCCCAGACTAATAGCTGCAGTGTTTAGTTGAAACCGGCCATTTTACACTACTAATTCTACACGAACAATTAAAAACCAGTTTGTGCATGAGGCTATGAATATTATTACCAGAGCTACGCTTCCAAAGAATGTATGTCAAATTCAGTAGCTAGATTTGTTATAGCTAGCTAACTGTTACCTCCTGATAATTAATTATGAGTAATTGAGTACTGTACTGGGAGAATGCTCTCCCTCTTGAGAGTTGCTGGTAGAGTGGCACTTGTGGATGCCAATCAGATGTATACAAGATGCCAGATCCAGTACTGTAGCCAGCTATCTGACAGTGTGCAAAAACTAAAGGAAACGAGTGAAAAAAAAATCTTTGAAATAAAAACAGGAAGTGGGATGATGTGTCAGCAAAAAGTGCAGAAACAAAAATTCTGTGACAGTGTGCATTACAAAATTCCCTACTTCAAGATTCCTGTGAACTTAGATTTCTACATGTGACAGTCTGTGTTGCAAAATTCCTGTGAATTTAGAATAATTATTCTACATGAGCTGGCTACAAGCTAATTGAAGAGGTGGCAGTCTTTTGGCATCACATCTTACACATCATGTGAGACTGTGGAATTGGTGAATTAGGGAATTTTGTAACACATGCTGTCACAGAATTCTTGTTTCTGCACTTTTTGCTGACACATCATCCCAACTTACTGTTTTTATTTCAAAGAAATTATTTATTTTTTTATTTTTATTATTATTTTTTTTTTAAAGCTTAAACATATGTTATAATTAGTCTGAGTCTAAAATTATATTTATTGATTGAATATTAGAAACCCTACCCTAGTTGTAGCCTTTCCATAGTTTGCTATAAAAATTTAATTGCATGTTTGTTCAGGCTAAATTATTTCTCACCTCTGGATACCCAGCTTGGCCTGGCTAAAAAGAGGATGAATTTACTGGAATAACTAACACTTTTTGCAACCAAAAAACCAAAACCAAAAAAATGTCTGAAGCATTTTCAAATTTCCCAGCAAATGATAGAATTAGTTAGAAATGATGCAATGAAAATTTTGACTGGCTATTTAAAAAAAAAAAATTATTTTGTTCATTTTTTGCTAAGATAGTGGCTCACTGAATGCCAACCAATGCCAACCCTGTAAACTACCATCTAATTGTGATAATTAGAAGAATAATGGCAATGAAAATTAAATTTTAAAGAGCACTTACCAAGTCACCTAATGGAAGAAAAAGTCAAGATCATGATGGAAACAAGAATACTCAAACTTCCCTTACCTGACTCCCCAGAGAGAGAGAGAGAGAGAGAGAGAGAGAGAGAGAGAGAGAGAGAGAGAGAGAGAGACTCCCATAGGGATTCCCCCCCTGGTATTCCCCTCTTTTTGAGTAACCAACCCCCACCCCAGCTGCAAATAAAAGGGCTGAGTGTCCCCAACACCAACACCACATTCTGTAATGCTAATTGTTCTTTGCTGTTATTTGTATGACTTAGTTCCACTTCCATTTTATAAAGGTGCTCCCCCATGATATAAAGAGAAAACTGAACATCTGCTGGTTGTGTATTGGAAGAGCCAAAAGTTTTATTTTTGTTTTATTAATTTTGTTCGAATTTATTTATTAATTTTATTTATTTCATTTTTTTAAAATTTTTTTATTTTTATTTTTTTTTTGAATTAAAAAACAATTTTTTATAATTTTTATTTTTTATTTTTTAAAGCAATGACCACAGGATTTGGAAAGTTTACTTTGTCAACTCATTAGTAATTTCCATCTTTTCAGGACATGAAAAACTAAATGTATTTTCATCACCCTGATAAGATGGTTAACCTTAATGAGTTGGTTAAGGTAAATTCTCCAAGTTCTATGGTCAATTGCTTAGGAAATAAATATATAAAAAAAATTTTTTTTTCTAATTAAAAAATTAAATAAATAAATTTAAAAAAAAGAAATAAAAAAATTTAAATAAAATAAATTGATAAATTAATGAATAAATAAATAAACAATTTATAAATAAAGAAGAAAGAAAGAAAATTAAAAAAAAAAAAAAAAAAAAAAAGAAAAATAAATATATTGGGGTTACAGAAAAGTAATCAATGGATGCCCTAGACACTCCACTGCTGTGGATAGAATCTCAAGCCACCAATCTTAAGGCCTGTCCACACTACATTTTGAATCCAAATTAATTTGAATCAATTTGAATTGGTCCACACTGAATTCGAATTACCTCAGACCCACCTGGTTAGGTTGTAGCTGAAAAAATAAATCCTTTATGGAAAGCCTGCAGTACTTCTTGATTGTTTATCAGTGTTTGGGGTCACCACATTACTTATCCGTGTTTGGTGCTAACAGAATGTCCACAAAGAGCAGGATAGAATTGACAGGGCAGTCCCCTGTAGGTTCTGCTAGAAATGTTTCCTTTGTAAATGCAAATAACCAACCAGTAACAACTACCACAGATGCTGCCACCTCTCCAGTTGTTTAAAACCACCAGTTGTCAGCATTCCTTTATCTTGTCACACTTTTTCCCCAATTTGTTTTTAAAAATTTAAAAAAAGTTTTGTAAATTGAATAGAGATTAGTATCAATCAAAAAATTAAAAAAAAAATAAAATAAATTTTAATAAGTGAGTGTTGTGGGTGTGGATGGGTGTGTAGATACCTTCTATTTTGATGCTCAGTAGTCCTGACTGGTACTATTAGAAATGAATCAATCTATAAGGGCCTAAGTGTGGTTTGTTAAATTTGATAAGACCTATTCTAGGGGTAGCAGTGGTACTGAACGATGAAAAGGGTAGAAAATTAATTTGAATAGAAAGTTAAACAGTGAATAAATTATTGAAGTCTGAGAAGAACAATTAACACTCTCCCATAAATTATTTTAAAGATAAAGCAGGTGTTTAGGATAATTTTTTTCTAGCATGGATTAAAGTAGTGCCAGTGTGGACACAAGGATTCCAATTAAGAATTAATTTAAATTGGGTATAAATAATTTTTTCCAAGGATTCAATGAATTAATTAGCATTAGTTTTTGTGTAGTGTGGACAGGCCTTTACTTAGACCATCTTTCTTGTAAACAATGGTGAGATGCTATCACTAGGATAGGATAAATTTATATAACAAACATTTCTTCATCTTTTATTTACAAAATTTAGTAAGAATGTTTCAGTTGTTGGAATGTGTACACATATGGTGTTCCAAGCTCCTGTGATAACCAAATTATGAATGTACAAACCTCCTGCTGGATAATCCTATGCTTTGATGTTTTTTCTATTATTTTCAAACTTGTTTTTTTTGTATTGAAAATTTGAAATACCACCCCCTCCCCTCCCACCAGAAGGTCACTCATGGTATAAAAAAATTGAAATAGATTGTCATTAACTAAAACTGAAGGAAACAAGTGAAAGTAACAATATTTCTTTGAAATAAAACTGGTAAGTAGGGATGACATGTCAACAAAAAGTGCAGAAACAAGAATTTTGTGACAGTGCATGTTACAAAATTCCCTACTTCCCTGTGTAAGGTGTGATGCCGAAAAATTGCCACCTCTTCATTTTGCTCCTAGCTAGCTCATGTACAATAGTTACTCTTAGTTCACAGGAATTTCGAAACATAGACTATCACACTATCATGTAGAATTCTAAGGTCAGAGAAATTAATGAAGTACGGAATTTTTTAACATGCACTGTTACAGAACTCTTGTTTCTGCACTTTTTGTTGACATGTCATCCATACTTACCAGTTTAATTTCAAAGAAATATTTTTTACTTTCATATATATATAGATAGATAGATAGATATAGATATAAAATTTCCCCTTCAATTTATGCATACACTGAGCGCGTGCACACACACGCACACACACACACACACACACACACACACACACACACACACACACACACACACACACACACACACAAGGTTGGGTGTGTGGTGAAGGCATACTGTTGTATTCACATATATTGATACTAACAAATGCTCAACAAGGTTTTCCATTCAGCTCTGTAGTAAAAAAATCTTGACATGTCTGTCAGGTGCAAGAGGATTTTTTTTCTCCTCATTGTTTGACAAATGATATATTATGATACGATTGTATGTTCTAAAGGGTTGGTGTTGATTATTTTAATAATGATATTCTGATGGTCTAAATTTTGGGTGCTGGTGCAATGGCTATGTGTGGCTGTGGTCATAATTTGTAAGAGTGGTTAAAGTTGTGGCCACACCACCCACTTTTAATAATTGCAAGATCTGCCCCTGCTTCTTGGTTGCAATTTGGGGCTTTCTAAATTAACTATATTTTTAATATATTTTTCATCATTTTACACTTTCCCCACTCCTGGGAACTAATCTAAATAATAATAAATGATTTTTAAAAATTCCTGGCAATTATAATAAATAAATAAAAAAAATGATTATAACAAAAATTAATACAGCATTATTCAAATAATTAAGTTTTATTCAAAACATTAATGTCAATTCTTTGGAATTTGCCTTTTTCTTTAGCCAATAGACCTGAAAATGGATGAACCTGAAAACGAATAATAATAACAAGTATAGAAAAAAATAATAAATAAAAGGATGGAGGGAATGACAATATTTGACAAATTTCAGTTTCATTTCTCCACCAGTTGTGCAACTATTCAAAAACCAGTCTGAGCATGGGAAGTGGGGGGAGCAGTGTGGACAGTGATCCCTTTCCATGGATAATGTCATGGGGTGGGTATCAGGTGAGGGATTGTTCATCACCACACACAAATTAGACCAGCAGTTTGACAATAGTTGAAAGAAGAAAAAACAACGGCCTAGCCCTACATGACCAGTTTCTAAGACTGGAGACATTTAGGACATCAAAACAAAAACAAAAACAAAAAATATTAATATTTGAAACTAAGAATACTGGAGACATTCACAATAGTTAAGGAAGCATTGTTGTGGAAGTTATTTATCTAACAAATGCAATCACTGCAAAGTGGAAAAATTAACTTAAAATTCTTCCAATGGCCTTTTTGACAATGTTTAGGGTTATGTTGGTTGGACAAGAGTCGGTACCTTGATCGTAAACCAGTATGTTCAGAGAGAGAGAGGGAGTAAATAATTGCCTTGAACAAGAAATCTTTGATGCTTGTATAAACCCATTATTTTCAAACAAATGAGAATTTACATTAGTTTAAGTGTACTTTCTGTAGTTTGTAATATAGAAAGTTTATTTGTGCACTGAAAGTGAGTGAGTGAGTGCTGGAAGCAAATGTAATCATCAAAATGGAGTATTTTGGCTGCTGTCTTCCCCTCACCAGCCTTCCTTGTGGTACACTGCCAAGTCTTCAAACAGGTCGACTTGTTATTTCTGAACCACTCCTTGATCCTGTGCTTACAGTAGGCATGTGTGGTCGAGTGGTTGTCATGGTAATACCTGTTCTTTTTTTTACTTAGTATGACCTTTTTGTGTGAATACTAACAGGTTGTTTTCCTTTTCCTTTTCCAGTCTTTCATTTCACCACCATAGCCCTCTGTACACTGTCTCATTAGTGGGAAACTTTTAGTTGCAGTTGCTATTAACATATTCTACATTAAGAAAATAATATGCATACATCATTCTTTGGACATGTAGATGTTTCTCGGGTATCCGGTGTGGACCCAGTCGTTTCGGTCGTATGAGCTGAGTGATGACGGAGTCAACGGAACAGACTGTCTCTTACCACAAAACCCTAATAGCTGCGAGCTGAAGGTGACATGTCCTCGTGTGTTGAATGATGTAAGTTGTTGTTGATGCTGTCTTCATATGGTTGTGCATCCTTTTGAAGTAATCTGGAAAAACAGCAACTTCTAATTGAGTAATGAGTAGATTTTAAAATTTTTATCTGTCTGTTATATTCCTTTTATGTAGTGTGTATAACCAATTCTTAAGGTGTGGTAAACTCTATGCTTTGAGTTTGTTATCTCTGTGCAGTTTGGTTGGTGTAGTGACCACCTTCTTTGTCAAAGACCATCTCAATCATGTGTGCCTTGTGATTAGATATGTATGACTATTTGTAGTTTTCTTGTGTGCTAGATGCCAGACTTAATTCTCAAAACCAATTATGAAATATCTCTGCAAGGGAAAAATTTCACTATGGGTGGGTTCAATATTTCATTAGTAATAGTACACTTAATTGGAAACATTACCAACCACACCCACTTAATATTAATATTAAATATTTCAATATTTCTAAGATGAAATAGAACAAGGTCCTCTGGAGTCTGTTCTTTGTTTGTGAAGTGATCTTCAGTTTGAATTCCTTGTGTTGTTGAAGATAATAGGGGGCTTCAGTAAATAAAAAAGAAGATGAAATGAACATACTATTTACATTTATTAAAAATGGTAATTCTTACAAGTCTTACAAGTCTTTATTTAATTCAAAATTAGTTCATTTTTATTAACTTTAAGTTCAGTTAAATCAATTAGTGAAACTATCATTTGGAATTTAATCGAAACCCTGCTTTAAATAATCTTAAGTGAAGCACATGTGTTTGTGCTTATGTAACGTGTGATATTGTGTGTAATCATGTGGTTGATATTACCAGCTGCTAGATTGCCAGAGGGGATGTGTGACTACACTTCGTGATCCAGACGAAATGAATTGCCGTAAAAGATGTGTAAGTGATGTTGTAATATAGATCGCACTCGTAGCATAGGCAGAAATGTATTTATGATTGATTGATGATTTGTGTAGAAGCTTTGTGAATTCTGTGGTTACTATAATTTGTAATTATTTAGTCACAGGTAGATTACCTTTGAACTGTTGTTTCCTGCAGGAGAGCTATAGCTGTATTGTCACTGTTTCTGATCTTGTGAAGTTGATAAAGTTTTCCCTATAACTGTTAAGAGTTGCTCCATGCTAGATTATTTGATATGTTATTTTTCAAACATTGAGAAGTGCCACCCAATATAGTGAAGGATAATGTGTGTGTTGTACAAACAAGGTAGTGACACTTTACTGACCATCGTCAGAACTTACAGGGCCTAAAATGTTGCCAGATTTAGCTAAGAGTTTCTGCACTACCTGAGGACATGTTCACTTCACTAATGCAAGATGTGACATGTACAAGATAATGGGGACATCAACCAGAAATGACAAGGGGGAGGGGGAGGAGGGAATGGATGTTCTCTTTCTAAGTTTATCTGGTTCCAATTCATTTTTCAGACGAGGGACTGCATAAATGAAGAGTGCAGTGGATCCTTCATTGATGGGCATGGCTGTACCTCCCCACTTCTCCCTACATGTAACCTCTTGTGTGTGAGTCAAAGGTCTTTTTTGATGTACTCCATTTGATGCCCATGTCTAAAATTTTGTTTGAACATATATGTAATAGTTATAGCTATTGTTAAATGTATATATACATATTTTATTATTATTCTCCCTACTACAGCTTGCAATATCTTTAAAGTAGTTGCCATACTGATTTTATTCTTGGTCAAGTAAAGTTCCATTTGATTTCAAACATAATGTATACTATCTGGTGTTGTTATGGCAACATTGAAACAACAACATAAAAACCAAGAGGAAATACTCTTGAGTTCTTCATCATTTCTGTCTTAAATAGAGGCTGGAAAGGAAATTCCAATTGGTAATTCTCTCCGTCCTTGGACTGGACAGTACATAAAACACTTGTAGTAGTAAATAGTCCAGCATAGTCTTGTAGGTAATGGAATTAAACAGTAATCTACAGTGCAAAGCACAGCTCTTTCTTCACGGGAGGTTCTGTCATGTTAGTAGCACTATTTTTATTCCTCCTGACGTCATATTATCATTTTTTTAAATCTCATTGCAGAATTCATTGGCTTGTGGTAGCGGCTGTACAACTGGAGAAGAATATATGAAGTCAGGTACAACTATGACAACAACAAAAAAACAAAAACATCAACAACATTAAATATTTAAAAAAATAGAAATATCCACAACAACATCAATAACAACAAAATATCATTAACAGCAACAACTTATCATCAACAGCAACAGCATGTAGTTAACCAATGAGATTGTTTCTTATTTTATCTTTGCCAGGTATATCCTACCCTGCCGATGTCTCCATAGCTGAGATATCATTGAGGTACCAGCCAACAGGACCTCCTGCTGTTCGCCATATTTTTGGCTCGCGTTACAGCGTGGACGTGTCCCAGGCCATACCTATCAACCCACCAGCATTTAGTGGCTTGGTTGATTTTGGCTTCACCACAGTCATTGTCACCGTGGTTGGTCAGGTGGCTACGCGATATTATGTTCTGGTTAGTACTATGTATAATTGTGAAATATCTATTTCCCTATGTGACGCAGGTGCAGGCAACTGTCTCTATTCACATTACTTTACCCCATTGCCACTGACATAAGGTCTATCTACTCTGAATCATTAAAAATGACTTGTGGCTCTTCACTAAATATTTTTGTATGTCTGTACTATGAGGGTTGGTTGAAAAGTTATACACCCACAAATTAAATTTTTCCAATTTAAAATTATTTATTATTTCTTGTATTTTTAATTTCGTAACTTTTCTAAACTTGTTTCATATAATTTATTGTTTGACCACTTCACTTGTAGGCAATTTTGTTTTTGCCACTAAATACAGCCATTTTGAAGTTGTGTGGTTACTTATTGATGGGGCAGCTTCAATAATTGTAGCCTAAAGTCACCAGAAGGGGTTGGCTTAGTTAGTGAACAATGTTACTCTGGGTTAAATGCACTCACTTGCTATTGGTAAGGCATGGCTTGTTTGAAGGCAGATGTGGTGAATAGTCAAAGAAGGTAAGTGGTTGGACTAACAAGCAGGCAAAGGCTATCATCAAGTTCCAAGTGAGGGATGTTCCCATAGCAACATAGGCTTAATGGGAGTTCAGAAGGAATGTTTTGACAGTTGAAAGCGCATGCAGTTTAAGTGACCCAAATAGAGAGCAAAATGTTTCCATTTTTGTCCGGTGCAAATGGGCCTGGTCCACTTTGAGGTGTGTGTTGACCCAAATGTTAAACTGGAAGACCCAACAGATTTAAAAAAAATTTGATGGAAGGCATTGAGTTGAAGCATTTCATGATTTGCAATAGTTATTTTGTGGTTTTAAATAATCCATGTTGCCATGGCAATCATTTTAATGCATATAGGAAGAGGAAAAAATCAACACAAAAAATTATTATGGTTTCAATTGATATTGCACACTGTTTTTTTTATCATCTTTTAACCCACATAGCTACAGGTATGCAGGGCTAGGAACACTTGGAATAGTGGTGGGGGTTTCGCTGAAGAATGGAATTTTATCTAATTGTTTACAGTTTGGACACACTAAAGTTTATCATTACAACTAATTGGTTGCAACAAAGTGCTTTTACTGTATAGAAACCCAAAACATATGAATCTTCCCACAACTTCAACCTCATCTCAAGTGTTCTAAACAATTATTTTTCCTGTTGCAAAACCAGCATATTTTAATATATATTATAGTAAATACATGCCACACATCTTAGTGCAGGACCACCCTTGTTCTAGCCACAAATGGTAATGTATTATTCTTCGAAGATTTAGGCTGTGTACTACACAGTTTCTTTTTGTTAGCCACACAAGGTGAGATATAGAGATTTCCCCTCAATACAGATTCCTGTGTGGACGGACATATTAGCAATGTAGTTATAATATTGCAGCTGCAATGTGCAATGTGTAGGTCATTTAGTGCAGTGCAACCTCTCTGACTAAATATTCATGTTGAGAGTTCAGCTCCTGTACATGAGGCACTGACATGAGCTTTCCATGGCATGTACTTGCTGTCCCACCTCATCCTCCCAACCAATCCACACATCGTATTCACGGACATTTCACGACTCTAAATCATATCAAGGATATGATTATATGACTTTAAATCGTATTCAAAGTTGTTTATGACTCAGAATTATATTAAGGGCATTTTATGACTCTAGATCATATTCAGGAACATTATATGACTTTATATTGTATTTAAGCACATTATAGGACTCTCATTATCTCTCTATTTTACAGCAATTATTTAGTTGTGACAGTATTTATTTCTACATGACCACATCTTCTTCCTATCTCTATTTCCTGGTGATAGTTTATTTCCTGATTGTTCTCTGTTGTGTGTAGGACGACAGTGCAGAGATAGACTTGGACTTCTTTGCCTGCCAAGTGGTCAACATCTCCTTCCTAGTGGCCACAGCAAACAGAGGGTTCTCTAACAATTCCGCTCCACTGGAACTGGCTGTGGACAATGACGAAGGTACAGCGTGTGTGCACAGTGGGTGTGGGGGTGTGTGGGTGGGTGGGTGGGTGTGTGTATGAGTATGTGTTCATGCGTAGTGAGGAGGAAATTTCGGCCACTTAAACTAGGTCAGCCACTTCCTCTATCATAATTGTACAACAAACAACTATTATTTCTAATCCATCTTCTTATTTTCTTAGCCATGGTGGCTGTAAAGAATGCAAACTATCATAGCCAGGTGATGCAGTCAGTCTTAATGGCACTGCAAACACTGGACATGTTTCATGGGGGCCTTCTCAACTTATGCACTCACATTCCAATGCAAGAAAGATTGGTTGTTGGGAGACTATTTATTATCTTCTCCCTGGACTTTCCTTAATTGAAAGCTGATGTCTAAATAGAGTCCAAGTTGCATGAGAGTATCTGAACTAAGTGGATTATGTGCTGAAATAGGTTGTGATCCAATCTGCAATCTTGTGTACTCCCTGCACCACTGACACCATTATCTCCATGGCAATGGTGGACAAGCCATTGATGTCATTATCTCCATGGCAGTGGTATACACCAGCATACCACTAATACAGACACACCGTCAAAATTAAAATCATGAAGATGTCCTTAAATGCCTATGATTTGATATTCAGCAATTCAGGGAAGGTGATTCGCTTACATAGTACTGTAAACTTGGCCAAGGACCTCTTAATTAGTTGAATGCACACAACCAGGAGCAGCTGCCAAGTTTTTGACTATTCCCTCCCCCTCCTGCCCCTTTTCACTTCATCTAGTAGATTGGATAGATAATAGCTGTCTGTGTCAATCACACAGTACCTCGTGAAGTTCTGAAGTGTAGGCCTGCAGAGAATGAAGTCTATGTCCACTAAATCCTGTTCCAATGTTGAAATTCATTTAGTTTATTGAAAATGACTTGAACCATATGTGTTAAGCCAGGATTAATGTTGGCCCAATGAATTAACAATCTGAGCTTTTGCATTTATTCAGTTATAATACAAAGTGACACACTCTTGTAATGAATTGATTCTTACAGCAAATAGTCTGGTAATTAAAGCTGTATGTCAGATGGATAGATACGTGGCTTACCATTTGCTCACTGATTGTAACGTATTATCTATTGGTATGGGAATAGTTAAGCCAGTGTCTCTCAGTCATAGATGACAGATTATTATCTGTAAGGTGACACCAGATCACTGCTGCTGAGGATTCATTAGACCCCTTACCAGCTATTGTTACATCAACTGGTTCAATTTGCATTTCATGGTCGATTTGTTCACGTCTATTAGAAATGTGTTACTTATTTTTTCTGAGCACTTCTTTTTCTCCTTATCTCCCTGGAATATCTTTAGATTTTAAGGAAAAGTTGATCAACTTGCTTAAAAGATATCCTCAATATAAAAATATATAAATTAATAAAAGTAAAATAAATTCCAAAAAAAAATTTTTTTTGGTCCATGAAGTCTCCGTCTGTCAAAAAGGGTAATATTTCCAAATTTTTTTTTTTATCCTTGGTATTGTGTAAGTCCAAGGTTACCAAGCAGTCTAGTATGACTACACTGTTCTTAAAGCTTAGTGTTGGACAGAGACAAGAAGTCTGCATCAAGTGATGACATGTCAGTGTGTCTAGGATGCAACAGGATGTTGACATTCTGCTTATCCTATTAAACAAGCCACTCGGACCACAATTTAGCCATAAATGGAATTTTTGATGTTTAAATTTCCTTAACACTTAAAAAGTACTAACAACATTGGTCTATAAATTGTTCGGATATGATTCAGTTTCGAAGATGGATATGTTTAATTCAGCTGTTTTAAAAAAATGTAATTAAACACACAGTGAAACCGTTTGTACAGGTCATAATGTAATTGCAACTTTCCCTGTGGCACACTTGGAACAGTGGGGAGGGGGGGGGGGGGCAGCATACAGCCACAAGTTTTACTCTAGAATGGATTTTTAAACTAATTATTTACTGTTTTGAAACACTAGCGTGTGTAACAAGTAATTGGTTACAACTAAGTCCTTGTACTGTATGGAAACCCTGTAGTTACAACTAAGTACTTTTTCCTGTATAGAAACCCCAAAATTGTAAAGCATACCACAACTTTAACTTCATCTTAAATGTTCTAAACAATTATTTTGCCTGGTCTAAAGCACTATGTTTTAATAAACAACCTAGTAATTATTTGCCACAGGTCTTAGTTCGTGACTGATCCTGTTATGCATTTTGTGTGAAGTAGAAGTCTTTGACTCAGAAGTGAAGTAAAAGGTTGCAACACTACCACAGACAATCTTTCTAAATTCTGTGTATAAAACACCTAAAATAGCTAATTCTTGTACCACAAGGTCAGAAATAACTCAACTTGATATCAGTAGCTGCTAAGGGTAAGTATTGCAGTTGTTTTTGCTCTAATTCTCTTTACTAATTCATTTTCACTAATGCAGTTTGCGTAGGTTTTTGTGTTTGTTTGGTTGTTTTTGTTTGTTGTTGTTTTTTTTTTGTTTTGCAAAAGGATGTTCTACCCATCCAAGTGCAGGAACTTTCAACCTTACATATATTCCGAAGTCAAGCCCTTGTTGCCTAGAGAGTTGATGACATAGAAAATTAATTATTTCGTCATAATTCAGTCTGTGGTTTACACCTTAACCTACTTACTTTGTATTAGTCACTTTGGTAAACCTGGTGCAACCACATAGTTCTGGTTCCACTCCACTTAGGAATATAACTTATTGCAGTGAAATGAAGTGGCACTTGAGATATAAAAAAAAAGTTGGCTGTGGTCTGAGAAGTTATTATTTTTCAGTCTGTTCTGGCCATCTAAAGCTGGCAGATTTCACCCTGAAGTCTGTACCAAACATTTAAGTTCTCCATGTGGTTCAAGTTCTTGGAGCTCTCAATAAGACAAGCTGTAAATATATGTGGTTTGTATGCTCAAAATAAATTTAATTAGTTTCATATTCAAACTTAAATAGCAAATTTAATGATGAAAAATCAAGGTGTACTTTTTCATTATGGTTCAAGTACAGCTGCTTCTATACTGTTGAACTCCCACTATTGCAGATTCCTGTTTTTGTTGTTGTTATTGATGGATTATTGTTTTTGTTTTGCAAAACAACAAACAATATACTTATAAATGACCCAGCCAAGTAAGTGCTCCTGGACTTCCACCCCTACTAATCTAACTACTAGTGATTATCACTTACAAATGACAGCTGCATAGACTATCTGTCCTATGAGATCTTAAACAAACTATAAGACATCCCAAGGAAGGAATCCCACAAGCCACATACTTTGGCTGTTGTACAGTGCTATGTGGTTTGCAGTGCAGAGTAAGTGTGTTTACATAGTGAGTGTACTGTCATTTACCAATTCTGTAATTTGTACTACAATTACAATTACAATTCTGTTATTTGTACTACAGACTAGCAAAAAAGGTGGAAAAAAAAACAGCCAACCAGCCGTCTCTACATGGCTTGTAATTATAGTATATGATTCCCAAGGTATCCCTGGCAGGCCATCTTGACCTCTTGCCTTCTGTCTCCAATGCTTGCTGGAAGCTTGGGCCCCCAACTCACTGCTCCTTGTCTCCACTATGGGCTCTTTTTTTTTTGTTTGTGCCTGTAAGGACCACAGGAAGAGGTGTGGCCAGGTGGGACTCAGCCCAAATGTTCATGTGGTCCACTCTTGAAAGTTTGAGACGTTTTGGTCAACTGGTTCTAGAGTTTTTACCCTCGAGCACACACACACACTTGCAAGCACATGCACACACACACATTCTCTCTCTCTTTTGCAAGCACACACACACTCTTTCCCTCCTGGCACACTCTTCCCTCCTGCTCGAGCACACACACACACACACACACACACACACACACACACACACACACACACACACACACACACGCTCCACATGAGTACACACACTCTGAACATACACACACACACACACACACTCCACACACTCTACACGTACACACACTCTACATGTACACACACTCTACACCTACACACACACTCTACACATACACACACACTCTACACATACACACACGTACACACACACTCTACATGTGCACACACAATAATTTATAATCTCAAGGATTGTAGTCCTTTCTGTTCTTGATCTGTAACTTCAACTTCTTAAATGTTCTAAACAATTATTTGCCCAGTCTAAAACACTATGTTTTAATAAATATCATAGTAATTATTTGCCATAAGTCTGAGTGTTGACTGCTGTTTTGCACTGTGTGTGAACTTGAAGTGGTTTGGCTCAAAAGTAAATGATTTTTCTCTGTAAAAGGTTGCAACACTACCACAGAACATCTAGCTAAATTCTGTGTATAAAACACCTAAAATAGCTAATTCTTGTACCACAAGGTCAGAAATATATCTCAACGTGATATCAGTAGCTGCTAAGGGTAAGTATTGCAGTTGTTTCTGCTCTAATTCACTTTACTAATTCACTTTCACTAATGCAGTTTGTGTAGGTTTTTGTGTTTGGTTTGTTGTTTGTTTTTGTTTATTTTTGCAAAGGGCAATGTTCAGATAGATACCCATCTAAGTGCAGGAACTTTCATTCTTACAAATGTAACTATTGTTTACGATTTATAGTGCTAGTTGCCAAGACAATTGATGACAAAAAATTAATTATTGTGTCATAATTTATCTGTGGTTTACACCTTAACCTACTTACTTTGAATTAGCCACTTTGGTAAACCTAATGTAACCACATAGTACTGTTCTGATCCACTTAAAGATGAAGGTTGGGTTTAAATACCCTAGTAGCTTAGCGTGGAGAGATTCTGAGGCAGCTACCCGAAGTCCAGGTATAAAAAGGGGTGGCGAGGCATGCACTTTGACCCCAGGGTGGAAAGATTCAAATCATCAACAGACTTACCTTTCTGGCTTAGCTATTCTGCAGCCTCAATTCACACTCCATACCGATTCCCAACCCACAGCAACACATTATAGCCTTTTCTTACCCACTGTAGTAGCCTAATAAAACAACTTTTAGGCTGTCAGACTATTAATAGCCAGCATTTTGGGGGCAGAAGCACCAAAACCAGAATCTGTAGCAGTAATGTCTGAATCCATAGCTTTTTTGAAGGTAAGCTTATATATAGAGCTTTTTTTTTGTTGAGAAAACCATTGTTCAAAACAAGTAGTAGATACAAGCACAGTACACCCTGGATGTGCCTCAGGCATTGCAGGGAGAAATTTCTGCATTTCTGTACAGAATGTCTGTGGTTTGTATGCTAAAAAGGGATTTAATTAGTTTCTTGTTCAAAACTTAAATAACAAAGTTTGATGTTGAAAAATCAAGGTGTACTTTTTCATTAGGTAGGAGTGCTGCAGCTGCTTCTATACTGTTTCACTCCCACTATTGCAGATCCCCCCCCCCCCCTTTTTTTTTTTTTTTTTTTTTTTTTTTTTTTTTTTTTTTTTTTTTTTTTTTTTTTTTTTGATTGTAATTGATGAGATTTTGTTTTTGTTTTTGTTTTTATTTTGCAAAAAAAAAAAATCTCAACAATGTACAGATATATGACCTAGCCAAGTAAGTGCTCCTGGACTTCCACCCCTACCAATCTAACTACTCTGTGATTATCACTTACAAATGACAGCTGCATAGACTATCTGTCCTATGAGATCTTAAACTATAAGCCACCTTCCATCCCATAAGTCACATACTTTGGCTGTTTGTACATTGCTCATGTGGTTTACAGATTTGACTGACTTTAGAATGAGTGTGTTTACATAGTGAGTATACTGTCATTTACAAATTCTGTGGTTTGCATTACAATTACGATTACAATTCTGTTATTTGTACTACAGATTAGCAAATAATACATACAAGGTGAAAGAAAACAACAACCAGCTGTCTTTACATGGTTTGTAATTATAGTACATGATTCCCAGGGTATCCCTGGCAGGCCATCTTGACCTCCTGCCTCCAATGCTTGCTTGAAGCTTGAACCCCCAACTCCTTGCTCCAAATCTCCAGTATAGGCTCTCTTTTTTTGTTTATTCCTGTAACAACCACAGGAAGAGTTGTGGCCAGGTGGGACTCAGCCCTAATGTTCATGTGGTCTACTCTGAAAGTTTGAGACCTTTTGGTCAACTCGTTCTGGAGTTTTTATCCTTGAGCACACACACACACACACACACACACACACACACACACACACACTCACACACACACACACACACACACACACACACACACACACTCACACAAGCACACACACACACACTCACACAAGCACACACACACATACAACACAATAATTTATAATATTTTAAAGGATTGTAGTCCTTTCAGTTCTGGATCTGATATGCATGCAGTCAGTGCATTAAAGTTGACCACTGAGATTTCTTAACTTCACTACTTGACAGGACAGAGTGATACCATCATTTGATACCACCTCCCAAAAGTACCCACTAAGCAGCTGCATCATAGTAGAAAACACATACCCCAAATAAAACTTAGATCAAATTAGACAATTTGGTAATAGTAGGAGGCTAACTACATTGGGTTTTCCACTAGTATATATAAAATGTTACAGCCATGACCATTTGTTGTTTTGTTGAATAAGAATAATTTTAAGCCAAGCTGGTGCCTAATAATAGTGAAACCATAGATAACCACATGATTGATGAGAGGTTGTTTATCACATTAATAGAACATTATGCACTTTGTAAGTAAGTATCCTGTGGTACACAAGCAGCTGCATCGCCCTGTAATGGGGTTTGTTTAGGCTAGTGTAAGTCCACACAATATCCCACCTTTTACTGACAGTACTTGTGAAGCTGTTACTACAGCATCAATAGATGAATTGTGTCTATTTGACCCTCTTAAGCTACTCTGCAATGCCCTTAGCATGTGTAGCTAACATTCATCATTCTCTGTAATTGTATCTAAGTGAGCTCATGTGGTTGGTATAAACTAGTTATGAACATTTAAAACTAGTCATGTCTGAGACTATTCAGTTGCAGTTCACATCAGGAAGCTAACCCATGAAAGTACAGGTATTGAAGCCTTACCACTGACTTTATTCTTGGCAGGTGTAGCACTAAAAGATTTCTCATTCACCACCCCCCCCCCCCCCCCCCCCTTAATAAGCTTGACTTGTTTACATATATCTATGAGTTGAATGTGCTAGCATGCAACTGTGCTAATCCATTGATGACAGTGTCCACAGCAATGAGTCCCTTGCTGGGGATATTCCAAATACGGACTTGCATGATTACGTCAGGTGTCATACCATAGAAAATATATTGTCATTTACGACTGGCAATGACGTTTTTGAGAACTGCAATTAAAAAATAACTTGTGCTTTCACCATACTACAGGAATTGAAGCTTTATAAAACTTTCAGTGAGCTGATTGCAAATTCCAGAATATTTAGAGCTTTGCTTGTGGATAAAATGGTTCCTAAAAGTGAATAAAGGGTTAGTGGTGACATTTCAAGTGAGCTGTTAGCTAATTCTAGGAACTCATTGGTTGGTGCTTGTAGCAGGAATGCAAACAAATGCCATAGATGGTGTGCGCCCAAAATAGCTGTTAATTTTTTCCAAAACACTTTCTTAGGCAACACCTCATCTCCAAGAATTTCTGTTTTTCCACAAGTGCTGCCCCAGACAGAATTCTGGGAAAAATTGCAGCTATTTTTTGGGCCAAGATTAATTGTGGCAACTGTCTGCCGCCCACTCCCACCTGTCAATGAGTTCTGAGAACCTGCAGCACTCTCAATGGCATAGTCATAACTAATCTTTCTTCACTTTTACACTCCATTTTTCCACAATTATAGCTCAGACTATACTGAAATTTTGCTATCAGCACAAAGGTAATCAATAAAGTTTCTGTGCACCTATAGTATGATGAAGCATGACCTTTTTTATAGTTGCAGTTCCAAAAATGGCTTTGCCAGTCATGAATGTTAATATATTTTTTATGGCGCTGGAGGTTCACTGATACCATAAGTAGGTGTGGCTGGTTGTATGTGACGTAATCGTGCAAGTCCCCAATTGAATGTGCCACTAAGCTATAGCTAACATTATAGATTACATTTTCCTTCTTGTTTTCTGTGTGAAACAAGTCTGTAAGTCTTCATGTAGCAACATTCAAATTCTCCACTCCTTCCAATATGGCCAAAGCCGCTCCAATTATTCAATCCATAGAAAGAGTGTTTGTATTGGTGATGCATACATTATTATTGTTACTGTTTTTACCTGTGGCACACAGGTCTAGAAACACTAGGAATGGTGGGGGGAGGGGGGCAGCATACATCCTCAAATTTTGCTTAAGAAATGAGTTCTAACTAATTGTTTACTATTTGGAAACACGAAAGTTTGTTGTTACAACTAATTGGTTACAACTAAGTCGTTTAGTCTATGGAAAACCTGTGGTTACAACTAAATGATTTTACTGTATAGAAGCCAAAAAGTTGCAAAGCTTATCACAACTCGAACATCATCTTAAGTGTTGTAAACAATTATTTTACCAGGTCTAAAACACTATGTTTAATAAATATTATAGTAAATATTTGCCACAGGTCTTACTGCGGACCCGCTCTTGTTGTTGTGATTGTTATTATCGTTGTTAGTTAAATCATTGTGGATGGTGTATACTGATTACACTTTACCAAATGTTCCACTACAACATCTTGGTGCTAATTAGTTCCTATTTTGAAAGATTGCTTGCTTCATTAATGGCAGCTGTTTGCAGCTATCAAAACTCCTGCTCCCATCTCCCCTGCCGTGATTATCTTTATGAGTATCTAATCTCGCTGAATTGTCTAAATGTCTTTGTGTGTATATTTATTCACAAGGTATCTGATTGTATGATGAAATATATGTAATGATTTTATTTGCTGCATGTTACTGTAGTATCAATGCTTTGTCTATCCTATCAGTTTCCGATAGTGATTTTCCAGACCAGCTGACAGAAGTTAGTGCTACAGTTAGTCAAGACAATCGTGTTAGGTTCTTCAACCATCATATAATTGACATCTCCTGGAACCTTCCCAATAGTAAGTGAAATATCACAAATCAGATTTGAACTAATTTAATTACATTGATGATGTTGATTATTTTTATGAATATAGCAAACAACATGACTTTAATAACGAGTATATTTATTAGCTACTGCTATTTTAATTCTGTCACTTTTGTTTTTTGTCAATTATATTAGCATAACTCATACAATCGTCAATAATCAATAGTGTCTTATTCCCCTTCTCCTTGTACAGAAGAAGCATTTCTTCATGGCAAGGTGTGTAACCCTATCATTTTTTCCTCTTGCAGACTACCAGTTTGCTGAAGGTTACTATCTCAGCCTATCAGCTATACCTCCGGAGTGTGGAGGGGCGGTAGCGTTTGTGAATGACTCGGTAATAAAACAAACCTACCCTGAAAGCTAGTTTATTCACTTATTCATTGGTTATCACTTTTATCAACAGAAAATTCTCTGTGTGTTTAATAGACGGCCAAACACCTTTACATGTTTTGATGAAATTTAGCAGGCCTCTGGTGGCACCTTGGTGTCTGGCTATATAGGTTTATCACAATTTTTTCACAAGCCGCACCCCTGGTGGAGAAAAAAGAAATTCAATTTTTTCATGCAAAAAAAAAAAAAAAAAAAAAAAAAAAAAAAAAAAGAGGCCTAAAGATACCATGTTCATTTAGTTAAAGTACAGATCTGCCAAACTGATTGTCAGTGGTTCGATTCCTGAACAGGGCTCTTCCTTCTTCTAATATATATATATATATTGGAAGGAGGAACTTTATACTTTAAAGTGTACTCATCGGTATTGCTCTGATATCATGCCCTCATCCACTGATGTCTGTGTGATTGTTTTTATTGTGTTTTGCAGGCAGTGACAAACCACACCTTCCAAGTGACAGAGGAAGAGAGAGCAAGAGGAGATATTGTTGCTCCCATCACAGGCTGCTCTTATACCCTGGAGGTGAGCACTCGTCTCCCCCCCACACACACACCTCTCTGGTGACTTTCTCATGCAGGAGTTTTTTTAGTCACATGTGTGGGTGATGGGCTCTTTAGTTAGTAGCTACCACATCATTAAGTGATTCTGTGATTATGCTGGTTTAGAAAACAACCCAATCACAACGTACATTGAATCTTCCAGGAGTTCTGATCAATCATTTTATTTGCCTTTTATTTTAATTTGACCTTCTATAATAATTGGCATTTTATCTTCCATAACAGTGTAACTATTTAAATATCAATTAAAAGGATTCATTTTTCTTTTTTGGAATGTGTAATTTATTACAATTAGTGTTATTTATACTTCAATGCAGTTGTAATTGAAATGAGGGAGTGGAAAGGCAGACAGAAATGTGCACACACACAAGGTGAAAACAAAACAAGCATTCACTAAGCTTCTTGAAAATACAATATATTGACTTCTTACCGTGTTAAAATCATTTTGTCAAGCTATGCATGCTGCATCCTATTTACTGTATATTTTCATTTTTATCACTGACCTTCAGCATTCCCTGTGTTATGTATTATCAATCTTATATCTTGTGGGCAAAGATTGAAGTCTTCCCAAGGAATATTCAACAACAAGACGTGCCATTCATCGTTCAAGTCAACACTGGAGGGTGTAAGTGTGTGTGTGTGTGTGTGTGTGTGTGTGTGTGTGTGTGTGTGTGTGTGTGTGTGTGTGTGTGTGTGTGTGTGTGTGTGTGTGTGTGTGTGTGTGTGTGTGTGTGTGTGTGTGTGTGTGTGTGTGTGTGTGTGTGTGTGTGTGTGTGTGTGTGTGTGTGTGTGTGTGTGTGGAATGATTGAAGAGTGGAGGGGGAGAAAGAGTGTTAGTTATTTGTTGTTTTATTGTTGTTGTTGTTGTTTAGCTTGGCTCATGAGATATCTGGTGATAATTTGAAATCTATTGTCAGTAATATTGCATGATGAAGGTGTGACGAGTGGCCCGAGGGCATCCATGTGGGCTAGAGCTGGGTGTGCATGAACATGTGTGATGCGTGTGTTGTGAGGGTTAAGATGTACAGACACTCGTCTAGACGGCACACTGACTTTGTGTACTGTAAGTTCTTGCAGTTTTCCAAAAACACTTCACGAACACATATCCTATATAATTACTGTTTACTGTTTTGAAACTCATAAAACCATCCATACCCATTTATAATATTTGTCCATTAAGTTCATACTAATGTGCATGCTGGTGTGTATTTGTGAATACCTATCCAAACAGGATTAATGGAAGTAGATGAAGTAGAAAGCAGTACTTTAAGTGTCTGAATTATTTTAAATGATTAGTTAGCATTACATTAAGGCAGCTGTAATTTTTAATGCCACATGTATGTGTTCCTTTAGATGCAACTCCAACCGCAGATGACCTCATCTTAAACTGCAGCAGCTCGCAGAGTTTGACATCGAGTGAATACGACATTTCTCTCACTGTTCAATATGGCCCCACCTACTCCCCGGCTGCTCTCTTTGCCATCAGCTACATCAAAATAGATCGAGCAGATTTAAGAGGAAATGGAGAGCCTGATGTCCACAGACTGAGGCATAATGAGGATGGAATCACGCTTGAGTCCACTGTCAATTTCACCTTGTCTGCCCTGGAACTGGGGAACTCTTACCAATTCATTGTGAGTGTTGCTCTACTCATGTTGTTGTTGTTGTCCTCTGAGATTGTTGTTCCTTGTTTTTTTCTTTCCTATTTTGAGTTTTTTTTGTTGTTAGTTTGTTATTGTTTTTTATTTTTTTATTTATCTGTTTGTGTTGTTTAAAACATGATAATTTTTACTAATAATTTCATGTTTGCTCTTTAGTTGGTTTTGGTTTCACTGCACCTTCATATTCTTAGTAATCTTTTGCCCATCAAATTGTTTGGGTTGTATGTTTGTTGTTGTTTTTGTGTGTGGTTGGTTTCATTCGTTGCTGTTACATTAGTTTTCTTTATATATATTTTTGTTGTTCAGTTGCCCATTGCATTTATTTTTTAGTTTATCTTTTGAGGGATACATTTTCAAGTTTCTATATCTCTCTGCCTGTCTGTCTGTCTGCCTGTCTGTCTCTCTGCCTGCCTGCCTGTCTGTCTCTCTCCCTGTCTATCTGCGTGTTTCTCTGCCTGCCTGTCTGTTTGTCTGCCTGTCTCTCTGCCTGCCTGTCTGTTTGTCTGTCTGTCTGCCTGCCTGTCTATAATCTTTGTTTGCCACTATCTATTCCTTTACTATCTATTACATTATTTTTAATTAATTACATTAAAAAAACAAAAAAAAACTATTTTCAGTTCATCTATTTGCCTGTGTATTCATTAGTCCTCAAGGGTATAGAAAGATCATTGCAGTGTGTTAAAGTATTCTGTATATGTAACACAGTGTAAGCATTGTAACCTTTCAGTAGAGTTCCTTCTAGTCAGGGGTTAGTGGGTTATGGTAAAGGGGTCAGACTACAGTTTCGTATAACAATTGGATAGAAATATTGAATAACATCTAAAAATTTTTATTTTTATTTTTATTTCATTTTATTACTTTTATTTTAGTCTTTCTTACTATTTTAAATTTTCTAAATTCAATATTTTATTTATTATTTCAATTTTTCCAAAATATTTAATTACATTTTTAAAAAAAAATCTCTATATTTCATTTTATTAGCTTCACTATGACTCTATTTCCTTCATGAATTTATATCTTAATTCTCTCTTTAAAAAAAAAGTTTACAGTTATTTGGAAACCTGACGTGGCTCAGCCCTCCGAGCAGCCTCGTTTAGTTGCTGATTGCATTGTTGATGGTGTGGGTCCCATCCCCCTTGACCCCATTGCCACAGAAGACATTTTGATCATCTCCCAGAGCATAGTACCTCGCAGTGAAAACCTCTACGAGGCTGTGGTACAGTTCAACTTCGTGTTTGTACATCCACAAGATCGGCAGCTGCAGACGGTATTTGAAGTTTGGTTTCGTGAATCTAAAGCTCCTCTGAATGTCATCCACGTACCGGACATCTTAAGAATAGGAGCTTTGGATCGATCTGGAGAAGTGTCACTACTCATTACCATAAATGGCAGAGACGCCACCAACTTATATTTCCAGGTACATAACAATGTTTGTGTGCGTCTGTGTGTGCGTCTGTGTGTGCGTCTGTGTGTGCGCATGCGTGAGTGCATGAGTACCAGTTCAAAGGTAAGTAATGAAGATATGGTGTTGATGGTGGGTGTGTCCGCTCTCAACTGTATTCCCAGGTGAAGAACACTGCATGAACGTAAGCCATTACATTATATCTCACCTTTGAATAACCTTCCAATGGTCCAAACTCTTAACTACCAATGTTCTGGCCCAAGAGAGTATCTTCAATGCATCTTGATTATTCATTAAGGCATTAAATGAACAGAACAAAAGAACAGAGATATTGTTCCTGAACATGTCACTCCCTCTCTCTCTCACTCT
Organism: Lycopodina hypogea; assembly: GCA_963969325.1. Lineage (NCBI taxonomy): Eukaryota > Metazoa > Porifera > Demospongiae > Poecilosclerida > Cladorhizidae > Lycopodina > Lycopodina hypogea. The sequence continues at coordinate 3,682,920 of OZ017788.1, forward strand.
CTCTCTCTACAGAGCCCTAGCCCTTGAATAACCTGTCATGCCGTATCTGTTCACTCATTCATGCTACCATTTGTAGGGTACCATGGCGGGAATGAGATATAGAGTAGTTGTATTAGTAACACTATTCCAATGTCCATATCAGGAGAGCAGTTTGAGTGCTCTACCATCTAGTGTGAGCTGTGTTGACCCGTGGTTGCATCTGATGATGACAACGATAATCAGAGGTTGATCAGCAATCTAAATCAAGACCTACCGAAGTTGGCATGTTACAATTTGGTATTCCTAAAAAAAAGGGTTTAAAAAAAAAATAAAAAAAATTATTTCTGTATGCGAACTGTCTTCCACTGTACACCGAGACTCCACTTTATACAGCTGTATAACTTTAACCTTTGTTGGTGGTCGGCATTAATGTAACCATATTGCTTTTTTTTTTGTGAGCTTGTAGTCAAACCGAGATAGCAAGAATGTCACACCCAGTACGTGCTATGTACCAAATTTAGAATTTGAATAATTAATTTAAGATAGTCATGTTTGAACTAAAAATTAATTAGTTTACCTTATGGCTTGTCTTTCACTCAATAAGATCAAGAATCGGTCTTGTATGGAAAACAAACTCTGTTGCCTTGGTGATGGAATGCAAAGGAGGAATAGTGTAGTGGTGATGGCGACAGAGGAATGAGCATTCAACAAAAAAGACCCATTTGGGGGGGGGGGGGGAGAGGGACAGGTATAAAAACATGCCTGAAGGAAAAATTGAATCCTTAAATAGGAGGTGCTCAGCTGGTGATCATTAATTCACTAGAATGTTTAATGATCAAGTTTTTACATTACTTTATATGTACAGATTTAATGGAAATATTTTTAAAATGAGTTACTGCATTTATTACATGTTGTTTGTTTATTTGTTTTGTTTAAATATTTGTTGTGTTAAAATATGTGACAATAAAATGCATAATATTTCCTAGTATATAGTGAACAAATTCCATCTTCTTTTTTCTTTCTCTCAAACTTTCAGATGCGAGTTTTGACGACCGACACTACTTCCCGGTGGAGTTCTCCACTGTTGATCCAATTTGTTTCTGATGACACGTTGCCTGTGACTGTCGCAGACGAGAGCTTCAACGTCACCCAATTCACATACAGGTCAGTGGTGTCATGGCAACATGTACTAATAGAACACTAACAGTGGTAGCTTGGGATGTAAGGATAAATAATGACTGGAGAGACCACATGCAATATTCTCGAGGAGGACTCCATGTCCCCTTGAAGATCTCTGCATGTGACCTGCTGAACTTTGGACATAAGCTCTCCTCATCTCCTTCACTTATCTAATGACTAATTTATTGGGAGCATGGTGGATGATGACCGTTTACCACTTTTTCAACTCCGTTATTTGGTCTCAGCCACAATATTTAATTTTAATTACTATGTATTTAACCTTAGTCCCTATATCTGGTTGACCCAAACACACAGAAGTGGTAGACATTTGTGAGCTGGTTATTACAGTGGTAGAAAACAAAGATAAAAGATTTTTTAAAATACTTGAAGATGGATTTTGTGATGTTTTTATTTCCTCGTGCACTTTTTAAAAAAATGCTTTTGTATTTCCTTGGAATGTTTTTGGAAGGAACACCAGTGCTCCACTAGGATTGGGTATGTAAGCAGAGAAGTAGCACAGATTTGACCGCCATTTTATATGACCTGGATAAATCCTGTATAGGGAGTATCATTAAAAATTCCAATAATTCAACTACCTATGTGAGTAGGTGCATGACAACTGGTTTTTCCTACTCATGATGTTGTGTGTGTGTGTGTACGTTCGTTCGTGTGTGCGTGTGTGCGTGTGTGCGTGCACAATATAAAACCTATGTTGGCTTATGAAGAGAAAGTTGAATGTCTGCTGGTTGACTCAAGCACCACCAGGCTAGAAACTGCTGATAATAGTAGTCCTAACATGTGAAAGTGGATCACAGTGTAAGTGGGTGGGTGGAGTGAAGCTGCTAATTGTGGCACTCTCTCTCTCTCTGATTTATTGCTGTGCTACATGGTGGAGACTACAGACTAGGGGCTAGAAGATAGCATGAGGCACAGGGAATAACTCGACCATCTGATAATGCTGGGGCTAATGGGTTATTACAGCATCAACAATGTAATATGTGATATAAATGTATATAACTCTGCAGCACTTCCTCTGGGGACATGAATGACGTCATCTTAACAGTGAACATGAGGATTACACACAATATAAGATCAGAGGGTCTGTCTGCAAGCTTTGAGCTCTGGCTGGGTGAAATACAGCTCCTTGCAGATCAAGCTGATTTCAATCAGAATTACGTCAGGGAATTCAATGTACGTGTACACACACACACACACACACACACACACACACACACACACACACACACACACACACACACACACACACACACACACACACACACACACACACACACACACACACCACCACCACCACCACCACCACACCTTTTCTTGATCTATTCATTGCATAACGGGTTAAAAATATATTTAGCAACAAAAAAAAAATTGTTTTTTTTTGTTTTTTTTTACAAATTATTATTACTGCATATTTCCATGTCATGCGATCATCCTCGAAGATTCTCCTGAATTCACTTTATGACCTTTAACCTCTCTCTTTGTGTATATTCCCTGTAGATTCAGGGTGCACAAAACATACAGCGCTCATTCAGACTGCCAAACTTAGGTGTCTCTCTCTATTTGCAGGTATTCATTTACAAGTGAAATAATTTTTAATATTAAAAAAATTGTAGAAAAAATAAAAGCACTTTACCATATATGTACACACACACACACACACACACACACACACACACACACACACACACACACACACACACACACACACACACACACACACACACACACACACACACACTAGCAGAATACACAGGCTTCACTTCAGATCACACTAAGAATTGCATGTATATATAATTATGTATTGACCTTTGTTTAAACTGTTAAAAAAATTTCAAGAAGTATTTGTTTTTGATTTTTCTATGATTATAATTACAAAGATGCGAAGAAATGCAGACATAAATAACTGGGCATAGTTTAATAGAATTACAATTTTTTGTGTGTAACTAAATAAATTAAATTCTTTAGGAACTTATGCATCAGAATATGGTCTTCAACTAATTTTGTTATTGCAATTATAGATAAGGGCCATAAATGTCGCCAACTTGCCGGGAAACTGGAGCAATCCAGAGGTCATCATTGTGGAAGAGATACCACCTCCATTAGTCAATGATCCGTCCCTGTCTGAACTTGTTCCTGTTCTCGATGAAGATGGAGTTCCGATATCATTCATATTCACTCTGCAAGTGGAGTGGTCATTCTCTGATGAGGCCACACCCACTATAAGGAAAAGAGAGACTGTCAGAGAATCCAACATGGTTGTGTCGCAATTTGCCATTGTCATTGGTCTTCAGCCAATTGAAGGTGTCTATGGTGATGTGCCGGTGGATTCGTTACTGAGGATCATTGCGGTAATGATCTGCTTGATCAGTGAAACTGTCTTCAAATGAATTAATCATGTTCTTGTTAAGTAATTAAAACAAATCCATAAAAGCCTTACTTTGTATTTAATATTTAAATGCATAGTTAATACTAGAAGCCTTTGGAGGATGGAATCCCACAAGATGTGCCGTACACTCGTACTTTTGCTGTTGCACAAGCACAAAGCACATGTGGTTTACAGTTTTGCTGATATCATTTAAGATATTTTTACATAGCGTTGTTTGTATAATTAGTGTACCACTCAAACAATTACGATAACTAATAGGAAAATGTAATTCAATTTGAACTACTGTTGTTTGTACTTTAAGTAATAGTAATTAAAGACAGGCAGACAAAACCATGCACACACATATAAGGTTTTTTTTTTTTTTTTTTTTTTTTTTTTTTTTTTTTTTTTTTAAAACAACCCCCGGCTCTCCTCTATGTGCTTTGTAAATTTGATAGTTTTTTTTTTATCCTCTTCTGTAGGCTGGAGATACCAGTGCTCAAGTCAGCGATGAAATATCTCTGGACTCAGTTAAGAATATCACCTCAAATGTTTCACTCTATTTGCAAGTATGTTCTATTTAACCGCCACATTGTAATACTGAAATAGGATATTATTACTGCTTGCTTTGTGTGGCTACTCAGTGTCTGCATTGTTCCAACTGAATCCAATACAATCAAGCAATGAGTCAAACTGCATTCACATATGGATATAAACCCAATTGTGTTTAAAAACCCAATTGTGTTAAAAACCCAATTGTGTTTAAAAACCCAATTGTGTTAAAAACCCAATTGTGTTTATAAAGTGTGTGTGTGCGTGCATGTGTGTGTACATATTGAATTGGATGATGTTGAAATACGAGGGAGGAGAATTATGGAGGGGGTGTGTAGAGTTAGGTTCCATGTTTTGTGGATTCAATTTAGATTAAATGCTCCAATTAATACAAATCAAAAGCTATTGACATCAGCAGTTACTTATGTTGGCCAAATTTATGGTCTGGACATAATGCACTTAAGCCTGTTCCAAAATGAATTCATGGTTGAACCCTTTACCCTCTTCTTGCAATTACTGTTCAGCTGTGGAATGCATGAGGAGCTTCAGATTGAATGTGTTTCTGGACCATTGCATTAGTTCCTGTGTAACATTGCATTAGGTCCAGTGTAACAATGCATCAGTACTCCCCAACACTCACCCATATGAGCCTGGTGGCACCATTAATAACATGACCAACCTTCACACAGTAGCTGACCTTGTTCCTCTGTGTTGAGTTACCTTCAAGTCAACTGCCACCACAATCGACTGCCTCGGATGTGGGTGAATGTCCACTGCATGCAGGCAGCTGTGTGGTGCACACATTTCTACTATCTCAAATCAATTTTACGTTGGAGCAAGTTGTTGCAGTGGGAAACACCCACATGTTTATTTCTATTGACTGATGGTGGGAGGAGGGGTGTGGGATCCCTCTTTGCCGTGCTGCATCCTTTATCATTAAATCCCACAGAAGGAATAAAAAAATTTGTAACACAATCATAATTTTCCATGTCCTATTCTGTGTAGATGCGGTCTGTGGCTGGAGGTGCCAGTGGTGAGTGGAGTGACCCCATTCCCATTCCGGTCGACCTACAGGAAGGTACTTGACATTATGTTCTTTTCCTTTTTTTAAGACTATATTTGTAAATCTTGTGTGGATGTAATACTAACAACTTGTTGTGGCATCACCGCTCCGACAACATAGAGTAGCAAAGAAAATATCACTAGTCATCAGTTTAATTCTACTTGTCACTTCCACAGATCTCTCTGAGACGGACTCTTCAGTGGTGGTCATTGCAACGTCTGTTGTGTTTGGCTTCATTGCGGCCATTTTTCTCTTACTTATCATCATCATAATCATCTACTTTGCTTATAAGCAGTACAAGATCCGAGACTCCTTCAAGGTATGACAAATATGCTCTGTGGTGTGTGTTGTTAATGATTATGTAGTATATTATTGGGGGGAATTATTTGAAACCATTACTGAATATTCTTTGAACCCTAGAGTGGCTCTATACCACCTCGCTAAACTACACCTTACAATATTTTAACGTGTTGGTTAGTACTGGAAATAAACAGTAGCAGTAACTCTCTAATTGAATCAATTTTAACCATTCAGCTGCGATTGAATAGGTCGAGATTTAAAAAAGAAGAAAGAAGTTAGTTTGATACACGATTCCAAGTTTGCAATTTCAGAGTAATAATGTAGACTAATTCTTGGACTTGTTATTTTGGTAACTATGTTATTTCTAGAATTTTAGCCATGATTACTTTATCACAGGTAGTGCTGTAATACTATCACTGTGGCTTTTAATTTCCTTCTGACAAAGCTTGATAACTTAATTGCTTCTTGTTGCCCTAGATTGGAGCAGGAGATGAATCAGGCGGGAAGCTGTGGACGGACAACTCTGAGGACACCCACTTCATAGCCCCAGGCATGGTGAAGGGCAAGGAACTGCTGGTGGATGAGTGGGAGGTACATGTGTATGTATGTGTGCACTCACGTTGACCGTGTGGAAGTATGAGAGGATGTGTTTTATTTGGTGGAATGGCGTGGAGTTGGAGGTGAAACGAAGCTAGTTTAGAACCTGACCACACCCCGACCACGCCATGGGTCCTTCAGGGGTATGAAAGACATAGTTGATAATTTTAAGATTTGAGGGGAGGGGTTTCATGCAGTGTATGAGATGTCTGTCTTGCACTGGAAAATGTCTTTAAGATGGTGTTTTCTTCTTTTTCACCTCCCTCCCTAATTTTTCCTCTGAAATAAAACTTTTAGGTTTAGGTTCACCCTGTCATAGGGTGCACCTGGTTATTCCCACACTCCTACTGAGTTTCATTGGATTTGGTTTTATGATGTTCTGACCACAAACCCCCCCCCCCTTCTCCCCCGAAGTGTTTCAATATATATAGAAATCATCTGGAACATTCAATAAACTAAAAAATTTACAAGCTTAAATTAACTATTGTGTCTACATCAGAGCTACACACTATATTCTTATGGCATTTTCTAATCCTGAGTAACCATATTGTTACGTTAACTCATCAGATTCCAACATCGGAGGTCATAGTAGACAATTACCTGGCAGAGGGAACCTTTGGCTTGGTGTTCAAAGGTGCCATTCGAGGACCCCTCAGGAACCCCAAACTCAGCTCCAAACTGAGGCAGACGATTGGACTGCAAGTGGCTGTGAAACTTCTCAAAGGTCAGAGTTGGGCACTGATTGTCATTGCTAATGTTGTACCCTCACCCCCCACAATCATTCTCTATGAGTTCATGTGTATAGGTGGACACATGTGCATGTTGGCACATGCAAAAAGGTATGCACATGCAAATTATACATGTAGATCTCTTAGTATTGGAGCAAAATAATACAAAAGTGTTATTTTGTATTGATAATTGGTTGTGTATTGTTGTTTAATGTTTGTCTATTGTTCATTTATTGTTAGTCTATTGTTTGTTTATTGGTTGTTAATTGTTTATTTAATTTTTGTTTATTTATCTTTTTTTTTCTTTTCTTCTTATTGTTGGTTTACTGTTCCTCCTCAGACACTGCCAGTAGAAAGGAGAGAAGTGACTTCATGGTGGAGATAGACATGATGAAGAAGATATCAGAAGGCTGCTGCACCAACATAGTCAACATGGTGGGCTGTGTCACGCTCCAGGAGCCGCTTTGCCTCATCACTGAATTTGTCCCTCATGGTGATCTCCTGGACTACCTCAGGAACCAGAGGAAAAAGGTCAGAGACCAGAATAATAGCGGGACATCATAAATGAGTGTTGAATTTGCTACGTTTCTCATCCAAGCACAGCAAAACATGTTTGATTATGTGATCACAATATTCCATTGCTCACTCTAAATAGTAGAATTCAAACTTTACTTCCATAAGCGTGTTCTATGTAATGGTACCAGTGGAACTAGATAGGTTCATAACTCTGAGTTTAGACATTGTTTACTTATTTGGTGTGAAACTGTAGCTAATGTATTGTTCACTGCATGTAAGTGTAGTAATGTCATTTGGGTTAACTTAGAAGTCAAATCATATCATAACTATAATGAAACTACTTGAAACAAAATAAAAATTTAAAAAAAAATCACTTCTGTGCTAATTGGACAAGTGCTTTCGTGAACCATTCAATTGCAGTTGGAATTTTTCACTACTTTTGCATATACAAGTATTGCGATTGAACTTTTCTTTTCCAGAATAATTCTCGGCAGAGAGAGGAGAAGTACCTGCGGGTGCAGCTGGAGGAACAGCGTAAGGCGTACGAGGACATGAAGAGGAAAATGGAGATACTGCAAAGTGCACAATCAGAAGATGAAAATCGTTTCACAACCGGGAGCAGTGGCTATGCAGAGTTTTCGGGCACAAATGTGCCTCAGGGAAGTGGCAATGCTCTAGCCAGTGAGCAGCAGCAGTCACAGGAGCTGGTGGCGAGTGTTGGAGCTCAAGGTGGTGAAGGAGAAGTGGCCCAGTCTGGTCTGTTGGCTAGCTCCAATAAGATGTTTACAGAATTGAGTGGTGAGGAGGCTATCGCAGAGGCTGCGCCTTATATGGTAAGTTCCTCCTCTCATTGCATTTAATTTAAAATACATACATAGTGCATACACTGACATTATCTTATGGGAAATATTCATTTAAATTGCGAAGCAGCAAGGACCTAGGACTTTCATCGTTCCTTCCCCCCTCCCCACATTCTCGTACTTTAGCATCATTTTGATAGGGATGGGCTAGGTTAGATGAAGGCTATGGTTGCTTGAGAATGGTTGGTCAAAGCTAAAGTCTAGATGTTCAGTTAGAACTTTTGGCTGAAGGTGGTAAAGGGTGTGTCACTACAAGAGCTGTGTGTTAGCATTAGGAGAGAGAGAGAGCTTATAGGTAGAACTGGTTTAGTGCTATGAAACTCAAGGTTTGAGCTGAGAGAGAAAGGTAGAATTACGGCTGATTTAATATAAGGATTAGAGCTTGGGTGGGTGATGGTCTAGTATTTGAGCTTGAACAGAGACAGCATTGCGTTGGGGGCATGGACATCTGTAGAGGAATAAGTCTAGCCACATGAAGGCTTGGATCGCTATAGACGAATATGAGCTGAGTACTGTGAAGGTGTGCTGTATGTAAGGACAGGATGGGCTTTAAGAAGAATTTTGGAGAGTGAGTAATCTCTTGTTTTCTCTTTTTCGCAGGAAACCACCAACGAGTATTCTCATTTAGATCCTCAACCAACAGAAAGTCAAGCAGCCAACGTTCCAGAAGATATCTACGCTGATCTTGGAGAACTGGAAGCAAACGATCTCATGCAATTTGCATACCAGATAGCAACTGGCATGGTAGGTAGTAATAGTAGCAGTAATAATAGCAGTAGTAATAGTAACTAGCAAGTTCTCAGGTCGTTTCCATTTAAAACTTTTCATGTGGTATTGTCACATGACTTGGGATTTGTCTGATCTATCTGCCTCAGGAATACTTACAAAGTATCAACATCGTCCATCGAGATCTGGCCTGTCGTAACATCCTTGTCGGGGAAGGGAAGAACTTGAAGATTACCGACTTTGGACTCTCCCGTGAAGTGGAAGATGTCTACGTGAAGACCACCAAGGGAAGACTGCCTCTGAAATGGATGGCTCTGGAATCCATCGAAGCACGAGAGTTCACGACTCTCTCTGACGTGTGGTCGTACGGAGTGACTCTCTGGGAAATTGGAACAATGGGTGAGTCCATAGCATGATAGAGTCTGGTAAATATGCATGGCTACCAGAAAAGAGGCTGTATAAGTTTATATTTCAACATAAAGAACCATTTCAGTGTGAGTGGTAATATGGTTCGACTATCTTATCGATACAAATTTATGTTTGGTCATCATCACAGCTACATAAGGTTGCGGATGTGGAACCATTTTACACAATTCCTCTACGATCAACTGCTGATTTATTACGCTAGTGCCATAATTAACACAGATTGTGATTTACATGTCACTCTTGCAGGCGGGTTCCCATATCCCACAGTTCAGAACCAAGATTTGCTGATGATGCTAAAGCAAGGGTTTCGACTTGAGAAGCCAGAGAACTGCTCATCTGAAGTGTAAGTATATTATTATAGTCTCACTAGCAGCATATACCCAGCATTGCCTGGCCAATATCAACATGAAACATTATAGAAGCCACTCAAATTTCGGCCTGGTGGGTCCTTAAATTAGCTTTTGGCAGATAAAACAACTTCCTGTGTGTAACTATGACCGCACCCATTGACACACCCACATGTGGTCAATAATGCTCACCTGGTTACTTGTAGACCACATGCCAATTTTTTTCCTGGTTGGTGCTTTAATTAGCTTTTGCTAGCCAAAATAACTGTGGGTGTGGCTTTTAAAAACCACCCCCACCCCCACGTGACAGTCACCCAGTTACTAGTAGTCCATATGCGAAATATCAACCTGATTGGTCCATAAATTAGCTTTGGTGGCCTTTTGGTCTAAGGGTTTGGCCGTGATGCCTAGACACACACATCATACATACTTACAAACCAAACTATATAATAGACATCTTGAATTGTCCTATATCTAGCATGCTTACACGGCACGTAAACATTCATTTATTTTCGCAACAAAAAAAATCAAAATAATGTAACAATAACTTTCCTCTTGTGTGTGTACCCACCCCCTCCCTCCTCCTCCTCCCTCCCATCTCTATTGCCCACTGTCCCAGGTACAATATCATGCTGGAGTGTTGGAATGAGTACCCAATAGACAGACCCAACTTCTCTGCTATCCGCAGCAAGTTCAGTGACCTTCTCATGGCCAACACAAGCGACTCGTACATGGTCATCGAAATTGACGAGAACAAAACGTACTACCAATTTGATGAGTTGGAGGAGAGAAATCGCAAGGACAGCGAGATTAGTGTATCTTCTGATAGCAGCATTAAGAAGGCTAAACAGCCAAAGAAAATTGAGAAGCCCAAGTGGGCGCAGGATGTGAATGCTTACACGGACGTGCCTTCAACATTCAAGGACGGGGCCGCACATGTTGATGAGAACTACCGCGACACCACTGCCGTGGTGATAGGATTAGATGACACAAACACCGCTGCCATTGATACCAGAGTTAAGGATGAGTCAAATGGAACCATGAGGATGACCGACGCTGAGATATCAGAGGACGCACGAAATGTACCCTCTCACCTTCCACTCACACAGAACACCAGTTTACCTTTGACATCTCATGTCGGACAAACAACACCGTCTCTAGAAGATCAAATTGGTATTCCACTGTCTTTTGTGATGACTTCACCCGAGAAACCGACAAGCCGAGATAACGATAAAGTTTCCTCCAAGAAGACTAACCCTTACATCGATGACCCCAGGACCCTTCACCCTCTGGAGAAGTTGGAGGAGGGAAAGGTGTTGGGGGTGGCACATGAAGGGAACCCACAGCTCTCCAAGATGAGCTCCATAACAGCTGAGATCAACTCGAGATTATCGGGGGATCGCAAGGAAGACAGTGATGTGGCCATGTCAGTGATGTAACAAGTCTCAGCTTGTGGCTCTACATTTTCTCCATTTTGGTCCACATTAAAACCCTGATAGTGTATATAGCAATAATTACCTGATTAGTCAATGAAAGCATAGCTATGCATGCCTTGATCATTATATGTGCAGTATAATAATTTTGTTTACATTTACGTTCTTTATACATTTGTTTGATAAATATATTGATGATTTTTTTTTAAATACTAGCAATGGATAACTGAAACACTGGGTTTTGATTTGAAAAAAAAAGAAAAAAAAGAGGAATGATTCTAGACATAAGGAAATAATGATTCACATATTTCATTGGAATTTTTTTATTATGGAATTTGCCCAAAACAGAGCAGTGTCAATCAGTAAGGGGGAAGGGCATCAAAATGTAAGATATTCAGTGCTGCTCACTTGTCTTTAAATAGATAAACACTTTACCAAATTGTTCTGGAGAGTGGTGATGATGCCTTACCTGACCACTTCTTACCCTCTAGTCACACACACACACACACACACACACACACACACACACACACACACACACACACACACACACACACACACACACACACACACACACACACACACACGTCAGCTCCATATTAAGATAGCTAAACTAAACTTGAGCTATGTAGCCCTAATTTTCAAACAAAAATGATTTATTATACAATAAATGTAGTAATATCTATCTAGTTTTGTAGCTAGATGAGGTGGTATATATTTAATATATTAATGTCTTCATTTCTATCTTCCCCCCCCCCCCCCCCCTCCCCTTCTTTCTTTCTTTTCCCCCCCCCTTTTTTTAAAATTTACCTAGTGTGCTGGATATATAAATTTCTGAAACAGTGTTCTCTGTGAGAATTGAACAGTGGATTAAAGCACTGATTTCTAGACAAACTTTCCCCCTTAGAACAAGAACTATGGAATTCCAAAGCATAATATGTACTAGTTGTGCCATAATTATTTATCCAGTTATGTTGATATGGTCAGAGTTTCAATTACATCTGCCACTTTCTAGTCATCATCTTTTTTAAAGTATTACCTTCTCTTCTTTTTTTCTTTTTTTTTTAATAAAAAAGGAATGCACGCACACACGCGCGCATGCACACACACACACACACACACCTTGAACCTTGACAGAAAGCCATCCGTGAGGATGATGCTTCTCTGCTACACAGTGGCAGACTGGATTAAAGTTTAGACTAAACAATTACTGTCGCTCCTTTGTAGCGATTCGTCCGACACTTATGCCTTGCGATGTCTTTCCATCTCCTATATGATCTCTGGCATGTGTCACACGCAAATGGAGTAGTGGTTGTGGTAGAGCTGGTGTCATGTCTGTCAATGGTCGATGCTGCCTCCCTCTTTATCCTGTCTTTCTCCAATCTCTCCTTGGTGCAGATGTTTAAACCTTCTCTAAACTGTACTCTCCATAAACCTCTCTCCTTTGCATCTCATACCATCTTCCCTCATCAATCTTGAACCTCTTAAGAGCTTTCCTTATTCCGTCCCTCCACCTTAGTTTATATCCATGCATGGATCTTTGATGAGATAAGCAACCAAATAAGAGCCTCTTGGGAATACGATCCTCCTGCATTCTAGCAACCCCAACCATCTCAGTTTCCTTGCTATAACCACATCTTCAAGAGCTTCACCCATGCCAAAATTCCTCCTCATCTGGAAACTGCTGATGTAACCAGCTCGCTGCTCGGCCCTGCTGATGTTCATGATATGCCGGAGACATCTGTTGTTGAATGCCTCAACCTTCTGTGTGGAGACTCTCTTGGTTGCCCAAGTTCCAGCTCCATAGAGCAGCACACCTAGCATAGAAGCACATTAGACCATCCCCTTTGTCTTCCGGGGTAAACTTCAATTGCAAAATACAGGTCTACATAAGGCACCAAAAGCACGAGAAGCATGAGCTATCCTGTCCTCCACATCCATCCTGATCTCTCCATGTGACTCAAGGATGCTCCCCAGGTATCTGAAACTTGACACTGCCTCTATGGTCTCCACTCCAATGTGTATTGGCTGCAGATCCTCCTCCCCACATGATGCACCAGCCACAAGCAGCTTTGTTTTGGGAAAGCTCATTGTCAACCCCCACTCTGAAAGCACCTCAACCAACTGCTCAGCAGCTCTCACAATGCTCTCTCTGGAATCTCCCACAACAGCGGCATCATCAGCAAATTGCAACTCAGTCACTAACACATGTGATGGTCTTCTCATCCTCTCCTCCACCAACTTGCCACCACACTTGTACAACAGCTCAGTTCCAAAAGGCTGGCATCGTCTTCTCCATTCCTCAATCACAAGGTTGAAATAGAGGTTGAAAAGGGATTCTTTCTTCTTTCTTTCATATGAGAATTTCTTCTCAATTTGTTGACTTTAGCCTGACTATGTGTCAGTTGTCCATGGCTCACCATGAGGAGGTAGTCAACATGAGCTGGGTGGGCTGGTGTGGGAAGATGTTGAAGGACAGGAAAATTTTCCTGTCAGTGCTGGGTTTGAACTCATAACCCATGGGGTAATGGTACAGTCCTGCCTTAAGCCATTGTTCACTTCAATTATAGGTGCGGTAGCGCCGTCAACAGACACCTTGACTTTCATTCCATCATGGAGAGACTGGATCAGCCTCACAAGCAGAGGTGGGATGCCATATTTCTCTAGCACAAACCAGAGAGCCTGGCGAGGCACGGAATCATAGGCCTCCATTAGGTCCACAAACAACATGAAAACTTTGGTGTTATGTTCCCTGGCCTTCTCCATTATCTGCCTTGCACAAAATATCATGTCTATGCATCCTCAACCACATCTAAACCCACACTGAGAGTCAGGCAGGGTATCCTCTACCATCACCTGCAGCCTTCCTTGGATCACCTTTGTAAACATCTTTCCCATTACATCCAACAGACTGATCCCACGCCAATTGCCACATATCATTAGGTCTTCTTTCTTTGGTATCGGTACCAACAGGGTGTCTCTCCTCCACTCATCAGGAACTCTCTCCCCCCACACAGTCCCAAACAGATTTAAAATGTACTTTCTAATCATAGCATCACTGCATTTCAGCATCTCTGGCAGTATGCCAGTTTTCCCTCCAGCCTTGTTCCCCTTGACCTTACCCAGGGCCTCAATTACTTCATCTTGTACCGAAGGTTGTGCTAATTCTTCTATCACTGGGTGCTGCTCTGCAGACTGGATTACACTCTTTTCAAAGTTACTGCGTGTGTTCAGGACAGTGTTGTAATGCTCATGCCATCGGTGTAGACTACTCTCTGGCCCCATGCATAGCTCTCCACTGCTGTTCCTGATGGATTTTGGCATGACAGATCAGAGTCCTGCTTTTCCCCTCTGTATGTCCCGTAGATCATTTCAAACTTCCCTCCCACCACGCGTCGCTATCTCTACCTGCTGGGCATTCTCTTGGAAACAAGCATTTTTTGCATGCTTCACCTCATGAGCCACATCCCATCTCTGGCTGACATATCTCTGCCTGTCACTATGATGGCTTGTGCTTAACCACTTCGTAAACAAAAGGTTGCAATTAATGATAAGCTTATTAAGGTCTTCAAAACTATCTTTAAACCAATCAGGTTGTTTACGATTCTCCCACCCAAGACACTTCTCAGCTGAACTCCTCAAGCCACATTTAAACAACTCCCATTTCCTATTTCCACCAGCTTCACTGTACTATTCACCACTAATTGCTTCCTCCACACACTTTCTATACTGCTCCCTTGTCTTCTCATCACTCAGCCTTGACACAGCTAACCTCTTCCTTTTCATAGGTTTCTTTGGCTTGGGTGGTCCTCTCAACATCAGCTTGGCCTTGAGGAGCTTATGATCTTTCCAGCACTACACAGATATTACCACAAAGACTTCATTGCACAGCCTCCTCTGATTCTTCCTCATGATCACATAGCCAATGCAATGCCACTTCTTGCTGCCAGGTTGCTGCCGAGTGTGCTTATGGCTTGTTTTCTTCTAGAAGTAAGTGTTCATAATTGCCATCTTATTCAGTGCACAGGACAGCAGTGCTTCTCCAGCTTCATTTATTTTCCCCACCCCACCCCATGAAGTCCTCTCACCCCATCCTAAGCTGGATCTTCTTCACATCTAACACTCCTGCCCACTCTGGCATTGAAGTCACCAACTAGCATTAGTATGTCATGCTTATTCACACCATCCAACTTTGCCTGTAGATCACTGAAGAACTGCTCTTTGTGTTCCACTGATGCTCTGAATGTTGGTGCATACACACTCACCACAGTGACACATACTGGCTATCCCTTCTCCTGTCCAAAGATCTCCCTACACCCTGACAAGCTAGCTTCAACCTCGCACACACAATTCTAGAGCTCACTGCCTCCCAGACTTCTCCAGCTTCTCTCCATGCTGCTGTCATTTCACGGTCAAGCACAATACCAACCCCTTCATTCCGCACCATTGGTGAGTCATCACCTTGGAGTGGGTGACCAGAGTGAAGAATCATGCATCCCTCAACATCGTATCATAAAGATCTTTCCCAAACTACTTGGTTTCACTAATGCCAGCTATGCACACACCATACTTCTTCAACTCATGCACCATAAATGCTGCCTTCCTGTCTACCACCATATTTCTTCCACTTTTCCTCACCACATTTGTCTACACCCTACTTTCTGCCTCAACCAGAGGCTGCATATTCCAACATCCTACACTTATTTCACAAGGATGTTTGGAGTGACAATTGCCATGCTTTCTACTTAAGTAATTCTTAGTGTTAGCCATAATCCAGCTTCTAGTGCAAAATTAGATAAGTGTTTGAAACACTCACTGACTGCTTGCAAAACCACACAGAGTGCTATTACTCAAGTGCCTTCACAAAGCAACTGACTGGGTCAGAACGAATACTGAATGAAGAAGCACCTAGTACTAGTCATGTTAGCCAGTATAAAACTGTTACCGAAGAGCATCACATAAAGGTATGACTCGATTCCTCTCCACCTCGGCGTGCACACACTCATGCACAGACACACACACACACTCTCTCTCCCTCTCTCTTTCTCTCTGCACACAACAGTCCAGACCTTCTAACTCACCCACGCTAGGCAGGAGGGAGTCACCCTGGGGAAAGTGCGAGGGGAGATGCCTGAGAGTATTCACTGTGACATTTTGGTCTATTAATTTATAGTTGACCCATGAATCAAAATTGGCTTGCACATGATCTGATTCTAACTAACTAATATTTAACTTTATAGCTAGCTCTACTTCCCAGTACTATGCTAAACTTATTAGTTTACAGATTGTGTGTGAAACTAACTGCTCTGGAAGAGGCTGTGATTTTCTGATTCCTGAGACAGATGTGTAAGGTAAATTATTCACATGAACCCAGTTAAGGTGAGCTTATTAGAACATAAAAATGAATGTGTAGACTTTGCAGTGAAAAATTTCTATAGTTATAAACACTAGCTATTGATTGGGTATCAATGGAACCAGCCTTAATCTTTATTGGGTCTGCTGTGAGCTTCCTTCCAATTACTGATGATGTAACAAGTCCAATGGACAATCTTCAACCTGATTTTGTGTGTCTTCATATGGAATGTTAGAATCTCTGTAGAGCAGCATAACTATTGTCTTGACAAACCAATGTTTCTAATCGTTAGAAACATCAATGCTAAGAAAGTAGGACTGTTTCTTCTTAGCATCAATAAGTTCATTCACAGGGCATAGGTCAAAATGCATGCAATTTTATTCCTTGCACGATGATAAAACTTTGCGACCTCAAAGTCAGGAGACGTATGTGGTCAAAAGGAAAGAGAGCTGCATTGTGTTAAGCCATCATCACCGGATTTCTAAACTCCTCTGCTATTACATCCTGGTAAACTGGATGAGATTTAGATTTGAAAAACGTGTTTTTCTGGGATATCCTGCCCAGAGTGCGGGTGACTACCCACAACCTTTAAATTTCCCTTCCCTCCTCTAAATTTATTATATTTATAAAGTGAGGCAAGAAGGCCGTTGATTTAATCTTGCAGTATCTATTTCCCAAAATCTTTCTGAAAAGCTTGCTCCCACACCCTCCTAGTGCAGTCATGCACTTTTATGTTGCTATCTGGAGGCTTTAAAATTACCTATATTTTTCAACTTCCTCTGTTGTCCACACATTTTAATTTCTCTATTTTGACCCCTCCCACCTTCAGGGAACTAACTTAAATGATAATAAAATAATTTAAAAATCCCTGCAATAATAAATTTTTTTTAATGAAAAAATAGAAAAAAAAATTACAATAAAAGTTGTTACAACACTATTGAGATGTTGAGTTTTATTCATTACATTGGAATTTACTCTTCTTTTTTTGCCAGATGAATAATTAAAACTGATATAGAATTACAATGTTGTGTAGGAAATGTACTTCTCCACCAAATTATATTACCATGCTGAATGGCCAATAGAATATTCAATTCAAAAATATAAAAGCCATAGTCACCTTCATACAATTTTTTGAAGGTTGGAAAGCCTGCAACAAAATCAAAGATGCATAAAGTTTGACATGCCTCTCAACCATTAGTTGGTTGCTATGGACATGATTACTCATAGACACAGTGCTGTTTAGTCCTACTCTGCTTGTGGCATGGAGGAGGAGCTTTTTACCTAATTAGCTAGCTTATGGTGATTGGTGGGTGGGGGAGGAGGACAGCAGCATCAACTTGGACACCTCTGCTTCTTGGAAGGTGAAGTTGATGAAACATTCTCTTAATGGTGATCTCAATAATTATATTTATAGCATTGTACATGAGACACTATGCATGTGCTCACCCTGTGCATGAACATACACACACACACTCTCAAATATATAAGATATGCATGTTTTCCATTCATCCTTTATTGTAGGAACCACTTTCAAGATCCTTCCATACTTGATAAAGGGTGTCAAAAGGAAGAACAGCTTCACCACTGTTAGGGTGTCTGAGTCCCTCTCTTCACTCATGCAGAGAGCCGGTGTGTGTAAGTCAAGAATATCACATTAACACAATGTAAATGATGAGTCTGCTCATGAATTGTTCTCAAGTTAGTGTTGATATTTACAGAGTGTAGACTAACCAGTAATTTCTATGTTTCTTCTTTTCTGATTCATTTATGTTCGTCAGTGTTCCAAGTACCCTCTGATAGCACCACTTTCAGCTGGCAAGGAATGCTCAAAGAAAGGGACATCTTTCATATAATAATTTACAAATATATACAGATGTTTGATGTCTGCATTCTGTGCAAAATCACTTTTAGCCATTCTGGACTTCTCATTTGTGTGCGAGATAGAAAAAAAAAGACGGTTAGGATAAACTCACCTTATTGTCATAGCTCAGATTAGTGTATCTGTCTTGTGGTAACTAAACCTCACCTATTACTAATACTTTCTCTGCTGTATACAATGGCCCATGCTCATGCTATAGACCTCTAACCACACACCTATAGACTGATGGTTCAACCATAGATATAGTAGTTTATGGATTGGAAATGGTAAAACTTATGCAAAATATCTGTGAGGGATATTATAAAAATAGAATCCAAAATATGATCCCTTTATTTAGAGGTACACTGATCTTAGTGGCTAAATTTATTGTCCAGTTGGTTAGTGCCTTATTGTAGCACTGTCGGCGAGTGAGTTTCTGGTGAGTGAGTTCCAGTGAGTGAGTTTCTGGTGAGTGAGTTTCTGGTGAGTGAGGTTCTGGTAGTGAGTTTCTGGTATGTGTCAATGTAAGAAGAATACTCTTAAAAAATTATTGGACATATACATCTAGGGATTAAAACATCCTATTACTGAGCAGACATTTGACTCTGGGAAGAAAAATCCCACACCTGTCATATTGCCACAATGTTTTATCTCCTCCATGTTCTCCCTATTTGCACCCCATTAGGACTCTTCTTATTCCTTGATCTCCCCTTGCTAGCACTACTAAGAGGAGAAGCACAGGCCCCAGACAGTGGACGTGGAGAAGTTGGTCTTGTAGAAGGGCATTCTGCCGAATCCTTTATCCCCCACGATATATTCCTCTATACACCAAAACATGATATGTACTCCACTCTAGATGACATTGTCAATGTCAATTCTATCCTGTGTCTGCTTCTTATTTCAGAAGTTATGATACTAAATGAAAAGAATACATTCCAGCATTCTTGGTAAGTGTTGACAAGGTCATGTTGCATTGTATCCAACCATCATATTGTGAAATCCCTTCAGAAAAACATATCTATGATTATGTAATGATTCATACAAGCTCCTAAGCAGTCAACTCTGTGTAGCCTGGCCCACTTGGGTGTGGTGTACCACATGTTGCATGTTTCCATTTATGTTCATATTCTGTTCCTTAATCGGTTGTCTGTTTAGATAATAATAAACCCTCCCATGGCTCCCTATAAATACTGTGTTCATGATTTTACCTTTTTATATCATTAAATTTTCTTCTGTGAAATTTAGTTTGATTCAGACTTATTTCAGATTCAGTTTCACCTTTGAGTCCATCCATGTCAAAGTAGGTTCACTTGGGTGAGTAGCTCAAAACTGTAATAATATTTGTGATGTTGTTATGGTGATTTTTATGCTGCAAGCTATTCTGTGTGTGTATCTTGAACTCATTCTTGTTGCTGTTATGCTTCTTAAATCCATACAGGACAAGATGAAGGACAAGGTGCACACTATTCTGAAGAACAACATCAACTGCTTCACCTTCAGGTGCAGTTCTTGCCCACCACACCTGCTCTGATGGCAATTAGTCACTTGTGTTGACCTGTGGTCATTTTGCTACTGAGCTTTAAACACTGAAATCAGTAAGTCTTTCAATTATTTATTCCAGTTGGAAGAATCTAAGAATGGTGTGCATATATGGGGAAGTGGTTTAGCTTGGGAATTAGTATAGTAATACCTGCATTGCTGTTTCTGTGGGCAGAATATATTTTTTTCCACTCTACAAAAACAATAGCATACATTAATTAAGGTTCTGATATAGTGTTTTCTCATGAAAAATTTATAGTTTTAACATTTTCACAATTTAGTTCAAACTATTTGAGGAATGATGCTGTGCCTTAGCATATTATGGGAAAACTGTTTAAAAAAATTGTGGAAATTTCTTTTTTGCACATGGGTTAGGAAGCTGGCAAGACACAGCAAGAAAGTAGTAAATTGGGATAGCTTAGCAGTTACTTGGGGGTGGCTCAAAGATATTTTATTTTTACCTGAGATCTCACGTATTGTGTCGCAGAGTCTAAATGTTACTTCATTGTTGATCTTGTTCTTCTCAGGAAACTTCCTCAGGAACATAGTTAAATCATATTATGCCCATTATGCCATCTATAAACTCTTCTGAGTGAGTGGGTATAAGGCTGGACATTTCTAATCTTATCTATAAATACAGCAGAGATATTGATGCACAAGCCAAAATGAGTCCGCTTTGACTGCTAAATACCACTTTATCTGGAGAACCAAAAGGAATAGTCACAAAACTCTTTGAAGGGTCCCTGTGTACTTGACCAAATACCAACTCCATCTGCATTGTCATGTGAAATTGTTTGCACTGCTTTTGCTAACCTAGTGAGTGACTGATGATAATATTCTCCAGTGACATCTTTGACTTAGTATAGTAAAAAAATTCTTTATAAAGAACTTCTTTTTCATTTTCTTTGACTTTCAAACAAGATGCAACAGACACTGCCCATCTTGAATATATATATTTATAACCAGCTGTTTGTATAATCACATTGCTGCAACCATCAAAATATTTCAGTGTATCATCTCATCTTTTGGATTTTATTAAAAATAGCTTCTTTCAATCTGGAGATAACTTGTTCTGCTTTTTGGCCAACCAATAGTTCTTCTCGGTGGAAATTGGTCTTCATCATCTAGATTCAGAGCTAAAAAATACTAGCATTTTAAACTGAAGAGAGTAGTAAAAGTATATATACATAGCACAACCTGTTAAACAATTAACTGGAATTGTTTGTTAAAGAATAGTATTGTAAGTGATTTCAATTGCCTGAGGTAGCAAAGATTGAAGATTCCACACTTTAACTTGCTGAAATATGCTAACAGTCAGTTCATGCATTCTCTGGTCTTTGGTGGCATTATATTCAATGACAATATCACAATTGCATTATATACAGACAATGATCACATCAATCCTGCCTGTTTCGATAGCTGTTCTGCAACTGATGCTGTAAACATAAGACAGTGGTAGGGTAATGTCCAACAACTTTCTTCCCAGTTTGTCTGCCATCACTTTCTCTTACCATATTTTGTTGTGAGTCGCTGATTTTCTCCCAAGTATTGTGAACATTATAAGGTTTGTTAGAGTTAGTGTAATGTTGTAACATGTCATTGATTAAGAGGGAGAACCCGACTTTGTGTCACTTTATCACCCCCTCCAGTTTTAGATGTATTGTGAGTTTGCAGGGCCTCTCTTATGTTCACAAGCAATTGAAGCAATGCAGATAAATCCAATTTTCTATTGTGAAGAAATCCATTTTAAGTTGTATTTTTTTATTAAGCAATTGTAAACTGGCAGTTGTCAATTGTATATACTCACTATGACAGCCATAAAATTTCAGTGTATGCCTCTTGAGCTTGGATGTTATTGATAACATCCCCAAATATTTCTCTTAGTTCTAATATTCATGGAGAGAGAGAGAATTAGCACAGTGTCACACTCTCCTCTCCCTAGGAGACTTTATTTTCGTTGTTTAAAGATGGAATCTTTCATGCAATCATATTCAATTGATAGTATTTGGTTCGTTATATTTCATTTATCTGCGATCTTTTTTTCTTGTGGTTGGTCTTCTCCCAACAGTTTTGGGAGGCAAGTGGTGTAGGTACACCTCATGCAAACATACAATCTCCTTTTTCTGCTTTATATATGGAATCTTCTAAGAAATCATGTTCCTTTATCCAAGGAGTAAATTGGAAATCATATGTGCCCTTCATCATCACCTTAGTTGATACACTAGTAACGATAGAAGATCAGCCAATAGTAATGTAGGAATGGGTATGCCTAAGAATATTTGGAGAACAGAAGTTTGATAAGTCCAGGGTTGTATTTGCTTTATGTTTTTTTCCCCTACATGATCAGTTACGTTCTGACATACAGGGGCATTTCGACTAGTGGTGTTTCCTTACTATCCCATGCAACATGAAAGATTGTTGCAAGATGGTCTTGACAATCTAATAACTTTAATTTAGTTGCAAACATATATGGCGGAGGAGGTATCTCAGGGATGGTTTAATCTCTTCAGTTCGGTTTGTGGTGAACACTTGTTCTTTTATTAATTCCCTGTTGTGGTGGACGTGGGTGTGTGATAGTTTTATTTTGTTTGTCCTTCATGGGAAAGTAATACCGCTATTGGGTCTTTTCCTATATGTTTTAAGATGATCTTTGTTACGGTGTACTCGCGGTTGTAGTCCGCTGATCGGGCATGACCAGGGGTCTAGGTTTGGTGACCAAAATCGACTAGTCTTTGCCAGTAGAAATTCATTTTGTATGAGTTCAAATGCACATCCATGCCTGAACTATACAGTGCCATGTATAATTAGGAAGGTGTCCACAGGAAATTGTCAGGTTTGCAAATGGTTTCCCGTGGAACGGTGTCTCATGAATCACATAACCAACCATCTAACCATTTCATGTAACAACAGTACCAGTTCGAATTTTGGACTATTTGAATGACATTGACTACATTTACAAGGTTGTCACAGATCTTGATACATCAGTAAAAAATGAAATTTTCAATTCAAAATCAATTGTGATAATAAATGTCTGATGGTAATGGCTAACAATTTTTTTGATGCAAAAAATGAACAAAAACTTGTAAACATTTTTTTTTTGGATGAAAGTAAACACACTGTCAAAGAATAAAAAGTTTTAATTTTCAGTTTTGGAGTGGATGTACACTTACGTTTGATAATTTTGGAGCTTTAAAGAAAAATCACACCTCCACCTCTAATCCTCCACCTGACCACATTAAAATAGTATAATAATGAAATGAGTAATTGAATGCAAGTAGAAATATATATTTACCCCGATTGGAAGGATTGCAAGTTTTCTAGCAAGGAAATGCAGTATGTTTCCGTGAATTTACAAATCCCCCACCACCAACCACAAGTAGTGGTCATGGGATGGACAGTAATGTCCAATCTCCACCATTTTTTAAAGATTTTTTTTTGTATGGAAATATATTTTGCTGCTTTTGAGGGAGAAAGAAGCATGTCATAAAAACTAAATTTGTAAGGCTTACTCAGGAAAATACTGAGAAAAGCTATGCCAATATTTAGCTTCCTGAGAGGTATCCTTTATGGTGAACTTCTACTTTGGTGCTACTTTTTGTTATTATTTTGACCTAAATCTCACTTCACTCAGTCAGCCCCTTTGGGGCTTCCTTAGCTTAGTGAGAATATTAATCACCAATCTCAACGTAGCTACTTAATACTACATATAGTGAGATGGAGTAAACTAATATCTTCAAACTAGAATGCAGATGTTTCGACTCGTGTCAATTGTGTTCATCATTGATTGGAGATCACTTTTATGACTACAGGGTGTGTTCTAATGATTCAATGGTATCTGATGGTAAAATGCAAACAGGAGGAATTGATGGAAGAGCTAGTGGGTGTTAAAGAGGCAGGAGAACTTAATGTTATATAATTAGAATAACAATAGTTCAATAAATAGAACAGTAAGTAATATAAAAATATTTTGCCAGTGTTGGCTTGTTAAACTCTGAAATGGAAGGTATTCCTCCCACAGCAACTGCATGTGATAAGGAACAGTAATTTACGTATTTTGTTGTGGAATAGGGAACAAATCTTTCAGAAATCACATAAATCAAGCAGTGTTAAAAACATTTCAACTGACCCACATTATTTTGTACCCTAACAGTCCCTTGAACTGTCTGTTTTACATCCAAAGGAACGAACAAGGATGCCAGTTTGGCCCCAGTCAGAGCAGATGTCTGTCAATTTTCTGGCTATATGCTATGTTTTTTTCTTTTCTTTGGAAAAAGTGATGGTGAATTAGCACTATTCCACCTTTTAATATTCTGATTATTAGTTTGAAGACCAAATGTGGTCCCTTAAAGTTCATAGAAAATTGAAGCAATTAAAATATAGTACACTAAAACATTCCATACTTTGCTATTTAGTTGAATATGACTAAATGTCCTAACCAAATCTGCAATGTCATTGGAATTATTAGCATTGCTTTAGTTATCCTACTGAGGAACTGATAATAAAAATCTCAAGTGACACATCTGTTGATACCACTAGCAATTACAGTTTTCTGTAGCAACAATTTCTGGAGGCAGTCAAATAATTCAGATAAGCTACATTCAAATGATTTTGTTTCATTTAGTACGATATGTCTAAATTTGATTTCCAAATCTGCATTGTCATGGGAATAAAAAGAATTATAATAAATTCTTTATCAAGACATTCTGCGGCATTTTAAAAATTTTTAAAAGTATGTGGAACACATGAACTTGTCTAGCATATGTATACATACACTCAATTGTGAAGATAAATCTGACTTAATTGGCAGTTCTTTAATAACATATTTTGGTGCAGCCACAAAAAAAATTTAAGCTTGCCCATTTGAGCTTTGGGATGCAGTGGAAAAGACATCTTTCTTGTAATTAATCTGATTGTAGCTGAAGGGTGGAACATTTGGTGGTAGAACTTTGTTTGTTTTTTATGGTGTTGCTTTATGTTTCTATCACACATTTTTCCCCGCCAATGATCATCCAAAGATGTTACTTTTGTACAGGTTGTAACCACTGAGTATGGAATAGCTTAAAAAATATAGTGGGATATATAAGATTTTTTTAATGTACAATAGTGCACAACGGACAAGGCATTCCGGGGGCGTTCCCGACCATGGTCGGGGTGCACGATAAGCTCAGTCTGGAAGAACATCTGAAGGTCGTGCTAAACGGCACCGCCGGCACCGCCATGCAGGCTTTCGGCGCGCAGTTGTCAGATGTGGACCTCGCCGCGGTGGTCACATTTGAGCGCAATGCCTGGGGCAACGACAGCGGTGAGGTGTTGCAGCCAGCGGCGGTCAAGGCGGCGCGGTAATTTCGCAACCCCGCAACAACTGAGGTCATAAATGGCAACACATATTTTTGACACGCACGAATCCGTGAAGGAACTTATTGACGCCGGCTTGCCGGAGAAACACGCGGAGGCAATCGTGCATCAACATGCCAAAATCATTAATGAGAATTTGGCGACTAAACACGACCACGAACTACTGAAAAAAGAGTTGCTGATTAAACTCGGCACACTAATCGTGAGTAGTTTAGCCGTCACCATCGGTATCATCCTCGCCGTGGTGTCAATGATGTTAAGCAACATTGCCGTGTAAATTGAACTTGGGATGAGTCGCACATGAAAGCAAAGATTACTTTAATGATGGTGGTGTTGCTTGCCATCGCCGGTTGCAGTGATGACGCATCGGTGGCGTCGCGCAACTTGTCAAAGGCGGCGGATAATTTTGAAGTTGACCGCCGGGTGATTTTTTACAACGGCATCACCGGCGATTACCTTTTGTTGATTGAGGGGCGGTGTTCCATTGAAGACCAGACCAAGCAGTTGGAGGTGACCTGCAAGGTCGGTGACGATGCGTATAAAAAACATTTCCTCGGCTTGTCGGACAATGTCACCTACTTTGCCGAGCAACTTGAGGCGAAAGATGTGAGTGCCTACCACTACCGAGTCGTGTTCAAGCCGCAAAGCATCCTGCCCGACATTGATGTTCGTGGCAGCGTTAAGGGCGCGGGTGATTTGAAACCCGATTAGCCATCCCCAATCCATTGAGATAAACGACCATGACCGCAAACGAAGAAGTCGCAAGATTAGTGGCTGGCAAAAAAAGCGTCAATCACATACCGCATGCGGTATTGACCGTCGTCACGGTTGGTGTTTGGGGGATTGTGGGCGATTGTGTGAGTGTGTTGCTTCACCCATGTATCCCAACACAACAGCAAAATTGATGACCAGGTCAGGGTCATCGAACTGTCCCAGATCGCATCGAAATAAATATCATGCACGATGAAATGAAAGAAAGCGACCAAGCCCTCGCGGCGCTGCCAAAAGGGCCGCGCACGTCGTTGAAAATTCGCTACCAACTACCGAGATAAGGGTTAACCAATGAACGCCTACGCGACAACCGCCGACCACCACGACCACGATCACGACCACGGCCCCGCGCCGGGGCTGATGCGCTGGGTCACCACCACCAACCACAAGGATATCGGTACGCTGTACCTGTGGTTTTCGCTGATCATGTTTTTCATCGGCGGTTTCATGGCGCTCATCATCCGCGCCGAGTTGTTCCAGCCCGGCTTGCAGATCGTCGACCCCCACTTCTTCAACCAGATGACCACCATGCACGCGCTGGTGATGATCTTCGGGGTGGTGATGCCGGCTTTTGTGGGCCTCGCCAACTGGATGGTGCCGATCATGATCGGCGCGCCGGATATGGCGTTGCCGCGCATGAACAACTGGAGTTTCTGGATTCTGCCGTTCGCCTTCGCCATGATGCTGTCGACGCTGTTCATGGAGGGCGGCGGGCCCGCCGCCGGCTGGACGCTGTACCCGCCGCTGGTGTTGCAGGGCGGCGACAGCCTGCCGTTCGTGATTTTCGCCATCCATATGCTCGGCGCATCCAGCATCATGGGCGCCATCAACATCATCGCCACCATCATGAACCTGCGCGCGCCGGGCATGACCTACATGAAAATGCCGCTGTTCGTATGGACCTGGTTTATCACCGCCTACCTGCTGATCGCGGTTATGCCGGTGCTCGCCGGCGCGGTCACCATGCTGCTCACCGACAAGTTTTTTGCCACCAGTTTCTTCGACGCCGCTGGCGGTGGCGATCCGGTGATGTTCCAGCACATCTTCTGGTTCTTCGGCCATCCGGAGGTCTACATCCTCATCCTGCCGTCCTTCGGGCTGGTCTCGGAAATCATCCCGACCTTCTCGCGCAAGCCGCTGTTCGGCTACGCCTCCATGGTG